>CM044398.1:21610000-22102500 GCA_024322285.1 Musa beccarii | reverse complement strand
TCCTTCCATCACTCCTAACTCACGTCCCTCAAATCAGTCTCTTTTGGAAATATTTTATGCATTGTATGCCATCTTAAATCCCAATACACTGCAGTGCAAGAAGAACAGAGACTTGCTCAGACCTTCCTGTGCTTCCCTCTTCATCCTCTGCTTTATCTATCTGCGAATCTTAAGCATATCTATCTATAACGAGTTCAGCGGCAGAAGGAATGGGACGGCATTCTTGCTGTCTCAGGCAGAAGCTAAGGAAAGGGTTGTGGTCTCCTGAAGAAGATGAGAAGCTCTACAATCACATCATTGCGTATGGAGTTGGATGTTGGAGCTCTGTGCCAAAACTAGCAGGTATTTGTTCGACTCTGCCTTGTTGCCAGACTCTTTCTCCACCATCCTCGTCTTTGCTCTCACAGGACTGCAGCGCTGTGGGAAGAGTTGTAGACTCCGGTGGATCAATTACCTGAGGCCAGACCTTAAAAGAGGCAGCTTCTCTCGGCAAGAAGAGGAAGTGATCATAAGTCTACATGGAATTCTGGGCAACAGGTACCAGCTAAGCATGGAGAGTTTCAGTGAGCAGCTCATAACATCAACCTTTCTCGTGTTCTGTGGCTGCAGGTGGTCCAAAATTGCATCACAGTTGCCGGGAAGAACAGACAACGAGATCAAGAACTTCTGGAACTCATGCCTCAAGAAGAAACTGCGACTGAGGGGAATCGACCCGACCACCCATAGGCCACTGAACGAGGTGGAAACACAAGAAGAGGCGATCAGAATGTATTACTCGAATTCTGGTGCTAACTTTGAGCAGTTGCCGGAGAAGCCGGCATTTGATCCCTTCCCGCTGATCGAAATCCAGACATGTTTGGATTCAATAGAGGGCAATGCGAACTTCTACTACCAATCCCACCAGCCAATTGTACCGCTAAGCCAGAATGAATGCTTAGTCAAGCCAGAGTTATGTGATTATGGCGGTGTCATGGATGTTCCAGAGAACTTTGGCTACGGGGAGAGCTCCAGCAACAGCGGCAACTGGAACTGCAACGAAGCACCTGAGATGAAGCATGTGTTTGGAAGTGAAGCATTGAATTGGGTATCTGTGAGCAAGGTGGAAACACTTGTGGAGCCTCATGAACGCAAGCATAGTTCTTGGCGAGAGAGTCAACATGTAATGAGCTCAGAGGATTTCAGCACAGATCGAGTGAGTTCACTGCCTCGTGATCTCTCAGATATCTGCTTCAATGGCCCTCGAGAAGCATCGGCAGGCGAATTCAATGTGGAATTCATCTAGAGTTTCTTCGATGCACGTTACCTCTCTCTGTTCATTCCATTTGAATTCACCATAGCTTGTCCTTCTGGTCTGTTTTTGGTCACAATTTTCTCATCCTTTTTGGTTTTTCGTTGTTAATAAGGCTAATATAATAAAGAAAGTTCTTCTTCTTCTTCCTCTCATTCCTTCACCCCATTAATGCTCGTTACCTTCCACTAGAATCTCGTAGAGCTGGCAGTTGTATCCTAGTATTGTCACAGTCTCAACATATCCATCTCTCTCATCATCATTATGAGCAAATGTCTCTGGTCTCATGGATCCCATGTGCTTTGCGGCAAACAGAGAGAGTACCTCCAAAAGCACAAGTTGCTTCTCTGTCTGCAGCAACTGTCGATACATATTTCAATTCTATGTTGATGTCTGTGTCGAATTCCTTCTGACGAGCTATCATGGCAAGAAGTTCGATGCCAGCAAAAGAGATTCTGAGCTATCGGCGGAGTAGGGGGGCTCTCTGAAATATATGCTCCTTGAATGATCTGGCCCATTCCATGCATGAACTGTAGGAGCACAATAGAAATCACAGCCCTTTTCCTTCTCTAATGCATCTTTTTACAGTCTAATCAAACAAAGCTGTAGATCTAATAATAGTGATCAGTTGATCTTTTACGTGCACAGTAGTTTAACACAAGAATGACACTATTCATGGGTGGATGATAAGGCCAGAACTTGATATGTCTCAACTCTGTCTCCGGAGGAAGATGAAGCAGCTCTCCATGGATTGTCCTTCTTCGTGTTGTTTGAACTATTGACATGCCATCCTTTCCCTTCAACAGCAGTGCTTGTTGATTGGCACCGAGAAGGGTCATGGCATGTACTTGCTTTCTCCTGCTACTGTACAGGATCGATATGCCCTACAAAGCTGTTGCTATGTCATTCCTTATTGTGCTTTGTTCTCCAGCGAGAATGATCCAAAGGGTTCATTGCAGAGCTAAAAGCAATCCTGCAATGGTCTTTGCTATATAGGAATCAGCAGTATGAACTGTTCTCTGCTATCCTTCTCAACTGCTCCTCGGAAGTGCAGAGGCCATGAATTAGAATATGATCTGAAGCCATCACTTCCCACTACAACAGCTCTAAATTGTAGTGGCCGTTGATGGCGTCGTCATCTTCATGAATGCTGCTAAGTGCGTTCTTATCATCAAGGAGCAGGACACGGAAATGACAGGAACGCAGACATCCTGGTCTGCTTTTGGTCTCACTCAACAATGCGAAACAGTCGAAATAATTAATCTATGTTCACGTGCAGTGCTCGTTCTTGAATTCCTTGAAGCAGGCATTCATGCATATCGATCTGTTTTATAATGGATGAGAGCTGCTGACTTGCATCATGGAATAGTTGGCGTTTATGCAGATACAGCAACGATGGGGATAACTCATCAATCACTGTGGTTGAGCAGTTGGAGTCGGCCTCGGTGGCTTACATCGCGTCGTACTCCTCGTCTCGGCGTTTGTGGAGATCGCCACCGCCTGAGGTGGACGCAAGCGGACGGCGGAGGGAGAGGAGTAGTAGCCGCCGGGCGAGGAGGAGGTGCGCGGAGGCACTGCCCGCGTTGGCGATCAGGCTCCACCTGCCATGAGATCATCCAAAATCCCGCCAACTGAGTACAAAATGCGATCTTTATGGCAGAAAACTCCACAAAATCGAATTTTTAGAAGAAAACCCTTCAGAAATCACACAATTTATTAACCCTAAAAAAGAAAAAAGAAAAAAGAAAAATCGAGAGCAGTAAACGAGAAAAATATCGAGGAGAACAGATGACACCGATCCGAATGATGTTCATCAAATTAAATTTTAGTAAACTAATTTTTAAATACTTAAAAATCTTGAAAATTCAAAATAGGATAATTTGATTATTCAAAGATTATAATAGAAATTTATTAGTGCGACAAGGTAATTTTGGTTTGTGTTACATATTTTCTAGTGTGAATTTTCAAGATTTTTTTTTCGAGATCTCCCTTCTCATATTTGTCAATTCAATCTATTATCACTGTACTAAGCAGATTCACTATATCCTTTGCACTGATCTATTATCACTATACTATGAGTTATGGACCGATCCAATCCCCACGTATATAGCATTAATTATACTACCCGTGAATACGTTTACAATATTTTTGATATTTTCATCAAAACACTATAAGTGTACTTAAAAACATTATAACTATGATAAATATATTCAAGATCCAATAAAAACTTAATTCACATAAAAATAGATATCATTATTATTTAAAAAATAAATAACTAAACAAAAAGATTTTTATGTCAATTATATATTCTATCGGTCTTGAAACTTATGAAAGTAAATAATGTTGATGACATAACAAAAATATTAATTTTTGTTGCTTTATTGGAAGAAAGATCGTTTTTGTTGGTGAAGGTTTATTAGATGGACAACGAACTACTGAGCGCCAATTTAGAATGGTTTGCATTGTTAGCAGTTAAATAGTGATGCTCGCTCGAAATCGTAGCAGTTGACGATGGGCGAATTCCCCAAAAGCCTTGTTTTTTATATGTTTTTTTTGTCACTTTTCTTTGGTTGTATAAAAGAATGCCTAGAGTTTGAAAAATTGTCACTAAGCATCTTTGGTTGTATAAAAAGATTATTTTATCTTTATAATTAAAAAAAATATAGTAACCTAGCTTCTCTTGTGTTTGGCCATCCGATCTACCGACCCTTGCATAGAGACACAAACGATTAGAAAAGAAGAGGAGGATGATTGGTGTTACCCGCTAGTTAATGAACCAATATGCATGTGGAAACGTATGCAACAAAAGGAGGAAAGGAGAAGGAGGTGACCGACAAATGAAGACATGACCAAACATGATGAAGAGCGATGATCAACATAGATAAACTAATAAATTTTAAAAAACAGTATAATTTTTTTAAAATTTGATGTATTTGTGAGGAAAAAAAACTAAGGTAATTTTTCTTAAAAAATTCAACGTAATGATTCCACAAGTGAAGTGGAGGATGGAATAAACTTTTTGATACTTATCTGGGAAGACCCATCGATAGACTCGAATGTCATTGACCTTGACTTGAATGTCACCCTCCACAATAAACTTAAAGTCTTGTTGATCTCAACCACTCATGATGAAATCTACAGGGAACCCATGGAAATCACGAGGACGGAGTTTTCTGGTGATGTGCCATCCATATGCATATATACCCGTGGAGGCGTCACGTGATTTTTGTGGTGTTGTCGAGTATGCTTCTGATTTAGCTTTCGTGCAGATCATTTCATCGTGATACTAATCTTAGGACAAAGGATATCTCGAAGGAGATTAGCTGTGTAATATTTATAAACGTGACAGCCAGTCAAAATCGATGTATACATTTAGGAAATTAGGGCCCTCTCCAACTTACATGAATCGTCCAACTCTCACTCGCATTAGAATTAAGTGCTTCCCATCTTCTATCATGTTGTTGCTTTGTGAGTGGAAGTTAGGTCCCTCTCCAACATCTATGGATCATCCAACCCTCACATCAGAATTAAGTGGGCGCCCTTGACTTTGACTTGCATCTTTGCGACACTTAAGTCAAAGTATGATTGACCTTTGACTGCGTGCTAGCCACGGGATCAAATCTACAGGGAATGTGCGCAGATGTCATGGGGATTTCCGGTGGTGATGTGCCTATATATACATGCCCACAGAGGTCTCCTCTCCAACCTCACACCTTCACTCTTCTCTTCTCTTGAGCGCTCAATCGATGGCTGCGGCTGGTAGCGACAGTTTCCAGAACGGACGTATTGCCTCGAAGCGTCTCATGATGCTCGTGGCCTTACTTCTCGTCTCCTGCTGTCTCGGCCATGGCTTCGGCGACGAGGATCATGTCGAGGTGGAGAGAATCAGCAGCAGTTGCATGGAGAGCGAGAGGAGAGCTCTCCTCGCCATCAAATCCGATATGTACGACCCCGGCGACAGGTTTTCTTCTTGGACCGGCAAAGACTGCTGTGGGTGGAGAGGTGTGGCCTGCGACAACACCACCGGCCATGTCACCAAACTCGACCTCCGCTACCCCTACACATATCGTGTGGAGGTTATCTATTACTCTGTCGATTTTGAAATCGTAGGAGCGAGCAAGGTAAATCCTTCTTTGCAAGAACTGAAGTATTTGAAGTATTTGGATTTGAGCATGAATAACTTCTCCCAAGTGCCTGTGCCCGAAATGATCGCTTCACTAGTCCACTTGGAATATCTCAACCTGTCGAATGCCATGTTCGATGGACCAATTCCTCCTCAGTTTGGGAACCTCTCTAACCTACAATATCTCGATCTTTGGGGATGGTTTCTACACGTTGATGATCTCGAGTGGCTCTCCCGTATTCCTTCTCTAAAATATCTTGATATGAGTGAAGTCAACCTCTCCAAGGCAATCAATTGGTTTTATGTAATTAATTCCATTCCCGCACTCGAAGTGCTCCGTTTGAGCGATGCAGACCTGCCATATGTTCCGTCTCCTTTGCCCCCTTTCAATCTAACAGCCATTGCTACGTTGGATCTGTCTGGGAATACCAACATCACGTCTGCCATGCTAAGATGGCTTGCGAACGCCACCAGCCTCGAGTACCTCCTTCTTTCTGGCTGTCGGATTCTCACTAATGAGTCGCTACAAGTTGCTCTAGGACCTCTCAGTAATCTGAAGGAATTAGATTTGTCATACAACTACCTTGAAGGAAAAATTCTTGAACTTCTGAACAATGTCAGTAGCAGGGGCCTAAAGCAGCTAAACTTGCGAGGGAATTATTTATCCGGAGATATGCAACAAACGCTACAGAGCCTTAGAGACCTGGAGTACCTTGACTTATCATGGAATTCTATTGTCACTCTTCATATCTTAGCTTCTCTAGGGAATCTCACAAACTTGCAACATTTAGACTTGGGGTACAATTCAATCAGCGGAGAAATTCCACCGACCGTGGGAAATTTTGTGCAATTGAAGTACCTGGACTTATCAGGGAATTCTATTGTCACTCTTCATATCTTAGCTTCTCTTGGGAATCTCACAAACTTGCAACATTTAGACTTGGGGGGCAATTCAATCAGTGGAGAAATTCCACAGACCGTGGGAAATTTTGTGCAGTTGAAGTACCTCGACTTATCAGGGAATTCTATTGTCACTCTTCATATCTTAGCTTCTCTAGGGAATCTCACAAACTTGCAACATTTAGGCTTGGGGAACAATTTGATCAGCGGAGAAATTCCACCAACCATAGGAAATTTTGTCCGATTGGAGTTCCTAGATTTGTCCGGTAATGGCATCATTGGAAAAATACCACAGAGCATCGGCAACCTCAGTAACCTAGTGGAATTACATTTACCAGTCAACAATATTGTGGGATGGATACCACCGAGCATAGGGAACCTCACCAACTTGGTATATTTAGATTTATCATGGAACAATATTGTCGGTTGGATACCACCGAGCATGGGGAACCTCACCAACTTGGTATACTTAGATTTATCATGGAACAATATTGTCGGATGCATTCCAAATACTTTGGGTACTCTCATCCATATGGTGCAATTATATTTGTTTAACAATCGTATTTCTGGACAAATACCAGAAACCATTGGAGGGCTCCTTAGTCTGCAAATGTTATCTTTAAGAAATAACCTTATTTCTGGGCAGATACCAACGACGATTGGTAAACTCCACCGCTTGCAGCACTTGGACATGTCATATAACAACTTATCAGGTCAGATACCAACGACGATTGGTAAACTCCACCGCTTGCAGCACTTGGACATGTCATATAACAACTTATCAGGTCAGATACCAACGACATTGGGTGATCTCTGCAATTTGACTCTGTTAGATTTGTCTCATAATAACATTGGTGGAGATCTTACAAATCTATTCTATGGTTTGTCTTCTTGTTCACACGGAGCATCTATATCATCCTTGGCCTTAGTCTTGGAGGACAACAATTTGAGTGGGATTATTCCTTCGAGTATGGGCCAATTATCTCAGTTACATGAGATAGACCTCTCCTCAAACTCGTTGGCAGGTAACATCACCGAAGCACACTTTTTAAATCTTACGAGTTTATGGAAATTTAAAATAGTTTCCAACTCCTTGAATGTGATGCTACCAAATGATTGGCGCCCCCCTTTTAGTGCCTTCACTATTGATATGAGCTTTTGTCATCTGGAAGAAAAATTTCCTGACTGGATTCAAACTCAACAGCGATTGCAAAATCTGTATCTATCCGGAGTTGGGGTCTCAGGTGGCCTCCCTGTTTGGTTTTTAGATTTCTCAAATGGTTTGCAAGAACTTAACTTGAGCTCTAACCATTTGATGGGTCCATTGCCTTCTGCTCCTCAATTCATGTTGGATCTTTCTAATAACTCATTTGTCGGACCTATTCTCCCGAGCTTTGCAAAAGCTACAAACCTCGTTTTATTATCTTTGTCTCATAACCATATCAACGGTAGTCTGCCTCCTTTCTTTTGCAATATGCATTCACTTGAAATCCTTCTCCTATCCAACAATCACTTAATTGGAAAAGTCCCAGATTGTCATTACTCATTCCCAACCTTTCTACAATCTTTACACTTGAATAATAATAATCTGTCTGGAACAATTCCTTCGTTTTTGAAACATTGTGACCAATTAGTTACCCTTGATCTTGGTGAAAATAAATTGCATGGCAAAATACCAACATGGATGGGAAGAAACCTCTTGTCATTGAAGTTTCTTCGTCTGAGGTCAAACTTATTATATGGTACTATCCCTGAGAACATAGTGGATCTCACATCTCTCCAGGTGTTGGATCTTTCTTCCAACAATCTAACTGGTAGTCTACCATCATCTCTAGGAAATTTCAGTGCCATGGTTGAGATACAAAATGATACATGGTCATTTCAGGAAGGTAACTATTCTAATAGCGAGAGCATCGTATTAACAACAAAAGGATTAAATGTTGATTACACAACCATTCTCTCGCTAGTGACATGCATAGACTTGTCAAATAATCATCTCTCTGGTGAAATTCCAAAAGAACTGACAAAGCTTCTCGGATTGCGCTTCCTAAACTTATCCAACAATCATTTGGTGGGGATGATTCCAGAAAACATCGGTGACATGAAACTATTGGAATCGCTTGACTTATCAGAGAACAGTCTCATGGGAGAGATACCTTCAAGCTTTTCTACTATGTATTTCCTAGCGCGTTTGAACCTGTCTTACAACAACTTATCAGGAAAAATACCCACAAGTGGTCAATTGTCGACCTTTGACTCATGGACATATGTGGGTAACAAAGACCTTTGCGGTACGCCACTGCCAGCTTGCCCTGTTTATCAAACTCCACTTGATGCCAAAGTTAAAGATGATGAGAAGCTCGAAAAATTATTGGAGTACACCAGTATTGTGGTTGGATTTGTGGTTGGGTTTTGGTTATTTATTGGCACACTCATCATGAAGCAGGCCATCAGATTTGCTTTCTTCCGATGGATAGACAAGACCAGTGACTGGATCTATGTTCAGTTTGTAGTAAAGCTTGCGAAGCTCAAATCCAAATGGCAAACGATGACATGAACCATGGGTAAGCGCTCAAATGTGTCACCTCTTCTATTAGACCTTAATGTCATGTTGTCCTTCATAGTTAAGTCGCATCAAAATCTTGTGTTCACATGTAATGATGTTATCATATTATGTTGCCATGATTAAGCTGACATAAGCATCATAGATCCTCTGCATACATTACATGTATTAGTTCTAGTATCATAACATCTCTATCTATCATCACTTTACATATATATCTGTCAACTAAATGATTAATTGCAAGAGTGCAGGTCATTCTCTGTTTGCTAATGAAATAGTTAATCTACCTATATTTAATCAATATTTGAGAGGGAAGATTCTGTTCTTCTGTTAGTTTCCTTGTGATAGAAAAAAAATCAACTATGTTTTTATGCTCAAATTAGATAAAGATAATGACAATCACAAAATGGAGCGATAATTAGACAATTAAATTGAAATCATTATCGAGGACATGCTCTTAGTGTTCAGCTGAAATCGATGTCTTATTCGAGTGAAGAATCTTTCTTTTTCTGAGATGAGATTGTAAATTTTGATCCTCCTCAAAATTCATATAGTATGAGACTCACTCTTCATTTTCTAACAGAGTACATATGTTTTTTTCTGCAAAAATAAAATCTATGTCCATCAAATTTTTTTTTTCTAAAAGTGAATTATTATTAATGAATAAGTTTTATAAATTCATATCAATCCTACTTTAGACTGCTTATTCCTATCATTTGGGTGTTAAATCTTAAGATCTTTTGATTATATACTTATCTTAAGAGAGATATTCTATGTTTCTTGATTGAGTTATTATGTTGTGTGCGATTGTTTCAGTATTCATAACTTGAGAGTATATATATATATATATATATATATATATATATATATATATATATATATATATATATATATATATATATATAGTTCCTTTTTCCTGGAAATCATATTTTGCAGGACTCGCAGAACTTTGATTTAGGTGTTACCAGAATGCTTTATATAAGTTCCCGATTTGCTGCTATTTTGGGGTTTCTATAATAAAAAGCAGATTGCCACCAGTTCAGCTGATGCAGGAGTCAAACTAGAAGAAGATGATGATGGTGATATGCTTGAAACAATAATATTAGATGTTACTAGCGTTGTCGTGGGATTCATTGTTGTTTCTGGGGTTTCCATCGGCGTAGTGATCATGAAGCAAGGCTTAAGGATTACTCTGTTCCAACAAAATGACAACATCTACGGCTGGATGGAGATATGTGCAGCTGAAAGCTGAAGCCCAAAATAATGACGAAGAATCAATTGAACTGTGGCCAAGTGCTAAGATTGTCTATGTATGACTTCATGTATTTGTGTTCTAGTGTTTTGATTCATGCATGACCATTTGGTGTCGTCCAGAAATAAGGTTATTGTTTAAATATAACATCCGAGACACGGCATCAGGATTGCTCTGTTCCACTTGATCGACAGGACTTGTGATTGGATCTATGTGCAGGTGGCAGCAAAAGTTGAAGGAACCGAAGTGCAAATGGCGAAGAATGACTTGAAGAATCACTAAGCATCTCAAGCTCATGTCATCCTCTTCATGTTACGCTGTATTTCTGTTTCATGTAATTGCTGTAGTCTCTTTAGAGTCTTAAATCTATTGGCAAGTTGCTGCTGGTTTTTAGTGCAGTGAAACTTAATTTACTGCATCACTTTGCTTCTTTTCCAGAAACAAACCAATGGTCCACAGGAGGGCAACTGAGTTGTCATAACATATCCAACATATTACTATGAATTGAGAATTGCTCCAGTGGAAGCATCTCATAACTCCATCCTTCATATACATGAAATTGATTTCAGTGAGTGCTTCCAGCTGAGAACAAAGTGTGATTATGTTCAATATATCTCAATGAGCAGATATCAGATTGGCCATGAAGACTTGCTCATGCTTTCATAATGGATTTAACCATTCAAAGTATTTTCTATGGCCTTGGAAGTTGCTGTTCTGTTGTCTGATCTCTTTAATCTCTCCAACTCTTTTAAGTATTCAAATCATGATTCTGGATGCTTATGTAGGTAGTAGGCCACATACAAGCCAGAATCTGTGACCAAGCTTTCTCTTTATACCATTCATACAACTTTTGGTCTTGACATAATGGAGTTTTATACAATTTGAGCATTTGAAGCTCTAAAAGCACCAACAGCAACAGCACAGGCGGCAGCCTTCCCTTTTACATCATTGATGGATTCTTATCTTTCAGTGCTGAAACATGTTCTCTGCTGAAGCCATGATGGGCTGGTTCATGCGCATGAGGTTCCACGGATTGATGAAGTTATCATTGATCATGGGGCCACTACCGATGCTAAATTTTGCTTTCAAGCAGTGGAGGATGTCATTGAGAGACTGCAGCCTGTTGCTGAGCTCCACCATCTGCGTCCTCAGGACAGAGTTCTCAGCCTGCACTGCCAAAACTGCTGCGTGGTGAGGGTGACGGATGTCAAGACCTGGCTGTCCTCCTTCCTCAGCTGGCCGATCTGCGCGGTGAGACCATCCAAATGCTTCTGTTTGCGCATCCTGGACCGCCTTGCGGATTCGCGGTTCGATATCTTTCTCTTCATCACTGCCTGCAGATCCTCTTCGGAAGCTGACTTTTGGTGCAGGCTGGACCCGGAAGGAGTTCCAACAGGAGAAGCCATAGAAGCTTTATTCTTTTTGCAGTGAAAATGAGATTCTTTTTCTTACTAGCCTTTATAAATTTTAATGGTAGTGCTCAAGCAAAGAGTAGATATTGGTTGGAAATATAGCTGAATAGTGTGAATATATGGCAAGACAAATACTATCAAGAAAACTACGAGATTCTATGTATATATATATGTAGATCTCAGAACAAGCTCATGAAAACAAATAAAACCAGTAAAGGAAGACAACAGAGAAGGACTGAGCGAGATGGGTCCTGCGCCTGAGAGTGATGTTGATCATAAACCCAGAGAGAAGGATCTCACTTAGGATAAGTGACATCAATTAGAAACGTCAAGAGCAACAGATGCTGCAAGTGACAAACACACAGGACGCTTCAGTACACAAAGATCAAATCTTGGAGCTGATAGAACAGGGAATTCCGCTCAGTTTTCGGCAGCAAGGTGGCATCTTTACACCAAAGATCAAGAAAAGGTCAGATTTTGGAGCTTGTTTGCAGACTCTTGAGAGAAAATTTTGGCAGAGTTTTCCTAGTAGATAACGGCAGAAAGATCAAGAATAGGGAGGCCAGCCAAAGTAGAAAGCAAAAGCAGCAGCAAGAACAAAGAATCGAGCTGTTGGGTTTTCGATTTTAGATTGAGAACCCAAGAAAACTCAAAAGCAGGGCCACTGGAGCCATGGGGTTGGCAAGAGGAAGAAGGCTAGAGAAGAACAAAGCAGCAGGACCTGCAGAAAGCTAAGCAAGGAAGAAGAGGAGACTGGGTATGTACTAATCTCTTCCAATATATGATCAAAATTTTTTATCAAAATGGAAAGGGAATTGGAGCTTGGGGAAGGGGTGGTATTTATAGAGCGACGGAGGAGAAAGAGCTCTGGAATCTTGTGTATATACAATATATGTTCCATGATGTCAGGCATCAAAGATACTATGATTTCTATCTGCCAAACTGGAAATAGTGTTCATCATCATGCCTTTGTGGCTCCTTTAGATCCATTGATGATTCATGGCCTTCATTTAATTTAGTCCACCATCATCGGAGAACTTCTAGGAGAAAAGAGACTGGGATTTTGAATAGTCAAGGCATCCAAGTACCACACATTCATTCAATCAAATCTCTGCATATGTAAACACAACTATTTCTTCTGTTCAATGATGTCAAATGACAAGTAAATTTGTTGGAATCTTCATATCTAAAAAGCTTGATTGTAGAGTTAAAATATATTGATTAAGTCCATCTGTATTTAATGAGCAAAAAATTAAAGCAACATATGGCATATTCTTCACTGTAAAAGGATCATTCATAGCTGAGACAAATACATCTCCTTAATGCCACATTGATTTGCCCCGAGCAAAATACAAAAACTTTCTCGATCACATGATAGAAGCTTGGATGAGTGTTCAGTCACAGTTCATACTGTCAACATTGCTATTGGCATTGTGGTCATTGCATGATGGTTGGAATTGCATGGTGGTTGGATTGATACATACATATCTTTCAACTAAATGATTAATTGCAAGAGTGCATGTCATACTCTGTTTGCTAACGAAATAATTAATCTATCTATATTTAATCAATGTTTGGGAGTGGAGATTGTGTTCTTCTGTTATTGTTCTTTCAATAGAAAAAAAAATCAACTATGTTTTTATGCTCAAATTAGATAAAGATAGTGACATTCACAAAATGGAGAGATAATTAGACAATAAAATTGTAATCATTATCGAGGACATGCTCTTCGTGTTTGGCCAAAATCAAAGATTTGTCACATGCTCTTATTCATGTGACAAATCTTTCTTTTCTGAGATGAGAATGTATATTTTAATCGTCCTCAAAATTCATATAGTATGAGACTCACTCTTCATTTTTTTTACAAAGTTAACATTCATGTCCCTTAATTTCTTTTTTCTAAACGTGAATTATTATTAATAAATAAGTTTTATAAATTCATATCAATCCCATTCTAGACTGCTTATTCCTATCATTTCGGTGCTAAAGCTTGAGACCTTTTGATTATATAATTATGTTAAGAGAGATATTTTATGTTTCTTGATTGAGTTTTTTTTCGTTAATCAACATTTTATGTTGTGTGTGTTTATTTCAGTATTCATCACCTGAGAGTTTTTTTTTTTTTTTGTTCCTTTTTCCTGCAAGTCATGCTTTATATAAGTTCCCGATTTGCTGCTATTTTGGGGTTTTTATAATAAAAAGCAGATTGCCACCAGTTCAGCTGATGCAGGAGCCAAACTAGAAGAAGATGATGATGGTGATATGCTTGAAACAATAATATTAGATGTTACTAGCGTTGTCGTGGGATTCATAGTTGTTTCTGGGGTTTCTATCGGCGTAGTGATCATGAAGCAAGGCTTAAGGATTACTCTCTTCCAACAAATCGACAACATCTACGGTCGGATGGAGATATCTGCTGCTGAAAGCTGAAGTCCAAATGACAAAGAATCAATTGAACTGTGGCTAAGTGCTAAGACTGTCTATGTAGACTTCATGTATTTGTGTTCTAGTGTTTTGATTTATGCATGATCATTTGGTGTTGTCCAGAAATAAGGTTACTGTTTAAAGATAACAATTGAGACATGGCATCAGGATTGCTCTGTTCCAGTTGATCTACAGGACTTGTGATTGGATCTATGTGCAGGTGGCTGTAAAGCTAAAGGAACCAAAGGGCAAATGGCGAAGAATGACATGAAGAATCACTAAGCATCTCATGCTCATGTCATCCTCTTCATGTTATGCTGTATTTATGTTTCATGCAATTGTTGTAGTCTCTTTAGAGTCTTAATCTATTGGCAACTTGCTGCTGGTTTTTAGTGCAGTGAAAAGTAATTTCCTGCATCACTTATTGCTTCTTTTCCAGAAACAAACCAATGGTTCACAGGAGGGCAAATGAGTTGTCATAACATATGCAACATATTACTATGAATTGAGAATTGCTCCAGTGGAAGCATCATAACTCCATCTTCCATATGCATAAAATTGATTTCAGTGAGTGCTTCATCGGATTCCAGCTGAGAACAAAGTGTGATAATGTTCCATATATCTCAACATGTTCAATATATCTCAATGAGCAGATTATGTTCAATATATCTCAATATAACTCTTTTAACTATTCATATCATGCCTTAGTTTGATGAACCAAATGGATTAATCATAAGAATGATTCTGGATGCTTATGTAGGTAGCAGACCACATACAAGCCACAATCTGTGACCAAGCATTCTCTTTATACCATTCATACAACTTTTGGTCTTAACATAGTGGAGTTTTATACAGTCTAAAAGCACCAACAACAACAGCACAGGCGGCAGCCTTTCCTTTTACATCATTGATGGATCCTTATCTTTCAGTACTGAAACATGTTCTCTGCTGAAGACATGATGGGCTGGTTCATGCGCATGAGGTTCCACGGATTGATGAAGTTATCAGTGATCATGGGGCCACTACCGATGCTATATTTTGCTTTCAAGCAGTGGAGGATTTCATTGAGAGACTGCAGCCTGTTGCTGCGCTCCACCATCTGCGTCCTCAGGACAGAGTTCTCAGCCTGCACTGCGAAAAACCGCTGCGTGGTGAGGGTGAAGGACGTCAAGATCTGGCTGTTCTCCTTCCTCAGCTGGGCAATCTGCGCGGTGAGACCATCCAAATGCTTCTGCTTGCGCATCCTGGACCTTCTCGCAGATTCGCGGTTCGATATCTTTCTCTTCTGCATCTTAAGGTTCACCACTGCCTGCAGGTCCTCTTCGGAAGCTGACTTTGGCAGCAGGCTGGACCCAGAAGGAGTTCCAACAGGAGAAGCCATAGAAGCTTTGATCTTTTTGCAGTGAAAATGAGATTCTTTTTCTTACTAGCCTATATAAATTTGGAATAAGTCGAGGCTTTGTTTGAGTCACTATTTAATTTCCATAATAATATAATAAAATGTTAATCGCAAGAACAGACTGTTACTATTTCGTTATATAAAAGGAATGCTATATTCATAAAATCGTCTGTTACACTCTGTTTGCTAGTGACATGTTGACGTCTAAATATGGTTAATAAGTGTCCTACCGAATCATCTGGAATTGAGGACATCAAAAATTGAATGCAGTAACCTAAGACTTAGTTGGATAGCAAATATCTATAAATTACTTGTCATGATTACCAAGTTCTAATATGACTCAAATTACTTGAAGAACATCATTAAAAAAATCCAAGTATGAAAAAAAAATCTTGACAGTTATGATTTGATTGTTCTATACAAGCCTTGTATATCTCAGGATCTTAAAAATGGTGAGTATTATTAGGATTTATTTGTAAAATCGTGCTTTACGATATATGTAAAAAGGTGTTTAAGAGTCTTTTTGAGGGCGGGTTTGAGTTGAATGAGATTTATTTTATTTTATTTAATTAATTTAATCAATTTATTTCCTGTAATATTCATTACAAAATAACTATCTACTAAATGGAGATAGTTACATATTTTACCTATGAAACGCTCTCGGTACGATCTTTGAAAACTCACTGGCTGATAAGCTCTTATTATAGGTTACCGCACCTCAAGTTACATATACCATAACTTAAGAGTTGGAAGGCTGGATGTATCCTTGACTTGGTTTTCTAACCCGTTAACTGATAAGTTTTGAGTAAAAAGTATTGTTGCTCAAGTTGCATGTTATCTAACATATGCATTTATGGGACATTATCGTGCATACTTCTGATTTAGTTTCCATCAAGATCATTTGATTGAGTCATTTCATCGTGATACTAAATTTGTGAGAGAGGTTATCTCGCAGAAAGTTGGTTCTATAGTATTGATAAACTTAACAAATAATCAAAATCGATGTCGACACTTAGGAAGTGGCATGTGAGAGTCCCAACTATTTTTGTAGTGGTAGGGAAATGTATATCCACACTACATTATTAATGAATAAATTGAAACCCCATTTATAATAATTGAGCACTCTGATTGACTGGTCAATAAAATCTCCGACATTAATGAATCATTCAACTCTTGCATCGTTATCATGAGTTGATTTTTTATTTCACGGTTAAACTCTTCACATCTATATCTCCAACATTCCTCAAACACCCAAGTCTCACATATTAATCAATCAACTCTCACATCTTATATTTTGACCATGGTATGCATCAAAGTCTCCAAGAGATAGCTATGTGTCACAATCATGTTGACTTGTGCCCGAGCAACACGATAAGATGCAAGACTTTGACTTGCATCTCAGCCACATGATAAAGGTTTCAATGAGTACAGATGACTTCCCTTCAACCACACACCGCATGGAAAGGAAGATAAGATAGAAATTTAGGTGTTGAGACACATCTTAGAAGATTCGTTTCTTCCAAATTTCCATTCCATCCATATTAAATCATTCATCATGTCATGAGATATATCTATATTTTCCAACGCCGAAAGTCTCCTTGACTTGCACGTCGGGGAACATAAACATTTACATCCTTTTCTGTTATGTATAAAATTATTTTTTGATAATTTATTTAGAAGAGTAGATTATAATTAGTGGTTATCTTAGAGCATTCTTTTTCTCTGAATTTACTAAAGAGCTCTTTATTTTAGGGATTTTTCCATAGTTTTACGGTGTGAATCTATCCGAGTTCGATTTTAAAAAAAATCTCTAAAATCAACTAAAAATAAAAAACCCAATGAAATTACTATTTCATGCTGTATTTATCTTCTATATTAAAAAAATTGAGTTGAATAAGCTTTATGTCATTATACTCATACATATACTATGTTATATTCGATTACAAAATCAAATAGAAATATATCACTTAAGGAACTCCTAGAATCACCTTAAAATTAGAAAAGAACAATGAAATCAACATGTATGTCATATTTTCCTGCTCTATTGAAAGATGGAAGTAAGTTTGTGTTACGCTTTGTAACGCTGGTAATTCAACGCTCAATGGAACGCTCACATCAGAATCAAGTTTCCTTTGACTTCTTAGCCACACTAAAGTTCGACTATGCTTGACCTTGACTCACTATTAGCCAATCGGCATCAATTCTACAGATAATGTGCATAAAGTCATGGGGATTTCCGGCGGTGATGTGCCTATATATATACATGCTCACAGAGATCTCCTCTCCAACCTCACACCTTCACTCTTCTCTTCTCTTGAGCGCTCAATCGATGGCTGCGGCTGGTAGCGGCAGTTTCCAGGACGGACGTATTGCCTCGAAGCGTCTCATGATGCTCGTGGCCCTACTTCTCGTTTCCAGCTGTCTCGGCCATGGCTTCGGCGATGAGGATCATGTCGAGGCGGAGGGAATCAGCAGCAGTTGCATGGAGAGCGAGAGGAGAGCTCTCCTCGCCATCAAATCCGATGTGTACGACCCCGGCGACAGGTTTTCTTCTTGGACCGGCAAAGACTGCTGTGGGTGGAGAGGTGTGGCCTGCGACAACACCACCGGCCATGTCACCAAGCTCGACCTCCGGTACCACTACCCCGACACATACGATATGTATTATATCCGTTACTTTTGGGAAAGAATAGGCGTCAGCAAGGTAAATCCATCTTTGCAAGAACTGAAGCATTTGAAGTATTTGGATTTGAGCATGAATAACTTCTCCCACGCCCCTGTGCCCAAAATGATCGCTTCACTGGTCCACTTGGAATATCTCAACCTATCTTATGCCATGTTCGATGGACCAATTCCTCCTCTGTTCGAGAACCTCTCAAACCTACACTATCTCGACCTTCACGGATGGTATCGTTATCATCTACACGTTGACAATCTCGATTGGCTCTCCCGTAGTCCTTCTCTAAAATATCTTGACATGAGTTTGGTCGACCTCTCCAGAGCAACCAATTGGTTTTATGTAATTAATTCCATTCCCGCACTTGAAGTGCTCCGTTTGAGCGATGCAGACCTGCCATATGTTCCGTCTCCTTTGCCCCCTTTCAATCTAACAGCCATTGCTACGTTGGATCTGTCTTGGAATTTCAACATCACGTCTGCCATGCTAAGATGGCTTTCTAACGCCACCAGCCTCGAGTACCTCCTTGGTCTTTCTGGCTGTGGGAGTCTTACTATCGAGTCGGTACAAATTGCTCTAGGAGCTCTCAGTAATCTGAAGGGATTGCATTTGTCATTCAACTCCTTAAGGAGAAATTCTGAACTTCTGAACAATGTCAGTAGCAGGGGCTTAAGCACTTGGACTTGAGCTGGAATCAATTATCTGGAGATATTCAAACAGGAGCCTTAGACACCTGGAGTACCTCGACTTATCAGGAATTCCAATGTCACGTACATATCTTGCTTCTCTTGGGAATCTCACAAACTTGCGACATTTAGACTTGGGGAAAATAATTGACCAGCAGGAGAAATTCCACCAACCAAAGGAAATTTTGTTCAGTTGGTGTTCACCTAGATTTGTCTGAGACTGGTATCATGGAGAATACCACAGAGCATCGGCAACCTCACCAACTTGATAATCTTAGATTTATCACACAACAATTTGTCAGGTCAGATACCAACGACAATGGATGGTCTATCCATTTGACCACATTAATTTTGTCTCATAATAACATGGGGAGGAGCTAATAGAAACTATTGGGTTTATGTTCACAAGGAGCATCTTTATTAATTTTATTCTGGACAGTAATAATTTGACCATTGCATTCTTCAAAATTATCTCAGTTATATGCGATAGATAATCAAACTCTTGACAGGCAACATACCAAGCACACTTTTTAATCTCACAAACTTATGTTAATTCAAAATAGCTAACTCCTTGAATGTGATGCTACCGGAAGACTCCATAGTTTGGAGTACCGGACATATCAAATAACAATTTATCAGGTTCGACCAAAATTTGGGTGATTGTGCAACTTGACTCAACAGCGATTTGTCTCAGAAGGCATTGGTGGAGATCTAACTAATCTGGATTTGATGGTTTATCTGACCTGCCTATATGGACATCTTTACTATCCTTATATTGCAGCACAATCAACTTAAGCGGCTCTATTCCTTCAAGCATGGGTTCATTATCTCAATTCAAGATGTATGGACCTCTCTCAAACTCTTTGTAGGTAACATCACTGAAGCACACTTTTCTAATCTCACAAACTTATTTTACAATATTTCCAACTCTTATCAATGTGTCCTACCAAATGATTGGCATCCCCCTTTTAGTGTCGAATTTATTACATGAGCTTTTGTCATTTCTAGGAGCTGAATTGCCTGAAGTCCAAACTCATAACTCAATTAACCAACTCTATATCTATCATTTAGTTGGACCTCTGGAACCTCCCAGCTTGGTTTTCAAATTTCTCCAATTAATTATTGCAGAGTCTTAAAATGAGCTCTAAAATACATTTGGATGGGAAGAAACCTTTCTCCCAATTGATGTTAGACCTCTCCAATAACTCATTTATGGGACCTATTCCCCCAGCTTGGTGGAAGCTCAAGTCTCATTCTATTATCTTTGTCTCATAACCATATCAATGGTAGTTTGCCTCCCATCTTTTGTCATATGCAATCACTTCAGGTCTTGGACCTATCTAACAATTACTTAATTGGAGAAGTTCCGAATTGTCATTATTCATTCCCAACCTCTCTACAATCTGTACATTTGAATAATAACAATCTATCTGAAATAATTCCTTCATTTTTGAAACATTGCAACCAATTAGTTACCCTTGATCTTGGTGAAAATAAATTGCATGGCAGAATTCCAACATGGATAGGAAGAAACCTCTTATCATTGAAAGTTCTTCGTCTGAGATCAAACTTTCTATATGGTACCATCCCAACGAATATAGCGAATCTCATTTCTCTCCAAGTATTAGATCTTTCTTCTAACAATCTAACTGGTAGTCTATCATCATCTCTAGGAAATTTTAGTGCCATGGTTGAGATACAAAATGATACCAGGTCAATGCTTCATATCGACACCTATTATTATGAAGAGAGCATCTTGATGACCACAAAAGGATTAATGATTGATTACACAACCATTCTCTCGTTGGTGACATGCATAGAGTTGTCAAATAATCATCTCTCAGGTGAAATCCCAAAAGAACTGACCAAGCTTCTCGGGTTACGCTTCCTGAACTTATCGAAGAATCATTTGACAGGGAGGATTCCAAAAGATATCGGTGACATGAAACAACTAGAATCACTTGACTTATCAGTCAACGATCTTACAGGGGAGATACCTTTAAGCTTTTCTGCTATGTATTTTTTGGAGCGTTTGAATCTATCTTACAACAACTTATCAGGAAAAATACCCACGAGTGGTCAATTGTCGACCTTTGACTCATGGACATATGTGGGTAACAAAGGCCTTTGCGGTATGCCACTACCAGCATGCCCTGTTTATCAAACTCCACTTGACACCAGAGTTAAACATGAAGATGATGAGAAGCTCGACAAATTACTGGAGTACACCAGTATTGTGGTTGGATTTGTGGTTGGCTTTTGGTTGTTTATTGGCACGCTCATCATGAAGCAGGCCATCAGATTCGCTTTCTTCTGATGGATCGACAAGACCAGTGACTGGATCTATGTTCAGTTTACAGTTAAGCTTGCGAAGCTCAAATCCAAATGACAAACGATGACATGAACTGCCGGTAAGCGCTCGAGTGCGTCACTTCTACTACACCTTAATGTCATGTTGTCCTTCGTAGTTAATCGTATCAAAATCTTATGTTAGCATGTAATGAGTTATCATATTATGCTGTCATGATTAGGCTGACATAAGCATCATAGATCCTCTGTATACACTACATGTATTAGTTCTAGTATCATAACAACTCCATCTATCATGACTTTGCTATCGCAAGGCCTTCGCTTATGGATTGATACATATATATCTGACAACTAAAAAGATTAATTGCAAGAGTCTCTGTCATACATTTTCTGTTTGCTAACGAAATAGTTAATCTACATATATTTAATCAATGTTTGAGAGTGAAGATTGTGTTCTTCTGTTATTATTCTTACAATAGAAAATAAAAAACTACTATGTTATTATGTTCAAATTACATAAAAATAATGACAATTGCAAAGAGTCAATTAGACAATAAAATTGTAGCCATTATTGCGGACATACTCTTAGTGTTTGACCGAAATCAATATCTTATTTGAGCGACAAATCTCTGTTTTTTAAGATGAGATTGTATATTTTGATCCTCCTTAAAATTCATATAATATGAGGCTCACTCTTCATTTTCTACTGGAGAACATTTTTTTCTGTAAAAATAAAATCCATGTCCATCTATTTTTTTTCCTAAAAGTGAATTATTATTAAAAAAAATAAGTTTTATAAATTCATATCAATCCCACTCTAGACTGCTTATTCCTATCATTTGGGTGCTAAAGTTTGAGATCTTTTGTATATATAATTATGTTAAGAGAGATATTCTATATTTCTTGATTAAGTGTTTTTCGTTAATCAACATTTTATGTTTGTGCGCTTTGTTTCAGTATTCATAACCTGAGAGTATATATATATTTATTCCTTTTATATATGGAAATCATATTTAGCAGGACTCAGGACTGGCAGAACTTTGATTTAGGTGTTACCAGAATGCTTTATATAAGTTCCCGATTTGCTACTATTTTGGGGTTTCTATAATAAAAAGCAGATTGCCACCAGTTCAGCTGATGCAGGAGTCAAACTAGAAGAAGAATGATGGTGATATGAGAAACAATAATATTTGATGTTACTAGCGTTGTCGTGGGATTCATAGTTGTTTCTGGGGTTTCTATCGGCGTAGTGATCATGAAACAAGGCTCAAGGATTGCTCTCTTCCAACAAAATGACATCTATGGCTGGATGGAGATATGTGCAGCTGAAAGCTGAAGCCCAAAATAATGACGAAGAATCAATTGAACTGTGGCAAAGTGCTAAGATTGTCTATGTAGGCTTCATGTATTTATGTGTTCTAGTGTTTTGATTCATGAATGAGCATTTGGTGTAGTCCAGAAATAAGGTTATTTTTCAAAGATAACATCTGAGACATGGCATCAGGATTGCTCTGTTCCAGTTGATCTACAGGACTTGTGATTGGATCTATGTGCAGGTGGCAGTAAAGCTTAAGGAACCGAAGGGCAATGGCGAACAACGACTTGAAGAATCACTAAACATCTCAAGCTCATGTCATCCTCTTCATGTTATGATGTATTTATGTTTCATGTAATCGTTGTAGTCTCTTTAGAGTCTTAATCTATTGGCAACTTGCTGCTGGTTTTTAGTGCAGTGAAACTTAATTTACTGCATCACTTATTGCTTCTTTTCCAGAAACAAACCAATGGTCCACAGGAGGGCAAATGAGTTGTCATAACATATGCAACATATTACTATAATTGAGAATTGCACCAGTGGAAGCATCATAACTCCATCCTTCATATACATAAAATTGATTTCAGTGAGTGCTTCAGGGGATTCCAGCTGAGAACAAAGTGTGATTATGTTCCATATATCTCAACATGTTCAATATATCTCAATGAGCAGGTATCAGATTGGCCTTGAAGACTTGCTCATGCTTTCATAATAGATTTAACCGTTCAAAGTATTTTCTATGGACTTGGAAGTTGCTGTTCTGTTGTCAGATCTGTGACCAAGCTTTCTCTTTATACCATTCATACAACTTTTGGTCCTAACATACTGGAGTTTTAGAGTTTTAGCTTTTGAAGCTCTAAAAGCACCAACAGCAACAGCACAGGTAGCAGCTTTCCCTTTTACATTATTGATGGATTCTTATCTTTCAGTACTGAAACATGTTCTCTGCTGAAGCCATGATGCACTGGTTCATGCGCATGAGGTTCCACGGATTGATGAAGTTATCAGTGATCATGAGGCCACTACTGATGCTATATTTTGCTTTCAAGCAGTGGAGGATGTCATTGAGAGACTGCAGCCTGTTTGCCGTGCTCCACCATCCGCGTCCTCAGGACAGAGTTCTCAGCCTGCACTGCGAAAAACCGCTGCGTGGTGAGGGTGAAGGATGTCAAGATCTGGCTCTTCTCCTTCCTCAGCTGGCCGATCTGCGCGGTGAGACCATCCAAATGCTTCTGCTTGCGCATCCTGGACCGCCTCGCGGATTCGCGGTTCGATATCTTTCTCTTCTGCATCTTAAGGTTCATCACTGCCTGCAGATCCTCTTCGGAAGCTGACTTTTGCAGCAGGCTGGACCCAGAAGGAGTTCCAACAGGAGAAGCCATCGAAGCTTTGTTCTTTTTGCAGTGAAAATGAGATTCTTTTTCTTACTAGCCTATATAAATTTTAATGGTAGTGCTCAAGCAAAGGGTATATATTGGTTGGAAATATAGCTTACTAGTGTGAATATATAGCAAGACTAATGCTATCAAGAAAACTAGGAGATTCTACGTATATATATATATATATATATATATATATATATATATATATATATATATATATATATATATATATATATATATATATATATATATATATATATATATATGTAGATCTCAGAACAAGCTCATGAAAACACATAAAACCAGTAAAGGAAGACAACAGAGGAGGACTGAGCGAGATGGGTCCTGCGCCTGAGAGTGATGTTGATCATAAACCCAGAGAGAAGGATCTCAGTTAGGATAAGCGACATCAATTAGAAACGTCAAGAGCAACAGATGCTGCAGTCACAAACACACAGGAGGCTTCTGCTTTCTCAAAATCTTGGAGCTGATAGAACAGGGAATTCCCCTCAGTTTTCTTAAAATCCCTAGTTTTGATAAATTCTCACATATCGCCCTCTTTTAAAACAATTTTCGTAAAATGCTACTTGTTTCATAAAAGTTGATTTTGCCCCTCCCATCGCCCCGCCGATCACTGTCTTCGCCTTTGGCCGCTTGTGCCTCCATTCTTGATTGCCTTCGCCTCCACTTCTGGTCATCTCCTTGCATGGCCTCCCCACCCCTTTGCCCATCATCCCCATTCACCCCTGGTAGCTTCTGCTTGTCATCCCTATTCTGCTATCCTCCTCATCGTCATCGTCATCGTCATCTTGACGGAAGAGGCAGCGGCCAAGGGTGTGCGGCCCTTCGGCGTCGGTCACTATAACTACTTGATGGCACCACTACTCTCCACTCACCATGAGATAATCCAAAATCCGATCAGCTGAGCACAAAATGTGATCGTTAGGCAGAAAACGTCATAAATTCAGAAATCAATACAATTTATTAATCTTTGAAAGAAAAAAAATGAAGAAAAATCGATAGAGATAAACAAGAAAATATCGATGAGGAGCAACAGATGACACTGATTCAAACGATGTCCATTAATTAAAATTTTAGTAAGTTAATTATTTAAATACTTGAAAATTTTGAAGACTCAAAATTGAAAGACTTGATAACTCGATAATACCAATTAGTGAGGCAATGCATTTTTATTTATGATATATTTTTTTCTATACGGAAATGCTTGTTTAAAAATTCAAATTAATATTATGTACAATACTATTTTAAAAAAATATTATTGTGATAAAATTATTATAAATTCTAAAATATGAAACTTCAATATCTTGGCCCACGTAAGTCAAGAATGATCCACTATGTGTTGGGCGGCATGTGCCAAGCCAGGAGGGTTACAAGGAAGGCCTCTATCGTGATATATGGTGTCGCAAGAATACTAGTCAAAAGTCAATGAGATTTAAGCTTAGATTCTATATATTTAATACTAGTCAAAAGTCAAAAGTCAACGTCTAAAGTCACCGTTGTTAGAAATACATCAGGGTCTATATATTTTGAGAATCTTGGACTATATTGGCCCATACTTGAAGGCATAGGATCGTTTAAATGGTTACTCTGCATATATAAGGTTAGCAAAGACGTCCATCGTGCACAGGCAGATAAACAATCAAATAAATAGGTTAGCTCCCTATGTTGTTTTGAGACAAATCCAGCAAAGTTAAGTTGCACAGAACAAACTCATTGTTCTTGGTATGTGACATGATAAATTGTTATTTGATATGTCCAAATGCTTCAAGTTATAGAGTCTACCAATCGTATCAGTTATTTGTCCGGTAATCAAGTTATCTTCTAAAATCAACTACGCAGGTTTTAAAGATCCCATGGTTGTTGGAATTTGTGATAGCAGATGATAGCAGATAAGATTTTCTCAAATTATATGTCTTTCCTCTCCTTCTATGGATAAATAACTCTGTATTTAGCTATATCAGATCAATTTTTCATTTTATGCTACAATCTTAACATGGTATCAAAGCTGTCCGACGATAGTAACTGATCGGTATCGTCTTCCAAGCCCGACGAAAGGTGCAGCATCCGAGGAGTCTTTCTTTTGCGATCGGTGTTCTGCTCTTCTCCGGTGGAATTGCTCGCCGCGTTCTTCTCACCTATGCTGCTGCCAACGCCGCAGCACCACAACAGAGCTCACTGGTCACCCTCGGCTTCAACTTTCCTCTTTCCGGTCGAGGAATCCATCGAGGCTGATCTCCTTCACTGCTTCCACGGGTGAAAGCTTCTCTTGCTTCCACGGGCAATCGCTACTCACCGCTGTCCTCTCCCGAAGCTGTGTTCTTTTCTCAATGGTAGCTTATTCCCCTTCTGCCCCTGCCTCGTCGCAGCCTCTAGCTTCTTCCCTGCTGCGGTGCCACAGAAGCAGAGCAATCTCTGCTGCAGGGTAACCATTTAAACGATACTATGCCTTCAAGTATGGGCCAATACAAGATCTACACCTCTCCTCAAACTCTCTGATAGGTAATATCATCGAAGCACACTTTTCTAATCTCCCAAACTTATTAGGATTTACAATATCTTCAAACTTATTCCATGTTTCTTGAATGATTTTTTTTAGCAGATCAACATTTTATGTTGTGTGTGATTGTTTCAGATACTTAACCCTTAGGATTTTTCTTTTGTTTCTTTTTCCTGGAAATCACATTTTGCAGGGCATGCAGAGCTTTGTTTTAGGTGTTATCGGAATGCTATGTGTAAGTTATCAAATTTGCTGCTGTTTTAGTGTTTCTATAATAAAAGAAGATGATGAGGGAGTCAAACAAGAAGAAGATGATGATGGTGATAAGCTTGAAACAATAATATTAGATGTTACTAGTATCGTCATGGGATTCATAGTTGGCTTGTGGGGTTTCTATTGAATGTATAGTCATCATGGAACAAGGAATAAGGATTGCTCTCTTCCAACAAATGGACAACATCTATTAAATAAATAAGGATTTATTTTATTTAATTTAATTAATTTATTCCCTGTAAAACTATTCATTACAAAATAACTAGCTATTAAATAGAGATAGTTACATATTTTAACTATGAAAGAATCGATCCTTGAAGACTCAAGAGTTGATAAGCTCTACTCCTCAGGTTACATGCACCCTATCTTAAGAGTTGAAGGGTTTTTTGTTGGATATATCCGAAACATGGTTTTCTAACTCGTTGGTTGATAAGCTATAAGTCAAGAGTATTGCTTCTTAAGTTGCTTACTATCCAACTTACGTATTTAAGGTGGATTCCCAAGTATATCTCTGACTTAGTTTTGATGGAGATCATTTGATTGAGTCATTTCATCATCATACTAAACTTGTGACATAGGTTATCTCAAATGAGGTTAGCTCTATAAGATTGATAAACGAAACGTACTATCAAAATCGATGTCGACACTTAGGAAGTGGCATGCACTCTTATCGTGGAAGGAAAAAATATATCCACAATACACCATCACGTTACTAATGAACAAATCGGAAGTCCATTTATGATAATCGAACAAATGTGACTCCTATTGACTGGTCAACAAAATTTCGAACATTAATGAATCATTCAACTAATACATCTTCATCATAAGTTAATTTTTTCTTTTACGATCAAACCCTTCACATCTAAATCTCCAACATTCTCACATGTTAATCAGTCAACTCTTAGTCACGTTAACTTGGATGCATGCATCAGAGTCTCCAAGAGACAGATATGTGTTTCACTCAAATTGACTTGCGTCGAGCAAATTGCAAGACTTTCTCGGCCACACGATAGAAGCTTGGATGAGTGTTCAAACCTTGTACACTCAAAGGCAACTTCTTTCCAACCTCACGCCACATAGAAGGTGGAAATCAAGGTGTGGAGATCTTTCATGGCAATTCACCTCTTCCATCCCATATGCATGCTTTTCAACACCGAAAATCTTCTTGACGTGTTCATGTCGGGAACATCAACATTTACTTTTTTTTTTCTTTTATATGAAAGAATTTTTAGATAATTTACTTAGAAAGTCAGTCATAATTAACTTTTTACCAAGCACATTCTTTTTTCGGAGTTTACTCGGGAGCATCATTAAGACAATAAGAGAAAAAGTATACTCTTTATTTTAAATTAAAAGATTGTTATATAGTTTTATAGGATTTGAGCGTGGGCCTATCCAAATTTGATTTAAAAAAATATCTAAAATCATCTAAAAATAGAGAAAAAAAATTTAATGAAAATGCTACTTAATGTTTTATTTGTCTTCTATATCAAAAGATTGAGGTGAGTTGACAAAACTTCATAGCCTTTTACTCATAAATAAATTATGTTACACTCGATTGCAAAATCAACCTAAAAATGCATCAGATTTGACTTCACAAACTCCAAAAGTCACTTTAAAATAGAAACAGATAATAAAATCAGTGTATATATCATATTTGTTTACTCTATTGAAATATTGAGGTAAGTTTGACAAGTCTCATGTGTTGCACACGCAAATGAAGTGGTCAACGAATCAGCATTGAATGTGATGGAAGTTAGGGCCGTCTTATATGAATGATGTGCACTTGACTTTGATTTGCATCTTAGTCACAGCATCAATTCCACACGCGGTGTAAGCACAAGTCACGGGGATTTCCGGTGGTGACGTGCTTATATGTGCATGCTCACGGAGGTCTCCTCTCCGACCCACACCTTCGCCTTTCTCTTCTCTTGAGCGCTCAATCGATGGCTGCGGTTGGTAGCGGCAGTTTCCAGGACAGACGTATTGCCTCGAAGCGTCTCATCATGCTCGTGGCCTCACTTTTGTCTCCTTGTCTCGGCCATGGATTCGGCGACGAGGATCATGTCGAGGTGGAAATCAGCATTGCATGGAGAGCTCTGGAGAGCTCTCCTCGCCATCAAATCCGATATGTTACCCCGGCGACTGGTTTTCTTCTTGGACCGGCAAAGACTGCCGTGGGTGGAGAGGTGTGGCCTGCGACAACACCACCGGCCATGTCACCAAGCTCGACCTCCGCTACCACTACCCCTACGCGTACGATATGTGGTATCTCACTTACAATGAGGAAAGAATAGGCGTCAGCAAGGTAAATCCATCTTTGCAAGAACTGAAGCATTTGAAGTATTTGGATTTGAGCATGAATAACTTCTCCGATGCCCCTGTGCCCAAAATGATCGCTTCACTAGTCCACTTGGAATATCTCAACCTATCTAATGCCATGTTCCATGGACTGATTCCTCCTCAACTGGGGAACCTCTCCGACCTACACTATCTCGACCTTCAGGCATCGGATTATGATCTTCTACGCGTTGATGATCTCGATTGGCTCTCCCGCATTCCTTCTCTAAAATATCTTGACATGAGTTTTGTCCTACCTAAATCATCGACCAATTGGTTTCATGTGATTAATTCCATTCCCACACTTGAAGTGTTACATTTGTACTATGCAAACCTGCCATATGTTCCGTCTCCTTTGCCCCCTTTCAATCTAACAGCCATTGCTACGTTGGATCTGTCTGGGAATACCAACATCACGTCTGCCATGCTAAGATGGCTTGCTAACTGTTGAAAATCTAGATAGGAAGAAAGAGAGATTTCAAATTCTAGGAGAAGAGTAATCTCTATTTTTCTCTCAAAATACTTTTACAATTTCACAAACTCTATTTACCTTTCATGAACACATATGGGGTTTATATAGTCCCCAAATACATCATATTTATTGTATTCGAATGAATACAATAACCAGAGTCATTTTGACTTGTCCTTCCATGACATCTAATCTATCTTTTTTCTTCTTGAGAGAATTTATTCCCTCTTAATACCTGAACCATTTCTCTTATTGAAATTAACTCTTTATGATATTAAAACAAGTTTATTTCCAACATTATCCCTATAAACTTGTTCCATCCTTACCAAACTTCAAGAGTTGTTGGAGTATTTACCTCTCTTCAGAACTCCACAGAAATGCTATTTACATCCATTTGTAAAATTTTCCATTTCATTGATATATCCTAGGGAGATAAGGTTTTCTAACTCGTTTTCGATAAGCTATAAGTCAAATATTCTTCATAAGTCGATCCTATCCAACTTACGTATTTAAGGTCCTTCCCAAGTATATCTCTGACTTTATATTTTGATCTCCCCTTGATCATTTCTTTGTTTTCAAGATCCATACTAAACAATTGCTTGGTGATCTTTTGGAATGTGTAGTTAGCTCCCATAATCATTTTGATAAACGCATGAATCTCTTCATTCATCGATGTCGACATTTTTCTTATTATAAGTTCTTCAAGGTTAATGGATCATATCGTGGAAAAAGAAAAATAAAGAAATTCCACAATATCAATCCTTCAGTCACTAATGAACAAATCTGAAGTCTTGTCCTTCTTATAATCGGACTTCTTGAATCAAGTGACTCCTATCTAGGTGATGATTAGGTAACAAAATTTCGGTGTTTCCTTGTATTATATCATCATCTTCAACTAACTTTCTTATCTTCATCATCACTTTTCCAGTTCCAAATTTTTTTTTTACGATCAAACTCAACATCTCTTGACATTACAACTTTATTTGTGATAGGATTGTCAGAGTTTATAACACTAGTTTTCAACTTGGAAATGCATTTCATTTATCCTCCGAGTTCTCTTTTCCTCTGATCTTAGCAAATAATGTGTTCACTCAAATGATGACTTTGGTTTAAAGCTCCATGCTTCTTCGTGTAACATTTCAAGACTTTGTTGGAAACCACACGATATAAATGCTTGGATGAGTGTTCCCAAAATTCTTTAGGAATTCTTCTTTCCTTTAACATGCACTCGGACCATATTAAGTATAGTCTTCTTTTTCCTTTCTGAAACACCATTTTGTTGAGGTGTGTAAATCATAGTGAATTGATGAAAATTCCATTGTTTCAATTCAAAAGCTTTCCATTCATTTGATGTATATTCACCACCTCTATCCGAATTTAATCCTCTTGACTTTGTCTTTCAACCAACTCAAAATTCATTTAATTTATGAAAACTTTTTTTTTCTTTTAATATATAAACCCAATTTTTCCATAATTTACTGATCAGTCATAATGTAACTTTTACCAAAATTCTTTTTTCCAGTTTATCGGGAGCATCATTAAGACAATAAGAGAAAAAGTGTATCAAATCAAGCCGATGCCATTTTCTTGTTCTTAAAGACTTGTTAATAGGCTTTCTTTTGAGTGCTTACCCATAACACATACTTCACATAGTTTTGATGGGTGATCAAAAGGCATTCTAACCATATTATATTTCTAAAAATAGTTTCAAAAAAATTTAAATGAAAATGCTAAGATGCCATAATAAAATGTCCTCATTCAGTCTTCTAAAACAATTGATCGATCAAAAATACATAAATGCAAGGAAACATTCATAGCCATTTTCACTGTGATATCAATATTATATCCTTGTCACTCGAATTGCAAAAGTCAATCTTTCAAATGCATAACCTTTTTCAAGTTTGTCCCAAACTCAAAATATTATTTTAAATATCAGAAACATAATAAAATCAGTGCATAACTCTTTACCATTATTTAGTTCAAATATTTGACCTTTGCCTTTGACAAGTCTCATGAGACATATCACCAAATGTAACATTTCCAGAATAATTTGTATCTGGTCAAAATAAATCTTTAATACCACACATATGATTTGAAGCTCCAAGATCTAAATACCATGTCATAGATTGATCTTCTTTGAATCATATGTGCCCATGACTACTTGATTTTCATTTTTTCTTAGTCACAGCAAAATTTGCCTTATCACCTTGGTGTTAGCGATTGTAATAGCATTTCAAAAGAGTAATGTCGTGCCTTTGTGCAAATATAGCATCGGTATTTCTCCTTTTAAAATTTCTCCACACCTTCCACGGCCTCTCTCTTCTCTTGAGCGCTATAACCTTGGCCTCTTTGGTAGAATTTTCTCCACCACCTTCATTGTTTGGCGATTCTCATTGGTCGTGATTTACGCCTCCTCTTCCTCTTTGTCCATGACCTCTTCCTCTTTGAAATTTTGATTCACCTCTGTTTTCAAGAGTAAGCTTGGCAGCAGTAGTGCTTGCTCCAAAGTTCTGAGCTTCTCCTCTTTTGCCATCCTTTGTTCATGAACTTGAAGAGAACCATAAGTTGTTCTAAAGACATTGTTTCCAAATCTTTAGATTCTTCAATCAAAAAAATAAAATCAAATTTTGGATCTAAAGATCTCAATATTTTTCTATTACTCTTTGATCACTTATTTGTTCACCATTTCGACTCATTTGATGAACAATAGAAATGACCTTTGAGAAGTGTCGGAAATAGTTTTTACGACCTTGTTGTAATTTTTCAATAGTCGCCGTAAAACTTGTAAATTTCTTTACTTATCAACACCACCAAATGCTTTTTGAAGCATTTCCCAAGCCTCCTTTGAAGTATTTGAGCGATGATCTCAACATTGTATCGTCAAGTCCTTGGTAGATCGTGAACAAAGCATTTTCTCCTTCTTCCTTCTATCTTTGAGTTGTTTTCTTGCTATCTAATTCATTGCTCCTTCTTCTGGGATTTGGCTCAACAAATCCATCTTCTCAAACTCCCATACATCTTGGGAGCCTAGAAGAACCTTCATTTGGATGCACCATATATCATAATTTTCTTTTGTCAATCTAGGGATCTGAATTTGATGGTACTTGGGGAAGAGGCCATTGCTCAACCTATGCTCGATCTCAAATGTTGAAAATCTAGATAGAAGAAGAGAGATTTCAAACAGAGGAAGAGTAGGAGAAGAGTAACTCTCATTTTTAAAATACTCTTTACAATTTCACAAACTCTATTTACCTTTCATGAACACATATGGGGTTTATATAGTCCCCAAAGATACATCATATTTATTGTATTCCATCTCCAAATGGTCATTTTGACTTGTCCTTCCATTTAATCTAATCTATCTTTTCTTCTTCTTGAATTGAATCTCCCTCTTAATACCATGAACCTCTCTCTTATTAAAATTAACCTCTTTATGATATTAGAACAAGTTTATTTCCAACACTAACGCCACCAGCCTCGAGTACCTTGGTCTTTCTGGCTGTGGGAGTCCCACTATCGAGTCGGTAAAAATTGCTCTAGGAGCTCTCAGTAGTCTGAAGGGATTGGATTTGTCAGGCAACTCTCTTAAAGGAGAAATTCTTGAACTTCTGAACAATGTCAGTAGCAGGGGCTTAAAGCAGCTAGACTTGAGCTGGAATTATTTATCCGGAGATATGCCACAAACACTACAGAGCCTTAGATACCTGGAGTACCTCGACTTATCAGGGAATTCCAACGTCAGCGTACGTATGCCAACTTTGCTAGGAAATTTCACAAGATTGCGATATTTAAGCTTACGGGAAAATAATCTGATCGGTGGAGAAATTCTACCAATGGTGGGAGATTTTGTTCAGTTGGAGCACCTAGATTTGTCTGAGACTGGTATCACTGGAGAGATACCGTCAAGCATAGGAAACCTCACCAACCTTGAATACTTGGATTTGTCATACAACAACTTATCAGGTCAGATACCAACGACAATGGATGGTTATGCAATTTGACCACATTAATTTTGTCTCATAATAACATGGGCGGGGAGCTAACGAATCTATTCGATGGTTTGTCTACTTGTTCACATGGAGCATCTTTATCAACTTTACGGTTGAACGGTAATAATTTGAGCGGGATTATTCCTTCAAGTATGGGCCAATTATCTCAGTTACAAGATTTAGACCTCTCCTCAAACTCGCTGGAAGGCAACATCACCGAAACGCACTTTTCTAATCTCACAAATTTATATGAATTCAGAATAGCTTCCAACTCCTTGGATGTGATGCTACCGAATGATTGGCTCCCTCCTTTTAGTGCCGAGACTATCGATATGAGCTTTTGTCATATTGGAGCAAAATTTTCTGATTGGATTCGGACTCAACAACGATTGCGAGATCTTTATCTATCAGGAGTTGGGGTCTCAGGTGACCTCCCTGTTTGGTTTTCAGATATCTCAAAAGGTTTGCGAAAACTTAACTTGAGCTCTAACCATTTGATGGGTCCATTACCTTCTGCTCCTCAATTCATATTGGATCTCTCCAATAACTCATTTGTCAGACCAAACCTATTTTTATTATCTTTGTCTCATAATCATATCAATGGTGATTTTCCTCCCTTCTTTTATAATATGGACTCACTTGGAGTTCTCGATCTATCTAACAATCACTTAATTGGAAAAATCCCAGAGTGTCATAACTCATTCCCAACCAATCTACTATCTTTACATTTAAATAATAACAACCTATCTCGAAGGATTCCTCCATTTTTGAAATACTGTAACCAATTAAATTACCTTGATATAGGTGAAAATAAATTATTTGGTAAAATTCCAATATGGATCGGAAGAAACCTCTTGTTATTGAAATTTCTTAGTCTGAGGTCAAACTTTCTATATGGTACCATCCCAATGAATATAGTGAATCTCACTTCTCTTCAGATATTAGATCTTTCTTCCAACAATCTAACTGGTAGTCTACCATCATCTCTAGAAAATTTCAAAGCCATGGTTGAGATACAAAATGATACTAAGTCAATGCATCATATTGACTATTATATGATATATACTAGGTCAATGCTTAATATCGACTATTATTATCAAGAGAGTATCTTATTAACAATAAAAAGATTAATGGTTGAGTACACAACCATTCTCTTACTGGTGACAAGTATAGACATGTCAAATAATCATCTCTCTGGTGAAATCCCAAAGGAACTGACCAAGCTTCTTGAGTTGCACTTCATAAACTTATCCAGAAATCATTTGACAAGGAGGATTCCAGAAAAGATTGGTGATATGAAACAGCTAGAATCACTTGACTTATCGATAAACAGTCTCACAGGAGAGATACCTTCCAGCTTTTCTGTTATGAATTTCCTAGATTGTTTGAATCTGTCTTACAATAACTTGTCAGGAAAAATACCCATGAGTAGTCAATTGTCGACCTTTGACTCATGGACATATGTGGGTAACAAAGACCTTTGTGGTAAGCCACTACCAGATTGCCCTGTCTATCAAACTCCACCTGATGCCAGAGATAAGGATGATAAGAAACTTGACAAATTATTAGAGTGCACCAGTATTGTGGTTGGATTTGGGGTTAGCTTTTGGCTATTTATTGGCACACTCATCATGAAGCAGGCCATTAGATTCGCTTTCTTCCGATGGATCGACAAGGCCAGCGACTGGATCTATGTTCAGTTTGTAGTAAAGCTTATGAAGCTCGAATCCAAATGAACGATGACATGAATTGTGGGTAAGCGTTCGAGTGCGTCACCTCTTCTATTAGACCTTAATGCCATGTTGTCCTTCCTAGTTAGTCTCATCAAAATCTTGTGTTAGCATGTAATGATGTTATCATGCTATGCTGTCATGATAAGCTGCACTAAGCATCATAGATGGTCTGTGTACGTTATATGTATTAGTTATAGTATCATAACATCTTCATCTATCATCACTTTGCTATCGTCAGGCCTTCGCTTATGGATTTATACATATCTGACAACTAATAAGATTAATTGCAAGAGTGTATGTCATACTCTGTTTGCTAACAAAATAGTTAATCTATCTATATTTAATCAATGTTTGAGAGTAGAGATTGTGTTCATCTTACATTAGAAAATAAAAATCTACTATGCTATTATGCTCAAATTAGACAAAGATAATGACAATCACAGTGTAGAGAGACAATTGGATAATAAAATTGTAACCATTATTGTGGATATGCTCTTAGTGTTTGACCGAAATCAATGTCTTATTAGTGCGACCGAATCTTTGTTTTCTGAGATGAGATTGTATATTTTGATCCTCCTCAAAATTCATATAGTATGAGACTCACTCTTCATTTTCTACCGAAGTACATATGTTTTTTTCCGCAAAAATAAAATCCATGTCCCTCAATTTTTTAAAAAACTGAATTATTATTAAAAATAAGTTTTTAAATTTATATAAATCCCACTCTAGACTGCTTATTCCTATCATTTAGGTGCTAAAACTCGAGACCTTTTATAATTATCTTCAGAGTGATATTCTATGTTTCTTGAATGAATTTTTTCTGTTAATCAACATTTTATGTTATGTGCGCTTGTTCCAGCATTCATACCTGAGATATATATATATATATATATATATATATATATATATATATATATATATATATATATATATATATATATATAGTTCCTTTTTCCTGGAAATCATATTTTGCAGGACTCGCAGAATTTTGATTTAGGTGTTACCAGAATGCTTTATATAAGTTTCCGATTTGCTGCTATTTTGGTGTTTCTATAATAAAAAGCAGATTGCCACCAGTTCAACTGATGCAGGAGTCAAACTAGAAGAAGATGATGATGGTGATATGCTTGAAACAATAATATTAGATGTTACTAGCGATGTCGTGGGATTCATTGTTGTTTCTGGGGTTTCCATCGGCGTAGTGATCATGAAGCAAGGCTCAAGGATTACTCTCTTCCAACAAATCGACAACATCTACGGCTGGATGGAGATATGTGCAGCTGAAAGCTGAAGCCCAAAATAATGACGAAGAATCAATTGAACCGTGGCCAAGTGCTAAGATTGTCTATGTATACTTTCATGTATTTATGTGTTCGAGTGTTTTGATTCACGCATGACCATTTGGTGTTGTCCAGAAATAAGGTTATTGTTTAAAGATAACATCTGAGACATGGCATCAGGATTGCTCTGTTCCAGTTGATCTACAGGACTTGTGATTGGATCTATGTGCAGGTGGCAGTAAAGCTGAAGGAACCAAAGTGCAAATGGCGAAGAATGACTTGAAGAATCACTAAGCATCTCAAGCTCATGTCATCCTCTTCATGTTATGCTGTAATTATGTTTCATGTAATTGTTGTAGTCTCTTTAGAGTCTTAATCTATTAGCAACTTGCTGCTGGTTTTTAGTGCAGTGAAACTTAATTGACTGCATCACTTATTGCTTCTTTTCCAGAAACAAACCAATGGTCCACAGGAGGGCAAATGAGTTGTCATAACATATGCAACATGTTACTCTGAATTGAGAATTGCTCCAGTGGAAGCATCATAACTCCATCCTTCATATACATTAAATTGATTGCGAATTGCTCTGTTGTCAGATCTCTTCAATCTCTCCATCTATTTTAACTACTCAAATCATGCCTCAGTTTGATGAACCAAATGGATTAATCATAACCAAGCTTTCTCTTATACCATTCAAACAACTTTTGGTCTTAACATAGTGGAGTTTTATACAGTTAGAGCATTTGAAGCTGTAAAAGCACCCACAGCAACAGCACAGGCAGCAGCCTTCCCTTTTACATCATTGATGGATTCTAATCTTTCAGTACTGAAGCATGTTCTCTGCTGAAGCCATGATGGGATGGTTCATGCGCATGAGGTTCCACGGATTGATGAAGTTATCATTGATCATGGGGCCACTACCGATGCTAAATTTTGCTTTCAAGCAGTGGAGGATGTCATTGAGAGACTGCAGCCTGTTTCTGAGCTCCACCATCTGCGTCCTCAGGGCAGAGTTCTCAGCCTGCACTGCCAAAACAGTTGCGTGGTGAGGGTGACGGATGTCAAGACCTGGCTGTTCTCCTTCCTCAGCTGGCCGATCTGCGCGGTGAGACCATCCAAATGCTTCTGCTTGCGCATCCTGGACCGCCTTGCGGATTCGCGGTTCGATATCTTTCTCTTCATCACTGCCTGCAGATCCTCTTCGGAAGCTGACTTTTGCTGCAGGCTGGACCCAGAAGGAGTTCCAACAGGAGAAGCCATAGAAGCTTTGTTCTTTTTGCAGTGAAAATGAGTTCTTTTTCTTACTAGCCTTTAATGGTAGTGCTCAAGCAAAGAGTATATATTGGTTGGAAATACAGCTGACTAGTGTGAATATATAGCAAGACTAATACAACCAAGAAAACTAGGAGATTCGATGTATACATATGTAGATCTCAGAACAAGCTCATGAAAACACATAAAACCAGTAAAGGAAGACAACAGAGGAGGACCGAGCGAGATGGGTCCTGCGCCTGAGAGTGATGTTGATCATAAACCCAGAGAGAAGAATCTCAGTTAGGATAAGCGACATCAATTGGAAACGTCAAGAGCAACAGATGCTGCATGTCACAAACACACCGGAGGCTTCTGCTTTCTCAAAATCTTGGAGCTGATAGAACAGGGAATTCCCCTCAGTTTTCTAAAAATCCCTACTTTTGAGAAATTCTCACAGATCGCTCTCATTTGAAATAATTTTTGTAAAATACTCCTTGTTTTATAAAGGATGATTTTGCCCCTCCCTTCGCCCCGTCGATCGCTGTCTTCACCTCTGGCCACTTGTGACTCCGTTCCTGATTGCCTTCGTCTCCACCTCTGGTCATCTCCTTGCATGGCCTCCCCATCCCTTTGCCCATTGCCCCCATTCACCCCTGGCAGCTTTTGCTATCCTCGTCATCATCACTGTCGTCTCGACGGAGGAGACAATGGACAAGGGTCTACAGCCCCTCTGCATCGATGTCGCTATAGCTACTTGATGGCACCGCTACTCTCCACTCACCATGAGATAATCCAAAATCCGATCAATTGAGCACAGAATGTGATCTTTAGGGCAGAAAATGTCACAAAATTTTTTAAGAAAACTCTTCAGAAATCACATGATTTTTTAACCTTTGAAAGAAAACAATAGAAAAATCAATAGAGATAAACAAGAAAATATCGATGAGGAGCAATAGATGACACTGATTCGAACGATGTCCATTAATTAAAATTTTAGTTTGTTAATTATTTAAGTACTTAAAAATTTTGAAGACTCAAAATTGAAAGACTTGATAACTCGATAATATCTATTTGTGCGGCAATGTATTTTTGTTTATGAAATATTTTTTTACTATACAGAAATGCTTATTTGAAAATTCAAATTAATATTATGTACAATACTATTTTTTAAAAATATTATTGTGATAAAATTATTATGAATAGTAAAATATGAAACTTGAATATGTTGACCCATGTAGGCCCAGAACGATCCACTATGTGTTGGGCGGCATGACCGTGCCAAGCAAGGGGGGCTTACAGGGAAAGCCGCTATGGTAATACATGGTGTCGCAAGAAGACAAGTCAAGAGTCCAATGAGATTTAAGCTTCGATTCTTCAAAGATTTCACGTTGACGTCTAAAGTCACCGTTGTTAGGAATACATCAGGGTCTATATATTTTGAGAATCTTGGACTACGGAAGTGGATGGTGGTAATGATGTGACGAGTTACAGTGCCAATCACATGACGAGAGAAGAATTTTCTGCAGCTTTGTCGGAAGAAAGATTGCAGGTGTTCGTGAAGGTCTATTGGTTGGCCAACGAGACGGTGACAGCCGACGTTGAATCGAAGAGCCAAAAAGTCGAGCGTCATTGACTTTGACTTGCATCTTACTCAAGTCTTCTTGACCTTGACCGCGCGGTAGTAGCACGATCAAATCTACGAAGAGCCCGCGGAAATCACGGGGACGTGGCAGCCACATATATATATTATATATATATATATATATATATATATATAGATATATGAATACTTATTTTTGGATGGCAATTTGATCACCGGAGAGGTACCATCGAGCATGGACACTCCCACCAACTTGATATTCTTAGATTTATCATCGAATAATATTACCGAAAGTATTCCAGAAACTATTAGTGCTCTCATCCATATGTTGGCATTATATCTCCATCACAATTATGTTTCTGAACAAATACCAACAATCATGGGGATCTTCAATATCTTCAAACTTATTTCATGTTTCTTGAATGATTTTTTTTAGCAGATCAACATTTTATGTTAAGTGATTGTTTCAGCGTACTTAACCCATAGGATTTTCTTTTGTTTCTTTTTCCTGGAAATCACATTTTGCAGGGCATGCAGAGCTTTGTTGTAGGTGTTATTGGAATGCTATGCATAAGTTATCAAATTTGCTGCTGTTTTGATATTTCTATAATAAAAGAAGATGACGAGGGAGTGAAACAAGAAGAAGATGATGGATGGTGACAAGCTTGAAACAATAATATTAGATGTTGCTAGTATCGTCATGGGATCCATAGTTGGCTTGTGGGGTTTCTATTGGTGTAGTCATCATGGAACAAGGAATAAGAATTTCTCTCTTCCAACAAATCGACAACATCTATGGCTGCTGGATGGATGTATGTGCGGTCGAAAGCTGAAAGTCCAAAATAATGACAAAGAATCAACTGCACTGTGGCTAAGTGCTAAGACTGTCTATGTACATATATATTCCATGTATTTGTATGATCATTTGGTGTTGCCTTGCCTTGAAGACACTGCCGCTTGTTTGTTGAACTTAAAAAAGGAATGTAAATTCATTCAAGGCATTACATGCCTATTAAAATGCTTCATAATTAGTTATTCATCCCTAAGTCATTATAGACTCATCGTATGTGTTAAAAGATAATGGTATTAATTTTCTTGACTGCGTGTTAGCCACGGTATCAAATCTACAGGGAATGTGCGCAGTTGTCATGGGGCTTTCCGGTGGTGACGTGCCTATATATACATGCCCACAGAGGTCTGCTCTCCAACCTCACACCTTCACATTTCTTCTCTCCTCTTGAGCGCTCGATCGATGGCTGCGGCTGGTAGCGGCAGTTTCCAGGACGGACGTATTGCCTCGAAGCGTCTCATGATGCTCGTGGCCCTACTTCTCGTTTCCAGCTGTCTCGGCCATGGCTTCGGCGATGAGGATCATGTCGAGGCGGAGGGAATCAGCAGCAGTTGCATGGAGAGCGAGAGGAGAGCTCTCCTCGCCATCAAATCCGATATGTACGACCCCGGCGACAGGTTTTCTTCTTGGACCGGCAAAGACTGCTGTGGGTGGAGAGGCGTGGCCTGCGACAACACCACCGGCCATGTCACCAAGCTCGACCTCCGCTACCCCTATACATACGATATATGGGATGGAAACTACATATATGATCTGTGGGATCTCATTTACAATGAGGAAAGAATAGGCGTCAGCAAGGTAAATCCTTCTTTGCAAGAGCTGAAGTATTTGAAGTATTTGGATTTGAGCATGAATAACTTCTCCCAAGCGCCTGTGCCCGAAATGATAGCTTCACTAGTCCACTTGGAATATCTCAACCTATCTTATGCCATGCTCTATGGACTGATTCCTTCTCAGTTTGGGAACCTCTCCAACCTACAATATCTTGATCTTGACGGAGATCTACTCGTTGACGATCTCGATTGGCTCTCCCATATTCCTTCTCTAAAATATCTTGACATGAGTTATGTCAACCTCTCCAAGGCGACCAATTGGTTTTATGTAATTAATTCCATTCCCGCACTTGAAGTGTTGCGTTTGAGCAATGCAGTCCTGCCATACGTTCCATCTCCTTTGCCCCCCTTTAATCTAACAGCCATTGCTACGTTGGATCTGTCTGGGAATTCCAACATCACGTCTGCCATGCTAAGATGGCTTTCTAACGCCACCAGCCTCGAGTACCTCCTTCTTTCTGGCTGTGGGAGTCTCACTATCCGGTCGCTCCAAGTTGCTCTAGGAGCTCTCAGTAATCTGAAGGGGTTGGATTTGTCAGACAACTCCCTTGAAGGAACAATTATTGGAATGTTGAGCAATGTCAGTAGCAGGGGCCTGAAGCACTTGGATTTGAGATGGAATAAATTATCTGGAGATATTCCAGGGAGCCTTAGAGACCTGGAGTACCTTGACTTGTCAGGGAATTTTAATGCCCATGAACATATCTTTGCTTCTCTGGGGAATCTCACAAACTTGCGACATTTAGGCTTGTTGGGCAATTCAATCAGAGGAGAAATTCCACCAACCGTAGGAAATTTTGTCCGATTGGAGTACCTAGATTTGTCCTACAATGGCATCATTGCTAAAATACCAGAGAGCATCGGCAACCTCAGTAACCTAGTGGAATTATATTTATCAGGGAACAATATTGCGGGATGGATACCACCGAGAATCATTTGACCCATGCAATTTGACCACATACAACAACTTATCAGGTCAGATACCAACGACAGTGGATGGTCTATGCAATTTGACCACATTAATTTTGTCTCATAATAACATGGGCGGGGAGCTAACGAGTCTATTGGATAGTTTATGTTCACAAGGAGCATCTTTATTATTTTTATTACTGGACGGTAATAATTTGAGCGGGATTATTCTTTCAAGTATGGGAAAATTGTCTCATTTATATGATCTAGACCTCTCCTCAAACTCGCTGGTAGGCAACATCACCGAAGCACACTTTTCTAATCTCACAAGGTTATGGAAATTGACAATCGCTTCCAACTCCTTGAATGTGATGCTACCGAATGATTGGCGCCCTCCTTTTAGTGCCGAGATTATCGATATGAGCTTTTGTCATATTGGAGCAAAATTTCCTGATTGGATTCAGACTCAACAGCGATTGCAAAGGCTTCATCTATCAGGAGTTGGGGTCTCTGGTGGCCTCCCTGTTTGGTTTTTAGAATCACTAAGCATCTCAAGCTCATGTCATCCTCTTCATGTTATGCTGTATTTATGTTTCATGTAATTGTTGTAGTCTCTTTAGAGTCTTAAATCTATTGGCAACTTGCTGCTGGTTTTTAGTGCAGTGAAACTTAGTTGACTGCATCACTTATTGCTTCTTTTCCAGAAACAAACCAATGGTCCACAGGAGGGCAAATGAGTTGTCATAACAAATGCAACATGTTACTATGAATGGAGAATTGCTCCAGTGGAAGCATCTCATAACTCCATCCTTCATATACATGAAATTGATTTCAGTGAGTGCTTCCAGCTGAGAACAAAGTGAATTTTACTCTTTTAACTGAATTGAATTTAACCATTCAAAGTATTTTTCTATGGCCTTGGAAGTTGCTGTTCTGTTGTCAGATCTCTCTATTCTCTCCAACTCTTTTAACTGTTCAAATCATGCCTTAGTTTGATGAACCAAATGGATTAATCATAAGAATGATTCTGGATGCTTATGTAGGTAGGAGACCACATACAAGCCACAATCTGTGACCAAGCTTTCTCTTTATACCATTCATGCAACTTTTGGTCTTAACATACGGGAGTTTTATACAGTCTGAGCATTTGAAGCTGTAAAAGCACCAACAGCAACAGCAACAGCACAGGCAGCAGCCTTCCCTTTTACATCATTGATGGATTCTAATCTTTCAGAACTGAAACACGTTCTCTGCTGAAGCCATGATGGGCTGGTTCATGCGCATGAGGTTCCACGGATTGATGAAGTTGTCAGTGGGGCCGCTACTGATGCAATATTTTGCTTTCAAGCAGTAGAGGATCTCATTGAGAGACTGCAGCCTGTTGCTGAGCTCAGGACAGAGTTGCCAGCCTGCACTGCGAAAAACTGCTGCGTGGTGAGGGTGAAGGATGTCAAGATATGTTCCATCTGCTTTGCCCCCTTTCAATTTGACAGCCATCGCTAGGTTGAATCTATCTAGGAATTCCAACTTCACTTCTACCATGCTAAGATGGTTGTCTAACACCACCAGCCTCGAGTACCTCGATCTTTCTCACTCTGGGAGTCTCACTATTGAGTCGCTACAAGTTGCTCCAGAAGCTCTCCTTAATCTGAAGGAATTGGATTTTTCAGACAACTCCCTTAGAGGAGAAGTCCTTCGAATTCTTAGCAATGTCAAGAGCAGGGGCTTAATGCATCTAGACTTGTGCTGGAATTATTTATCCGGAGATATTACACAAGCTCTGTGTAGGCTTAGACAGTCGGAGTCTCTAGATTTGGCAGGGAACATCGATGTCATCCAATTTTCTAGATTTGTCACACAATTCTCTAGAATGGAATTGGAGTCTCTAGATTGCCCAATATTCTAGAAATATTGGGCAATCTCACAAGCTCGCAATATTTAAGCTTATCGAACAATCTAATCAGTGGAGAAATTCCAGTAATTGTGGGAGGTCTTATCCAATTGGGGTACATAGATTTTGTATGCTACTTCTATCACTAGAAAGGTACCACTGAGCATGGGGAACCTAACTAACCTGGTTCATTTAGATATATCAAGTAACTTTATCACCGGACAATTACCACCACTGAGCTCGGGGAACCTCACTGGAATACTTAGATCTATCATCCAACAATATCGTCGAAAGCATTCCACATATTGTGGGTTCTCTCGTCCATCTCAATATATTTATCTTGCCTCGAAATGATATTTCTGGACATATACTAGAAACCGTTGGGAATCTCCAAGATCTAAGTTATTTATCTTTATTAAGCAACTTTATTATGGACGAATACAAGAGACAATTGATTGACTCTATCACTTGTAAAACTTGGACATATCATACAACAACTTACCAGGTTTGATACCAATGACATTGGGTAATCTGTGCAATTTGATCATGTTAGATTTGTCACATATTAACATTGGTGGAGAGCTTTTGAATTTATTTCATGGTTTGTTCACTTGTTCACAATGAATATCTTTATCATTTTTATATTTAGAGGGTAACAATTTGAGCAGTATTATTCCTTCAAGTATGAGCCAATTATCTTGGTTGAATGAACTATATCTCTCCGTAAACTCGTTGGAAGGTAATATCACTGAAGTGCACATTTCTAATCTCACAAACTTATCTAACATCACAATAACTTCCAACTCCTTAAATGTGATCCTATTAAATGATTGGCTCCCCTTTTTTAGTGTCTTCACGATCAATATGAGCTTTTGTCATATAGAAACAAAATTTCTTGATTGGATTCAGACTCAACAATAATTGCAAAGTCTTTGTCTATCCGGAGTTGGAATCTCAGGTAACCTTCCTATTTGGTTTTCAGATTTCTCAAAAGGTTTGAAAGATTGTAACTTGAGCTCTAACTATTTGATGGGTCTATTACCTTCAGCTCCTCAATTCATGTTGGATCACTCAGAGAACTCATTTATCATACCTATTCTATTGAGCTTTGTAAAATCTACAACCTTCTTTTTATTATCATTGTCTCATATTATATCAATGATGGTCTACCTCCCTTCTTTTGTAATATGCATTCGCTTTGAGTTCTCGACCTATCTAACAATCATTTACTTGAAGAAGTCTCAAATTGTCGGAACTCATTCTCTACCTCTCTATAATCTTTATATTTGAATGATAATAATTTATCTAGATCAATTCCATCATTTTTAAAATATTGTGACCAATTAGTTACCCTTGATCTGGGTAAAAATAATTTGCATGACAGAATACCAACATGGATAGGAAGAAACCTTTTATCATTGAAAGTTCTTCGTGTGAGGTCAAACCTATTATACAGTATCATCCCAGAGAATATAGCATATCTCAATTTTCTTTAGGTTTTGTATCTTTCTTCTGATAATATCTTTAGTAGCATATCATCGTCATTTGGAAGTTTCAATGTCATGATTGAGGTACAACATAATATCAAGTCACTGTTTAATACCGAATATTATTATTATAATGAGAGCATCTTGGTGACTACAAAAGGATCAATGGTTGACCACACGATCATCATCCTCTCCCTCATGACATGAATAGACTTATCAAAAAATCATCTCTTTGGTGAAATCCCAAAAGAACTGTCCAAACTTCTCGGACTGCATTACCTAAACCTGTTAATGAACATTTGATAGGAAGATCCAGAAAAGATTGGCAATATGAAATAATTGGAATCACTCAATTTATCGGTGAACAATCTCATGAGAGAGATACCTTCAAATTCTTCTTCAAGTTTTTCTACTCTATATTTCTTGAATCGTTTGAATATGTCTTACAATGATTTGTAAAAAAAAATCCATAAGTAGTCAATTATCGACCTTTTGACTCGTATTTGGTAGTCAATGACTTATTCATGTGCTGAGTCACTTTTTTTTCACTTTTTTTAGGTGAGATTAAAAAATTTTGATCTACCTTAATATTCATATTAGCATGGGACTCTTTCTTTATATTATTCTTAATATTTTATGAATTCTTTTTTACAAGAAACATAGTTATTTTTTCAAAATAAATTTATGTTCAACAAAGCAAAATTTTGTTTTTTTTATGAGTATAAATTTCCTAAGCCTATCATTCCGGTGCTAAAGATTGAAAATTGAATAACCATCTCAAGAAATATTTTCTTTGGTAATCAGAATTCCTGCTTGAGTTTTTTGGTCAACCAACGTTAATTGCTTCAACATATTTAATGACCACAGCAAAAAAATGATTATGTGGAATAATTTTCCTTGACTGCCACAAAATAAGTTTGGGAACTGACTCAAAATTGAGTCGGATTCGGACTCGAATCGAATCAACTACGGATGTTGACCGAAGTCAACTTCTCACGGGCCCCACCTGCGTTCCTGGCCGCAGCCGTTCCCCGCGCCTCCGTTCACACGGTGCACCGCCGCACGCGGGGGCGTTTCACGCTCGCAGTCCTCACCGAGGCCGCAGCCCGCTGTCTTCACCGCCGCCTCCCCGTGGGCCCGCACCGCCCGCCGCAACCACAGTCGCCGAAGTCGTCCGCCGCACCTGCAGCCGCAGTCGCCCGCCGCAACCGGCCACGTCCAGTCGCACATCTCCGCTCGCAGGCGGCGAGCCCTCCACCTTCCCTTGCTCGTATAAATGGAGCTTTGGGGAACAACAGCGAGGGAAGCGAAGGATAGAACAAGGAGAGAGAGGAAGAGAGGAGAAGTGAGTAAGGAGCCCAAATCCGACCAAAGTTCTTCTCCGGCGAGAAGTCCGATCGCCGATCTCCGTCGCCGGCCGTTCACTGTGCTCATTGCAGCACCTGCGGAGAAGAGGAAGAAGAGGAATTTGACTGGTCAACTTTGGTCAACAGGTCAACATTGATGAACAGGGTAATTTTGTATTTTTGGTTATATTTGGTAAATTTTAGATGTTTTTTCTAAGGAAGTGATCGTGTTATGATGCTCCTATGATTCAAGTCTATTATTGGGATTTTTTTCTTCTCGTAGACGTAGAGAAACGATATTTACATCATAATCTGAATCATGTTAAATCGCTAGTCTTTGTTTTGTGTCTTGTCATTCAATTTTTTCAATCGACTCGATTTATATCTTATAGCTATGTAACTGACTAATCCATGCAACATGTGGTATCGGAGCCCTTTTACTAGATTATTAGGTTACTAGGCTTCACCGATGGACACAGGATATGAGATAAAAAAAAAAAGTGGATCAAAACATCAACTACTCTCTGTGGACGATAATGATGAAGGTTATCTTAATAAAGGAGAAACGTTACAACACCATCTTCGGGAAAGAAAAAATAACAAACACCGAAAAGAAAGTAGAAATTGATCAAAGTCTCATGGCAATCTTATTTATGTGCATATCTAATGAAGCACTTTGATTTATTGCCTAAAGCAAACAACATTAGAAGTTTGAGCCAAAGCAATAGTCATGTATCAGTACAAGAAAAATGATCCTCAAATAGATGTTGTACCTATTATGAATGATAGAAGTAACCTTAGTGAAGTCAATACATTAGTGTCTTTCAAACTAAATTTCATGGATAACATGAATGTCGCCATCGAACAAGAAGACAAGACCCTGTTATTATTATTTTTATATAAAAAAATTTAGAAAATAATTTTATATTGGAAGAGTACCATTTCTCTAGATATTATGATTTTAACCCTAGTGTCAAAAGAAGTAATAGACTCACAATTGACAATGGAAACATCAAAGTCATACTGAAGCTTTAAACTTGAGAGAAAGAAGTGAGTTTAGGAAAAAAGACAAAAGTAAATATATATCTAAACCTATATCAAAGAACATTCATGCTACTACTACATAAGGAAGGGCCACATCAAAGCAAACTGTCAAGCTATAAAAAAAAAAAAATACAACAATCAGAATACTGAAACCTTGTGCGCAAAGAGATTGAGATAGAGATACTTATGGGCTCTGCATGCCACCAGGCCACAGGATGGGTGACTTTTGGACTCCATGTGTTCATTTCATATGACACAACATCGATGTTAGTTCTCTACTTTTGAACTCACCCAAGAAGAAGGTGATGTGCTTATGGGAAGAACTCATCGTGTAAGGTCATCCAAACGGGATCATTTAAAATCAAGGTGCACGACATGATTACAAGAACCCTGGTAAAGGTATGGCACATTCACAAGTTAAAGAGAAACTTAACTGCTTTGGATGCCCTAGGCTATGGCTACTCTGGCCACTGAGCCCAAATCGAACTAAAGTTCTTCTTCGACAAAATATTTGTTCATCCATCTTTATCGTCGGTCCGTCACTTATGGTTGTTGCAACAGTTGTAAAGAAGAGGAAATTGATTGGTCAACTTTGGTTATTGTTCTAACTCTCACATCTTTATCATGAGTTGATTATTAGTTAACAGTTAAGTTCTTCACATCTAAATCTCCAACACTGGTGCAACAGCCAAATCTCTCATATTAATCAATCAACTCTCAGTGATATCAGATTTATGTCTCATTCACATAGGTTTGCGTCCGAGGAATACGATAAAAATGCAAGACTTCGACTTGTGGCTCAGCCACATGATAGAAGCTATGATTGAGTATGGAATGGAAATCAAGGCGTCGTGACCTATCATTGGAAGATTCGCCTCTTCCATCCCATTCCATCCATATCAAATCATTCGTCACGTCATCATTTTTTTAAAAAATGAACGCTCAATGGAACCCTCACATCAGAATTATGTTTCCTTGACTTGTAACTGCGTATTAGCCACACTAAAGTTCGAGTATGCTTGACCTTGATCGCGTGCTATCCACGGGATTAAATCGCTTGTCTTTATTTTTATTTTGTCCTCTGTCATCCGATTTTTTTAACTCAATCTATATCTCATGGCTATATAACCTATCAATCCTTCCAACATATGGTATTAAAGCCTTCTTATCAAAGATTATTAGGTTGTCTGGTCTTAATGACGAACATAAAATATGAGATCAAAAAATTAGATCGAAACTCCAACTACTCTATTTTAATAAAGATGAAGGTTATTTTAATAAACTAAACTTGTGACAAAGGCAATGCGGCAGGAGGTTAGCTCTATAACATCGATACATATAATATACAATCAAAATCGATATCGAAACTTAGGAAATGATGTGTGAAAGTCCTAACTACTTTTGTTGTGGTAAGAAAATGTGTATCCATATTACATTATTAAAGAATAAATTGAAACTCTATTTATAATAATTGAACAAATATGACTCCGATTGACTGGTCAGCAAAATTTCCAACGTTAATGAATCATTCAACTCTTACATCTTTATCATGAGTTGATTTTTCTTTTCATAGTTAAACTCTTCACATCTAAATCCCCAACATTCATGAAACACCCAAAGGTCTCATATATTAATCAATCATGTCTAATATCTTATTTCTTAACCATGGAATGCATAAGAGTCTCCAAGAGACATATGTGCCTTATTCACATTGACTTGCGCAAGACTTTCTCGGCCACATGATAGAAGTTTAAATGAGTGTTGAGATCTTAAACTTTCATTGGTAACTACTTCTGTCCAACCTCATACCATATGGAAGAGAAGGTCGAAATGACTTTTCATGTTAATTCACCTCTTCCAACAATTCATCGCATCATGAGAAATATCCATTTTTTTTTAACACACTGAAAATCTTCTTAGCGTGCTCGTCGGGGAACATCAACATCAACATTTATTTTTTCTTTTATATGAAAATATTTTTAGATAATTTACTCAGAAAATCAATCACAATTAGCTTTTTTACCTAAGAGCATTTTTTTTTTTTGTTTACTTGGGAGCATCCTTAGGATAAAAAGAGAAAAAGTGTGCTCCTTATTTTAAAGATTGTTGCGTAGTTTTATTGGGTTTGAGTGTGAAAAATATCTAAAATCATATAAAAATAGAAAAACAAATGAAATTAGTTTTGACATAATAAAGTCGATGCTTAGTTGGTGGGCATTAGGCCATTGGCTCTTTCAATGTGTGCGTACAGCTTGGGTTTATTATGCTCTCTTCTTTATAAACATCTATTTGAGTGATTTAAGAAAAATAACAAGTGGAAAACTGAATACCATGTCGGCATGAATCTGACACCAAGTTAGATGTATAATCAATCTTACGTATGCAATGATGCATAATCAACATATAATATTGACATTAATGCTTAACAGTTCGGACGACACTTTATTTTTGCCTAATATATAATATTCTGGTAAAATTATTTATTAAAAAACAACTATATACTTAGATGAAGATAGTTGTTACATGTTTTACCTATGAAAGGCTCTATTGAAGACTCATTGGTACGATCATTAATACTCCTCAAGTTACATACATTCTAACTTAAAGAGTTAGAGGGCTCTTGTCCAATATGTCTAGACTTAGTTTCATGACTGGAAAACTTTCAAACAATCCTTCCATCTCGATACTTATTTTGTGACAAAGGTGATCTCGAAGCAAATTTGTTCTATAGACCAATCAAAATTGACATCAGCACTTGAAAAGTGGCACGTTAAAGTAATTGAGCAATTGTGGCTCCTCTTGACCAGTCGACAAAATCTCGGACGCTAATTTTTATCATGAGTTGATTGTGGTTCCACAGTTAAGTTCTTCACATCTAAATCTCCAACATTCATCAAACATCCAACTCTCACATATTAATCAATCAACTCTCAGTGACATCAGAGTTTACAAGAGACAAATATGTGTCTCATTCATATTAATTTGCGCCCGAGCAACACGATAAGATGCAAGACTTTGACTTGCGTCTCAGCCATTCGATGAGAATGGAGGACTTCCCTCCGACCTCACACCACATAGAAGATAAAAATAGAAATCAAGGCGTCGTGACGTTTCATTGGAAGAGTCGTCTCTTCCAATATTCCACTCCATCCATATCAAACCATTCATCACGTCATTAGAAATATCTATACTTTCCAACACCAAAAGTCTCGTCGGGAAACATAAACAATTTACATCCATTTTTGTTTTATATAAAAATATTTTTTTGGATAATTTATTCAAAAAATCGATCATAATTAGCGTTTATCGAAGAACATTCTTGTTTTCAAATTTACTCAAGAGCATATGAAGATAGAAAAAGAACAAGTATGCTCTTTATTTTAAGGATTTTTATATACTTTTTTTACTGTGTGAATCTCTCCAAGTTCATTTTAAAAAAATAAAATATCTAAAATCATCTAAAAATAGAAAACCCAATGAAATTACTATTTAATGTTGCATTTATCTTCTATATTAAAATTGAGTTGAATAAGCTTTATGTCATTGTACTCATACATGTACCAAGTTATATTCGATGACATAATCAACATAGAAATATATCACTTAAAAACTCCTAGAATCACCTTAAAAATAGAAAAGAACAATGAAATCAACAAGTATATCATATTTGCCTGCTCTATTGAAAGATGGAAGCAAGTTTGTGTTACACTTTGTAACGCTAGTAATTCAACGCTCGATGGAACCCTCACATCAGAATTAAGTTTCCGACTTCTAACTGCGTGTTAGCCACACTAAAGTTCGAGTATGCTTGACCTTGACTCCGTATTAGCCACAGCATCAATTCTACAGATACTGTGCGCAGAAGTCATGGGGATTTCCGGTGGTGATGTGCCTATATATACGTGCCCGCAGAGGTCTCCTCTCCAACCTCACACCTTCACTCTTCTCTTCTCTTGAGCGCTCAATCGATGGCTGCGGCTGGTAGCGGCAGTTTCCAGAACGGACGTATTGCCTCGAAGCGTCTCATGATGCTCGTGACCTTACTTCTCGTCTCCTGCAGTCTCGGCTATGGCTTCGGCGACGAGGATCATGTCGAGGTGGAAGGAATCATCAGCAGTTGTATGGAGAGCGAGAGGAGAGCTCTTCTCGCCATCAAATCCGATATGTACGACCCCGGCGACTGGTTTTCTTCTTGGACCGGCAAAGACTGCCGTGGGTGGAGAGGTGTGGCATGCAACCACAGCACCGGCCATGTCACCAAGCTCGACCTCCGCTACCCCGATACATACGATATGCGGGATGTGTTTTTCGATGGGGAAAGAAAAGGCGTCAGCAAGGTAAATCCATCTTTGCAAGAACTGAAGCATTTGAAGTATTTGGATTTGAGCATGAATAACTTCTCCCACGCCCCTGTGCCCAAAATGATCGCTTCACTAGTCCACTTGGAATATCTCAACCTGTCGAATGCCATGTTCGATGGACTGATTCCTCCTCAGCTGGGGAACCTCTCCAACCTACACTATCTCGACCTTCGGGCATGGGATTATGATCCTCTACACGTTGATGATCATCTACACGTTGACGATCTCGATTGGCTCTCCCGTATTCCTTCTCTAAAATATCTTGACATGAGTTCTGTCAACCTCTCCAAGGCGATCAATTGGTTTCATGTGATTAATTCCCTTTCCACACTTGAAGAGTTATATTTGTACGATGAAAACCTGCCATATGTTCCATCTCCTTTACCCCCTTTTAATCTGACAGCCATCACTACGTTTGAACTGTCTTGGAATTCCAACATCACGTCTGCCATGCTAAGATGGCTTTCTAACGCCACCAGCCTCGAGTACCTCCTTCTTTCTGGCTGTGGGAGTCCCACCATCGAGTCGGTACAAATTGCTCTAGGAGCTCTCAGTAATCTGAAGGGATTGGATTTGTCATTCAACTCCCTTGAAGGAGAAATTCTTGAACTTCTGAACAATCTCAGTAGCAGGGGCCTGAAGCACTTGGATTTGAGCGCGAATCAATTATCTGGAGATATTCCAGGGAGCCTTAGAGACCTGGAGTACCTCGACTTATCATGGAATTCCAACGTCAGCGTACGTATGCCAACTTTGCTAGGAAATTTCACAAGCTTGCGATATTTAAGCTTGCAGGAAAATAATTTGATCGGCGGAGAAATTCCACCAATCGTGGGCGATTTTGTTCAGTTGGAGCACCTAGATTTGTGGTATCACTGGAGAGATACCGTCAAGCATAGGAAACCTCACCAACCTTAAATACTTGGATTTATCATACAACAACTTATCAGGTCAGATACCAACGACAATGGATGGTCTATGCAATTTGACCACATTAATTTTGTCTCATAATAACATGGGTGGGAAGCTAACGAGTCTATTGGATAGTTTATGTTCACAAGGAGCATCTTTATTAATTTTATGGCTGGACGGTAATAATTTGAGCGGGATTATTCCTTCAAGTATGGGAAAATTGTCTCAGTTATATTTGCTAGACCTCTCCTCAAATTCGCTGGAAGGCAACATCACCGAAGCGCACTTTTCTAATCTCACAAGCTTATTAGAATTGACAATCACTTCCAACACCTTGAATGTGATCCTACCGAATGATTGGCGCCCCCCTTTTAGTGCGTTCACTATCGATATGAGCTTTTGTCATATTGGAGCAAAGTTTCCTGATTGGATTCAGACTCAACAACAATTGCAAGATCTTTATCTATCTGGAGTTGGGGTCTCAGGTGACCTCCCTGTTTGGTTTTTAGATTTCTCAAAAGGTTTGCAAGAACTTAACTTGAGCTCTAACCATTTGATGGGTCGATTACCTTCTGCTCCCCAATTCATGTTGGATCTCTCCAACAACTCATTTGTCGAACCTATTCCGTTGGACTTTGCAAAAGCTACAAACCTCTCTTTGTTATCTTTGTCTCATAACCATATCAATGGTGATTTCCCTCCCTTCTTTTGTAATATGGACTCACTTAGAGTTCTCGACCAATCTAACAATCACTTAATTGGAGAAATCCCGGATTGTCATAACTCATTTCCAACCTTTCTACGATCTTTGTATTTAAATAATAACAACCTATCCGGAAGGATTCCTTCATTTTTAAAACACTGTGACCAATTAATTACCCTTGATTTAGGTGAAAATAAATTATTTGATAAAATTCCGACATGGATAGGAAGAAATCACTCATCATTGAAGGTTCTTCATCTGAGGTCAAACTTGTTATGTGGCGTTATCCCTGAGAACATAGTGAATCTCACTTCTCTTCTGGTTTTGGATCTTTCTTCCAACAATTTATTTGGCAGCCTACCATCATCTCTAGGAAATTTCAGGGCTATGGTTAAGATACAAAATGATACATGGTCATTGCTTGAAGAAAAATATTCTTATATTGAGAGCATCTTAATCACAACGAAAGGATTAATGTTTGATTACATAACCATTCTCTGGCTAGTGACATATATAGACTTGTCAAATAATCATCTCTCTGGTGAAATCCCAAAAGAACTGACAAAGCTTCTTGGATTATGCTTTCTAAACTTATCCAACAATCATTTGACGGGGAGGATTCCAAAAAATATTGGTGACATGAAACAGCTAGAATCACTTGACTTATCAGTGAACAATCTCACAGGAGAGATACCTTCGAGCTTTTCTGCTATGAATTTCCTAACTTGCTTGAATCTATCTTACAATGACTTATCAGGAAAAATACCCACGAGTAGTCAATTGTCGACCTTTGACTCGTGGACTTATGTAGGTAACAAAGACCTTTGCAGTACACCATTGTCAGATTGCCCTATTTATCAAACTCCACCTGACGCATGAGTTAAACATGAAGATGATGACAAGCTCGACAAATTATTGGAGTACACCAGTATTGTGGTTGGATTTGTGATTGGCTTTTGGTTGTTTATTAGCACACTCATCATGAAGCAAGCCATGAGATTCGCTTTCTTCTGATGGATTGACAAGGCCAGCGACTGGATCTATGTTCGGTTTACAGTGAAGCTTGCGAAGCACAAATCCAAATGGCAAACGATGACATGAATTGTGGGTAAGCGCTCGAGTGCGTCACCTCTTCTATTAGACCTTAATGCCATGTTGTCCTTCCTAGTTAGTCTTATCAAAATCTTATGTTAACATGTAATGATGTTATCATGTTATGCTGTCATGATAAGCTGCACTAAGCATCATAGATGGTCTGTGTACGTTATATGTATTAGTTATAGTATCATAACATCTCAATCTATCATCACTTTGCTATCACCAGGCCTTCGCTTATGGATTGATACATATATATCTGTCAACTAAATGATTAATTGCAAGAGTGCAGGTCATGTTTGCAGAAGAAATAGTTAATCTACCTATATTTAATCAATCATTGAGAGGGAAGATTCTGTTCTTTTGTTAGTTTCCTTGCGATAGAAAAAAAAAATCAACTATGTTTTTATGCTCAAATTAGATAAAGATACTGACAATCACAAAATGGAGAGATAATTAGACAATTAAATTGAAATCATTATCGAGGACATGCTCTTAGTGTTCAGCTGAAATCAATGTCTTATTCGAGTGAAGAATCTTTCTTTTTCTGAGATGAGATTGTATATTTTGATCGTCCTCAAAATTCATAAAGTATGAGACTCGCTCTTCATTTTCTACGAGAGTACATATGTTTTTTTCTGCAAAAATAAAATCTATGTCCATCAAAAAATTTTCTAAAAGTGAATTATTATTAATGAATAAGTTTTATAAATTCATATCAATCCTACTTTAGACTGCTTATTCCTATCATTTGGTTGTTAAATCTTAAGACCTTTTGATTATACTTATCTTAAGAGAGATATTCTATGTTTCTTGAATGAGTTTTTTATGTTAATCAACATTTTATGTTTTGTGCGATTGTTTCAGTATTCATAACTTGAGAGTATATATATATATATAGTTCCTTTTTCCTGGAAATCATATTTTGCAGGACTCGCAGAACTTTGATTTAGGTGTTACCAGAATGCTTTATATAAGTTCCCGATTTGCTGCTATTTTGGTGTTTCTATAATAAAAAGCAGATTGCCACCAGTTCAGCTGATGCAGGAGTCAAACTAGAAGAAGATGATGATGGTGATATGCTTGAAACAATAATATTAGATGTTACTAGCGTTGTCGTGGGATTCATTGTTGTTTCTGGGGTTTCTATCGGCGTAGTGATCATGAAGCAAGGCTTAAGGATTACTCTCTTCCAACTAATCGACAACATCTATGGCTGGATGGAGATATGTGCAGCTGAAAGCTGAAGTCCAAATAACGAAGAATCAATTGAACTGTGGCTAAGTGCTAAGATTGTCTATGTAGACTTCATGTATTTGTGTTCTAGTGTTTTGATTTATGCATGACCATTTGGTGTTGTCCAGAAATAAGGTTACTGTTTAAAGATAACAACTGAGACATGGCATCAGGATTGCTCTGTTCCAGTTGATCTACAGGACTTGTGATTGGATCTATGTGCAGGTGGCAGTAAAGCTGAAGGAACCAAAGTGCAAATGGCGAAGAACGACTTGAAGAATCAATAAACATCTCAAGGTCATGTCATCCTCTTCATGTTATGCTGTATTTATGTTTCATGTAATCGTTGTAGTCTCTTTAGAGTCTTAATCTATTGGCAACTTTCTGCTGGTTTTTAGTGCAGTGAAACTTAATTTACTGCATCACTTATTGCTTCTTTTCCAGAAACAAACCAATGGTCCACAGGAGGGCAACTGAGTTGTCATAACATATCCAACATATTACTATGAATTGAGAATTGCTCCAGTGGAAGCATCATAACTCCATCCTTCATATACATTAAATGGATTTCGGTGAGTGCTTCCAGCCGAGAACAAAGTGTGATTAAGGAAACCCACCATCTCAACATGTTCAATATATCTCAATAAGCAGATATCAGATTGGCCGTGAAGACTTGCTCATGCTTTCATAATGGATTTAACCATTCGAAGTATTTTCAATGGCCTTGGAAATTGCTGTTCTGTTGTCAGATCTCCTTAATCTCTCAAACTCTTTTAACTTTTCAAATCATGCCTTAGTTTGATGAACCAAATGGATTAATCATAAGAATGATTCTGGATGCTTATGTAGGTAGGAGACCACATACAAGCCACAATCTGTGACCAAGCATTCTCTTTATACCATTCATAAAACTTTTGGTCTTAACATACTGGAGTTTTATACAGTTTGAGCATTTGAACCTCGAAAAGCACCAACAGCAACAGCACAGGCGGCAGCCGTCCCTTTGACATCATTGATGGATTCTAATCTTTCAGTACTGAAGCATGTTCTCTGCTGAAGCCATGATGGGCTGGTTCATGCGCATGGGGTTCCATGGATTGATGATGTAATCAGTGATCATGGGGCCACTACTGATGCTATATTTTGCTTTCAAGCAGTGGAGGATGTCATTGAGAGACTGCAGCCTGTTGCTGAGCTCCACCATCTGCGTCCTCAGGACAGAGCTCTCAGCCTGCACTGCGAAAAACCGCTGCGTGGTGAGGGTGTGGGATGTTGGAGCTCTGTGCCAAAACTAGCAGGTATTTGTTCGACTCTGCCTTGTTGCCAGACTCTTTCTTCGCCATCCTCGTCTTTGCTCTCACAGGACTGCAGCGCTGCGGGAAGAGTTGTAGACTCCGGTGGATCAATTACCTGAGGCCAGACCTTTAAAGAGGCAGCTTCTCTCAGCAAGAAGAGGACGTGATCATAAGTCCACATGGAATTCTGGGCAACAGCTAGCAGCTAAGCATGAAGAATTTCAGTGAGCAACACATAACGTCAACCTTTCTCATGTTCTGTGGCTGCAGGTGGTCCAAAGTTGCATCACAGTTGCCGGGAAGAACAGACAACGCGATCAAGAACTTCTGGAACTCATGCCTCGAGAATGTATTGCGACTGAGGGGAATCGACCCGACCACCCATAGGCCACTGAACGAGGTGGAAACACAAGAAGAGGCGATCAGAATGTATTGCTCGAATTCTGTTGCTAACTTTGAGCAGTTGCCGGGGAAGCCGGCATTTGATCCCTTCCCGCTGATCGAAATCCGGACATGTTTGGATTCAATAGAGGGCAATGCGAATTTCTACTACCAATCCCACCAGCCAATTGTACCGCTAAGCCATAATGAATGCTTAGTCAAGCCAGAGTTAAGTGATTATGGCGGTGTCATGGATGTTCCAGAGAACTTTGGCTACGGGGAGAGCTCCAGCAACAGCGGCAACTGGAACTCTAACGTAGCACCTGAGATGAAGCATGTGGTTGGAAGTGAAGCATTGAATTGGGTATCTGTGAGCAAGGTGGAAACGCTTGTGGAGCCTCATGAACACAAGCATAGTTCTTGGCGAGAGTCTCAACATGTAATGAGCTCAGAAGATTTCATCACAGATCCAGTGAGTTCACTGCCTCGTGATCTCTCAGATATCTGCTTCAATGGCCCTCGAGAAGCATCGGCAGGCGAATTCAATGTGGAATTCATCTAGAGTTTCTTCGATGCACGTTACCTCTCTCTGTTCATTCCATTTGAATTCACCATAGCTTGTCCTTCTGGTCTGTTTTTGGTCACAATTTTCTCATCCTTTTTGGTTTTTCGTTGTTAATAAGGCTAATATAATAGTGAAAGTTCTTCTTCTTCTTCCTCGCATTCCTTCACCCCATTAATGCTCGTTACCTTCCACTAGAATCTCATAGAGCTGGCAGTTGTATCCTAGTATTGTCACAGTCTCAATATATCCATCTCTCTCATCATCATTATGAGCAAATGTCTCTGGTCTCATGGATCCCATGTGCTTTGCGGCAAACAGAGAGAGTACCTCCAAAAGCACAAGTTGCTTCTCTGTCTGCAGCAACTGTTGATACATATTTCAATTCTATGTTGATGTCTGTGTCGAATTCCATCTGACGAGCTATCATGGCAAGAAGTTCGATGCCAGCAAAAGAGATTCTGAGCTATCGGCGGAGTAGGGGGGCTCTCTGAAATATATGCTCCTTGAATGATCTGGCCCATTCCATGCATGAACTGTAGGAGCACAATAGAAATCTCTGCCCTTTTCCTTCTCTAATGCATCTTTTTACAGTCTAATCAAACAAAGCTGTAGATCTAATAATAGTGATCAGTTGATCTTTTACGTGCACAGTAGTTTAACACAAAGAATGAAACTATTCATGGGTGGCTGATAAGGCCAGAACTTGATATGTCTCAACCCTGTCTCCGGAGGAAGATGAAGCAGCTCTCCATGGATTGTCCTTCTTCGTGTTGTTTGAACTATTGACATGCCATCCTTTTCCTTCAACAGCAGTGCTTGTTGATTGGAACTGAGAAGGGTCATGGCATGTACTTGCTTTCTCCTGCTACCGTACAGGATCGATATGCCCTACAAAGCTGTTGCTATGTCATTCCTTATTGTGCTTTGTTCTCCAGCGAGAATGATCCAAAGGGTTCATTGCAGAGCTAAAAGCAATCCTACAATGGTCTTTGCTAGATAGGAATCAGCAGTATGAACTGTTCTCTGCGATCCTTCTCAACTGCTCCTCGGAAGTGCAGAGGCCATGAATTAGAATATGATCTGAAGCCATCACTTCCCACTACAACAGCTCTAAATTGTAGTCGCTGTTGATGGCGTCGTCGTCTGCATGAATGCTGCTAAGTGCGTTCTTATCATCAAGGAGCAGGACACGGAAATGACAGGAACGCATATATCCTGGTCTGCTTTTGGTCTCACTCATCAATGCGAAACAGTCGAAATAATTAATCTATGTTCACGAGCAGTGCTCGTTCTTGAATTCCTTGAAGCAGGCATTCATGCATATCGATCTGTTTTATAATGGATGAGAGCTGCTGACTTACATCATGGAATAGTTGGCGTTTATGCAGATACAGCAATGATGGGGATAACTCATCAAATCACTGTGGTTGAGCAGTTGGAGTCGGCCTCAGTGGCTTACATCGCGTCGTACTCGTCGTCTCGGCGTTTGTGGAGATCGCCACCGCCTGAGGTGGACGCAGGCGGACGGCGGAGGGAGAGGAGCAGTAGCCGCCGGGCGAGGAGGAGGTGCGCGGAGGCACTGCCCGCGTTGGCGATCAGGCTCCACCTCCCATGAGATCATCCAAAATCCCGCCAACCGAGCACAAAATGAGATCTTTATGGCAGAAAACTCTACAAAATCGAATTTTTAGAAAAAAAAACCCCCTTCAGAAATCACACAATTTATTAACCTTAAAGAAAAAAAAAGAAAAATCAAGATCAGTAAACGAGAAAAATATCGAGGGGAAACAGATGACACCGATCCGAATGATGTTCATCAAATTAAATTTTAGTAAACTAATTTTTAAATACTTAAAAATCTTGAAAATTCAAAATAAGATAATTTGATTATTCAAAGATTATAATAGAAATTTATTAGTGCGACAAGGTAATTTTTGTTTGTGTTACATATTTTTTAGTGCGAATTTTCAAGATTTTTTTTTCGAGGTGTCCCTTCTCATATTTGTCAATTCAATCTATTATCGCTATACTAAGTACATACACTATATCCTCCTTTGAATTGATCTATTATCACTATACTATGGGTTATGGACCGATCTAATCCTCATGTGTATAGCATTAATTATACTACCTGTGAATACGTTTACAATATTTTTGATATTTTCATCAAAACACTATAAGCATACTTAAAAACATTATAACTCTGATAAATATATTCAAGATCCAATAAAAACTTAATTCACATAAAAATAGATATCATTATTATTTAAAAAATAAATAACTAAACAAAAAGATTTTTATGTCAATTATATATTCTATCGGTCTTGAAACTTATGAAAGTAAATAATGTTGATGACATAACAAAAATATTAATTTTTGTTGCTTTATTGGAAGAAAGATCATTTTTGTTGGTGAAGGTTTATTAGATGGACAACGAACTGCTGAGCGCCAATTCAGAATGGTTTGCATTGTTAGCAGTTAAATAGTGATGCCCGCTCGACATCGTAGCGGTTGACGATGGGCGAATTCCCCAAAAGCCTTAGTGTTTTTTTTTATAGATCGTCTAGAGTTTAAAAATTTGTCACTAAGCATCTTTGGTTGTATAAAAAGATTATTTTATCTTCATAATTTAAAAAAATTACAGTAACCTAGCTTCGCTTGTGATTGGCCATCCGATCTATAGACCCTTGCATACAGACACAAACGATTAGAAAAGGAGAGGGGGATTATTGGTGTGACTTGCTAGTTAATGCACGGAGACATAAACGGTTAAGAGAGAGGAGATGGAGGCGATCAACAAAACCAACTTGCACGCGCAAACGTATGATTCCACAAAGGTATTTGTGAGAAAAAAAACTAAGGTAATTTTTCTTAAAAAATTCAACGTAATGTTTCCACAAGTGAAGTGGAGGATGGAATAAACTTTTTGATACTTATCTGGGAAGACCTCAACCACCCATTCGATAGACTCGAATGTCACCCTCCACAATAAACTTCTAAGTCTTGTTGACCTCAACCACCCATTATGAAATCTACAGGGAACCCATGGAAATCACGAGGATGGAGTTTCCTGGTGATGTGCCAGCCATATGCATATATACCCGTGGAGGCCTCACGTGATTTTTACAGTGTTGTCGAGTATGCTTCTGATTTAGCTTTCGTGCAGATCCTTTCATCGTGATACTGATCTTAGGACAAAGGATATCTCGAAGGAGATTAGCTGTGTAAAATCTATAAACGTGGCAGCCAGTCAAAATCGATGTAGACATTTAGGAAATTAGGGCCCTCTCCAACTTACCTGAATCGTCCAACTCTCACTCACATTAGAATTAAGTGCTTCGCAGCTTCCATCATGTTGTTGCTTTGTGAGTGGAAGTTAGGTCCCTCTCCAACTTCTATGGACCATCCAACCCTCACATCAGAATTAAGTGGGCGCCCTTGACTTTGACTTGCATCTTAGCGACACTAAAGTCAAAGTATGATTGACCTTGACTGCGTGCTAGCCACGGGATCAAATCTACAGGGAATGTACGCGGATGTCATGGGGATTTCCGGTGGTGATGTGCCTATTTGTACATGCCCACAGAGGTCTCCTCTCCAACCTCACACCTTCACTCTTCTCTTCTCTTGAGCGCTCAATCGATGGCTGCGGCTGGTAGCGGCAGTTTCCGGAACGGACGTATTGCCTCGAAGCGTCTCATCATGCTCGTGGCCCTACTTCTCGTCTCCTGCTGTCTCGGCCATGGCTTCGGCGATGAGGATCATGTCGAGGTGGAGGGAATCAGCAGCAGTTGTATGGAGAGCGAGAGGAGAGCTCTCCTCGCCGTCAAATCCGATATGTACGACCCCGGCGACCGGTTTTCTTCTTGGACCGGCAAAGACTGCTGCGGGTGGAGAGGTGTGGCCTGCGACAACACCACCGGCCATGTCACCAAGCTCGACCTCCGCTACCACTACCCCTACACATACGATATGTGGCATCTCACTTACAATGAGGAAAGAATAGGCGTCAGCAAGGTAAATCCATCTTTGCAAGAACTGAAGCATTTGAAGTATTTGGATTTGAGCATGAATAACTTCTCGGGTGCTCCTGTGCCCACAATGATCGCTTCACTGGTCCACTTGGAATATCTCAACCTATCTTGTGCCATGTTCGATGGACAAATTCCTCCTCAGTTCGAGAACCTCTCAAACCTACACTATCTCGACCTTCAGGGATGGTATTATGATTTTCGACATGTTGATGATCTCGATTGGCTCTCCCGGATTCCTTCTCTAAAATATCTTGATATGAGTGAAGTCAACCTCTCCAAGGCAATCAATTGGTTTTATGTAATTAATTCCATTCCCGCACTCGAAGTGCTCCGTTTGAGCGATGCAGACCTGCCATATGTTCCATCTCCTTTGCCCCCTTTCAATCTAACAGCCATTTCTACGTTGGATCTGTCTGGGAATTCCAACATCACGTCTGCCATGCTAAGATGGCTTGCTAACGCCACCAGCCTCGAGTACCTCCTCCTTTCTGGCTGTGGGAGTCCCAATATCGAGTCGCTACAAGTTGCTCTAGGAGCTCTCAGTAATCTGAAGGGATTGGACTTATCAGATAATTCTATTGTCACTCTTCGTATCTTAGCTTCTCTAGGGAATCTCACAAACTTGCAACATTTAGACTTGGGGCACAATTTGATCAGCGGAGAAATTCCACCGACCGTGGGAAATTTTGTGCGGTTGAAGTACCTTGACTTATCAGAGAATTCTATTGTCACTCTTCATATCTTAGCTTCTCTAGGGAATCTCACAAACTTGCAACATTTAGACTTGTGGGGCAATTCAATCAGCGGAGAAATTCCACCGACCGTGGGAAATTTTGTGCAGTTGAAGTACCTCGACTTATCATGGAATTCTATTGCCACTCTTCATATCTTAGCTTCTCTAGGGAATCTCACAAACTTGCAACATTTAGACTTGCGGGGTAATTCAATCAGCAGAGAAATTCCACCGACCGTGGGAAATTTTGTTCAGTTGAAGTACCTCGACTTATCAAGGAATTCTATTGTCACTCTTCATATCTTAGCTTCTCTAGGGAATCTCACAAACTTGCAACATTTATACTTGGGGAACAATTTGATCAGCGGAGAAATTCCACCGACCGTGAGAAATTTTGTGCAGTTGAAGTACCTCGACTTATCAAGGAATTCTATTGTCACTCTTCATATCTTAGCTTCTCTAGGAAATCTCACAAACTTGCAACATTTAGACTTGCGGGGTAATTCAATCAGCGGAGAAATTCCACCGACCGTGGGAAATTTTGTGCAGTTGAAGTACCTCGACTTATCATGGAATTCTATTGCCACTCTTCATATCTTAGCTTCTCTAGGGAATCTCACAAACTTGCAACATTTAGACTTGCGGGGTAATTCAATCAGCGGAGAAATTCCACCGACCGTGGGAAATTTTGTGCAGTTGAAGTACCTCGACTTATCAGGGAATTCTATTGTCACTCTTCATATCTTAGCTTCTCTAGGGAATCTCACAAACTTGCAACATTTATACTTGGGGAACAATTTGATCAGCGGAGAAATTCCACCGACCGTGGGAAATTTTGTGCAGTTGAAGTACCTCGATTTGTATAACAATAACATCATCGGAGAGATACCGTCGAGCATAGGGAACCTCACTAATTTGGTTCATTTAGATTTATCAAGCAATAATATTATCGGAAGCATTCCAGAAACTATTGGGGATCTCCAAAATCTACAGGATATATATTTAGGAAGGAATGCTATTAATGGACGGATACCAAAGATGATTGGTAGACTCCATCGATTGCAGGCATTGGACATGTCATACAACAACTTATCAGGTCAGATCCCGATGACAATGGGTGGCCTATGCAATTTGACCCTCTTAGATTTGTCCCATAATAATTTGAGCGGGATTATTCCGTCAAGCATGGGCCAATTATCTCGGTTATACAAATTAGATCTCTCCTCGAATTCGCTGGAAGGCAACATCACCGTAGCGCACTTTTCTAATCTCACAAGCTTATCAGAATTGACAATCGCTTCCAACTCCTTGAATGTGATTCTACCGAATGATTGGCGTCCTCTTTTTAGTGCCGAGACTATCGATATGAGCTTTTGTCATATTGGAGCAAAATTTCCTGATTGGATTCAGACTCAACAGCGATTGCAAAGGCTTTTTCTATCAGGAGTTGGGGTCTCAGGTGGCCTCCCTGTTTGGCTTTTAGATTTCTCAAAAGGTTTGCAAATACTTAACTTGAGCTCTAACCATTTGATGGGTCCATTACCTTCTGCTCCTCAATCCATATTGGATCTCTCCAACAACTCATTTGTCGGACCTATTCCGTTGGACTTTGCAAAAGCTACATACCTCTCTTTATTATCTTTGTCTCATAATCATATCAATGGTAATCTGCCTCCCTTCTTTTGCAATATAGACTCAATTAGAGTCCTCGACCTGTCTAACAATCACTTAATTAGAGAAGTCCCGGATTGTCATAACTCATTTCCAATCTTTCTACAATCTTTGCATTTAAATAATAACAACCTATCCGGAAGGATTCCTTCATTTTTGAAATACTGTGACCAATTAATTACCCTTGATTTAGGTGAAAATAAATTATCTGATAAAATTCCAACATGGATAGGAAGAAACCACTCATCATTGAAGGTTCTTCGTCTGAGGTCAAACTTGTTATCTGGTGTTATCCCTGAGAACATAGTGAATCTCACTTCTCTTCAGGTTTTGGATCTTTCTTCCAACAATTTATTTGGCAGCCTACCATCATCTCTAGGAAATTTCACTGCCATGGTTGAGGTACAAAATGATACCAGGCCGACGATTGAGGAAAACTTTCCTTATATCGAGAATAGCTTATTAACAATAAAAGGATCAATGGTTGAGTACACAACCATTCTCTCGCTGGTGACATGCATAGACTTATCAAATAATAATTTCTCTGGTGAAATCCCAAAAGAACTGACAAAGCTTCTCGGATTGCGCTTCCTAAACTTATCCAATAATCATTTGACGGGGAGGATTCCAGAAAAAATGGGTGACATGAAACAACTTGAATCGCTTGACTTATCGGTGAACAATCTCACAGGGGAGATACCTTTGAGCTTTTCTTCTATGAATTTCCTGGCTCGTTTGAATCTATCTTACAACAACTTAATAGGAAAAATACCCACGAGTGGTCAATTGTCGACCTTTGACTCATGGACTTATATGGGTAATAAAGACCTTTGCGGTATGCCACTGCCAGATTGTTATATTTATCAAACTCCACCTAATGCCAGAGTTAAATATGATGAGAAGCTCGATAAATTATTGGAGTACACTAGTATTGTGGTTGGATTTGTGGTTGGCTTTTGGCTGTTTATTGGCACACTCATCATGAAGCAGGTCATCAGATTTGCTTTCTTCCGACGGATCGATAAGGCTAACGATTGGATCTATGTTCAGTTTGCAGTTAAGCTTGCGAAGTTCAAATCCAAATGGCAAATGATGACATGAATTGTGGGTAAGCGCTCGAGTGCGTCACCTCTTCTATTAGATCTTAATGCCATGTTATCCTTCCTAGTTAGTCTCATCAAAATCTTGTGTTAGCATGTAATGATGTTATCATGTTATGCTGTCATGATAAGTTACACTAAGCATCATAGATGGTCTATGTACGTTATATGTATTAGTTATAGTATCATAACATCTCCATCTATCATCACTTTGCTATTGCCAGGCCTTCGCTTATGGATTGATACATATCTGACAACTAAAAAGATTAATTGCAAGAGTGTACGTCAGACTCTGTTTGCTAACGAAATAGTTAATCTACCTATATTTAATCAATGTTTTAGAGCTAAGATTGTGTTCTTCTGTTATTGTTCTTACAATAGAAAATAAAAATCTACAATGTTATTATGCTCAAATTAGACAACGATAATGACAATCACAGTGTAGAGAGACAATTGGACAATCAAATTGTAACCATTATTGTGGACATGCTCTTAGTGTTTGACCGAAATCAATGTCTTATTCGAGCGACAAATCTTTGTTTTCTGAGATGAGATTGTATATTTTGATCCTCCTCAAAATTCATATAGTATGAGACTCACTCTTCATTTTCTACCGAAGTACATATGTTTTTTTCCGCAAAAATAAAATTCATGTTCATTAATTTTTTTTATAAAAGTGAATTATTATTAATAAATAAGTTTCATAAATTCATATCAATCCCACTCTAGACTGCTTATTCCTATCATTTAGGTGCTAAAACTTGAGACCTTTTGATTATATAATTATCTTAAGAAAGATATTCTATGTTTCTTGAATGAGTTTTTTATGTTAATCAACATTTTATGTTATGTGCGCTTGTTTCAGTATTCATAACCTGAGAGTATATATATATATATATTTTTTGTTCCTTTTTCCTGGAAATCATATTTTGCAGGACTCGCAGAACTTTGATTTAGGTGTTACCAGAATGCTTTATATAAGTTCCCGATTTGCTGCTATTTTGGGGTTTCTATAATAAAAAGCAGATTGCCACAAGTTCGGCTGATGCAGGAGTCAAACTAGAAGAAGAAATTGATTTAGATCTTACTAGCGTTGTCGTGGGATTCATAGTTGTTTCTGGGGTTTCTATCGGCGTAGTGATCATGAAACAAGGCTCAAGGATTGCTCTCTTCCAACAAAATGACATCTATGGCTGGATGGAGATATGTGCAGCTGAAAGCTGAAGCCCAAAATAATGACGAAGGATCAATTGAACTGTGGCTAAGTGCTAAGTTTGTCTATGTAGACTTCATGTATTTATGTGTTCTAGTGTTTTGATTCATGCATGACCATTTGGTGTTGTCCAGAAATAAGGTTATTGTTTAAAGATAACATCTGAGACATGGCATCAGGATTGCTCTGTTCCAGTTGATCTACAGGACTTGTGATTGGATCTATGTACAGGTGGCAGTAAAGCTTACGGAACCGAAGGGCAATGGCGAAGAACGACTTGAAGAATCAATAAACATCTCAAGGTCATGTCATCCTCTTCATGTTATGCTGTATTTATGTTTCATGTAATCGTTGTAGTCTCTTTAGAGTCTTAAATCTATTGGCAACTTGCTGCTGGTTTTTAGTGCCGTGAAACTTAATTTACTGCATCACTTATTGCTTCTTTTCCAGAAACAAACCAATGGTCCACAGGAGGGCAACTGAGCTGTCATAACATATCCAACATATTACTATGAATTGAGAATTGCTCCAGTGGAAGCATCTCATAACTCCATCCTTCATATACATGAAATTGATTTCAATGAGTGCTTCAGGGGATTCCAGCTGAGAACAAAGTGTGATTATGTTCCATATATCTCAACATGTTCAATTTATCTCAATGAGCAGATATCAGATTGGCCATGAAGACTTGCTCATGCTTTCATAATAGATTTAAACGTTCAAAGTATTTTCTATGGACTTGGAAGTCGCTGTTCTGTTGTCAGATCTCTTTAATCTCTCCAACTCTTTTAACTATTCATATCATGCCTTAGTTTGATGAACCAAATGGATTAATCATAAGAATGATTCTGGATGCTTATGTAGGTAGGAGACGACATGCAAGCCAGAATCTGTGACCAAGCATTCTCTTTATACCATTCATACAACTTTTGGTCTTAACATAATGGAGTTTTATACAGTTTGAGCATTTGAACCTCGAAAAGCACCAACAGCAACAGCACAGGCGGCAGCCTTCCCTTTTACATCATTGATGGATTCTAATCTTTCAGTACTGAAGCATGTTCTCTGCTGAAGCCATGATGGGGTGGTTCATGCGCACGAGGTTCCACGGATTGATGAAGTTATCATTGATCATGGGGCCACTACCGATGCTAAATTTTGCTTTCAAGCAGTGGTGGATGTCATTGAGAGACTGCAGCCTGTTGCTGAGCTCCACCATCTGCGTCCTCAGGACAGAGTTCTCAGCCTGCACTGCGAACAACCGCTGCGTGGTGAGGGTGAAGGATGTCAAGATCTGGCTGTTCTCCTTCCTCAGCTGGCCGATCTGCGCGGTGAGACCATCCAAATGCTTCTGCTTGCGCATCCTGGACCGCCTCGCGGATTCGCGGTTCGATATCTTTCTCTTCTGCTTCTTAAGGTTCATCACTGCCTGCAGATCCTCTTCGGAAGCTGACTTTTGTTGCAGGCTGGACCCAGAAGGAGTTCCAACCGGAGAAGCCATAGAAGCTTTGTTCTTTTTGCAGTGAAAATGAGATTCTTTTTCTTACTAGCCTTTATAAATTTTAATGGTAGTGCTCAAGCAAAGAGTAGATATTGGTTGGAAATATAGCTGAATAGTGTGAATATATGGCAAGACAAATACTATCAAGAAAACTACGAGATTCTATGTATATATATATGTAGATCTCAGAACAAGCTCATGAAAACAAATAAAACCAGTAAAGGAAGACAACAGAGAAGGACTGAGCGAGATGGGTCCTGCGCCTGAGAGTGATGTTGATCATAAACCCAGAGAGAAGGATCTCAGTTAGGATAAGTGACATCAATTAGAAACGTCAAGAGCAACAGATGCTGTATGTCACAAACACACCGGAGGCTTCTTCTTTCTCAAAATCTTGGAGCTGATAGAATAGGGAATTCCCCTCGGTTTTCTAAAAATCCGTACTTTTGAGAAATTCTCACATATCGCTCTCATTTGAAATAATTTTTGTAAAATACTCCTTGTTTTATAAAGGATGATTTTGCCCCTCCCTTCGCCCCATCGATCGCTGTCTTCACCTCTGGCCACTTGTGACTCCGTTCCTGATTGCCTTCGTCTCCACCTCTGGTCATCTCCTTGCGTGGCCTCCCCATCCCTTTGCCCATTGCCCCCATTCACCCCTGGTAGCTTTTGCTATCCTCATCATCATCACCGTCATCTCGACGGAGGAGGCAATGGAAAAGGGTCTACAGCCCCTCTGCATCGATGTCGCTATAGCTACTTGATGGCACCGCTACTCTCCACTCACCATGAGATAATCCAAAATCCGATCAATTGAGCACAGAATGTGATCTTTAGGGCAGAAAATGTCACAAATTTTTTTAAGAAAACTCTTCAGAAATCACATGATTTATTAACCTTTGAAAGAAAACAATAGAAAAATCAATAGAGATAAACAAGAAAATATCGACGAGGAGCAACAGATGACACTGATTCGAACGACGTCCATTAATTAAAATTTTGGTAAGTTAATTATTTAAATACTTAAAATTTTTAAGACTCAAAATTGAAAGACTTGATAACTCGATAATATCTATTTGTGCGGCAATGTATATTTGTTTATGATATATTTTTTCTATACAGAAATGCCTATTTCAATATTCAAATTAATATTATGTACAATACTATTTTTTAAAAATATTATTGTGATAAAATTATTATGAATTGTAAAATATGAAACTTGAATATCTTGGTCCATGTAGGCCCAGAAGGATCCACTATGTGTTGGGCGGCATGACCGTGCCAAGCAAGGGGGGCTTACAGGGAAAGCCTCTATGGTAATACATGGTGTCGCAAGAAGACAAGTCAAGAGTCAAATGAGATTTAAGCTTCGATTCTTCAAAGATTTCACGTTGACGTCTAAAGTCACCGTTGTTAGGAATACATCAAGGTCTATATATTTTGAGAATCTTGGACTGCGGATAGTGGATGATGGTAATGATATGATGAGTTACAGTGTCAATGACACGACGAGAGAAGAATTTTCTGCAGCTTTGTCGGAAGAAAGATTGCAGGTGTTCGTGAAGGTCTACTGGTTGGACACCGAGTCGGTGACAGCCGACGTTGAATCGAAGAGCCAAAAAGTGGAGCGTCATTGACTTTGACTTACATCTTACTCAAGTCTTTTTGACCTTGACCGCGCGGTAATAGCACGATCAAATGTACGAAGAGCCCGCGGAAATCACGGGGACGTGGCAGCCACATATATATATATATATATATACTTATTTTTGGATGGCAATTTGATCACCGGAGAGGTACCATCGAGCATGGACACTCCCACCAACTTGGTATTCTTAGATTTATCACCGAATAATATTACCGAAAATATTCCAGAGACTATTAGTGCTCTCATCCATATGTTGGCATTATATTTCCATCACAATTATGTTTCTGAACAAATACCAACAATCATGGGGATCTTCAATATCTTCAAACTTATTTCATGTTTCTTGAATGATTTTTTTTTAGCAGATCAACATTTTATGTTATGTGTGATTGTTTCAGATACTTAACCCTTAGGATTTTTCTTTTGTTTCTTTTTCCTGGAAATCACATTTTGCAGGGCATGCAGAGCTTTGTTTTAGGTGTTATTGGAATGCTATGCATAAGTTATCGAATTTGCTGCTGTTTTGATATTTCTATAATAAAAGAAGATGACGAGGGAGTGAAACAAGAAGAAGATATCAAATTTGCTGCTGTTTTGATATTTCTATAATAAAAGAAGATGACGAGGGAGTGAAACAAGAAGAAGATGATGGATGGTGACAAGCTTGAAACAATAATATTAGATGTTGCTAGTATCGTCATGGGATTCATAGTTGGCTTGTGGGGTTTCTATTGGTGTAGTCATCATGGAACAAGGAATAAGAATTGCTCTCTCCCAACAAATCGACAACATCTATGGCTGCTGGATGGATGTATGTGCGGTCGAAAGCTGAAAGTCCAAAATAATGACAAAGAATCAACTGCACTGTGGCTAAGTGCTAAGACTGTCTATGTACATATATATTCCATGTATTTGTGTGTTAAGAGTCACGTATGATCATTTGGTGTTGCCTTGCCTTGAAGACACTGCTGCTTGTTTGTTGAACTTAAAAAAGGAATGTAAATTCATTCAAGGCATTACATGCCTATTAAAATGCTTCATAATTAGTTATTCATCCCTAAGTCATTATAGACTCATCGTATGTGTTAAAAGATAATGGTATTAATTTTCTACAATGGCATCATTGGAAAAATACCAGAGAGCATCGGCAACCTCAGTAACCTAGTGGAATTATATTTATCAGGGAACAATATTGTGGGATGGATACCACCGAGCATGGGAAACCTCACCAACTTGGTATACCTAGATTTGTCATCTAACAATATTGTCGGTTGGATACCACCGAGCATGGGGAAGCTCACCAACTTGGTATTCTTAGATTTATCAACGAATAATATTGTCGGAAGTATTCCGGAGAGTATCGGTGCTTGCATCCATATGAAAGGATTGCATCTCGATGACAATCAAATTTCTGGAGAAATACCAGCAACCATTGGGGGTCTCCAAAACCTGCTTGAGTTGATTTTAAAAGGCAACTCGTTTACTGGGCAAATACCTGATACGATTGGTAGACTCCATAGTTTGGAGTACTTGGACATATCAAACAACAATTTATCAGGTTCGCTACCAAAAACAATGGGTGGTCTGTGCAACTTGACCAGGATAGATTTGTCTCAGAACAACATTGGTGGGGAGCTAACCAATCTATTTGATGGTTTATCTGCCTGCACACACTGGACATCTTTACTATCCTTATATATGCAGCACAATCATTTAAGCGGTACGATTCCTTCAAGTATGGGTCGAGTATCTCAATTACGAAATCTATACCTCTCTTCAAACTCTTTAGTAGGTAACATCACCGAAGTACACTTTTCAAATCTCACAAACTTAATAGGATTTACAATATCTTCCAACTCCTTGAACGTGATCCTACCAAATGATTGGCATCCCCCTTCTAGTGTCGAATTTATTGGCATGAGCTTTTGTCATTTAGGAGCTGAATTGCCTGCTTGGCTTCAAACTCAAACACAATTAACAACTCTATATCTATCTAGAGTTGGACTCTCGGGCAACCTCCCGGTTTGGTTTTCAAATTTCTCGAGAGGGTTGCAGAGTCTTAATATGAGCTCTAACAATTTAGAAGATCAACTACATTTGTCTCTCAATTTCATGTTGGATCTGTCCAATAACTCAATTGTGGGACCTATTCCTCCGAGCTTTGCAAAAGCTACAAGTCTCGCTCTATTATCTTTGTCTCATAACCATATCAATGGTAGTCTCCCTCCCTTCTTTTGTCATATGCAATCACTCCAAGTCCTACACCTATCTAACAATCACTTAATCGGAGAAGTCCCGGATTGTCATTACTCATTCCCAACCTCTCTACAATCATTACATTTGAATAATAATAATCTATCTGGAACAATTCCTTCATTTCTGAAACATTGTGACCAATTAGTTACCCTTGATCTTGGTGAAAATAAATTGCATGGCAGAATTCCAACATGGATAGGAAGAAACCTCTCATCGTTGAGAGTTCTTCGTCTGAGGTTAAACTTTCTATATGGTACCATCCCCATGAATATAGTGAATCTCACTTCACTCCAAGTATTGGATCTTTCTTCTAACAATCTAACTGGAAGTCTACCATCATCTCTAGGATATTTCAATGCCATGGTCGAGATACAGAATAATACCAGTTCAGTGCTTCATATCTACAACTATTATTATGAAGAGAGCATCTTGATGACTACAAAAGGATCAATTATTGATTACACAACCATTCTCTCGCTGGTGACAAGCATAGATTTATCAAATAATCATCTCTCTGGTGAAATCCCAAAAGAACTGACACAACTTCTCGGGTTGCTCTTCCTAAACTTATCCAAGAATCATTTGACAGGGAGGATTCCAGAAAAGATCGGTGACATGAAACAACTAGAATCACTTGACTTATCAGTCAACAATCTCACAGGGGAGATACCTTCGAGCTTTTCTTCTATGCATTTCCTGGCTCGTTTGAATCTGTCTTACAATGAATTATCGGGAAAAATACCCACGAGTGGTCAATTGTCGACCTTTGACTCATGGACATATGTGGGTAATAAAGGCCTTTGCGGTATGCCACTGCCAGATTGCCCTGTTTATCAAACTCCACCTGACACTAGAGTTAAATATGAAGATGATGAGAAGCTCGAAAAATTATTGGAGTACACCAGTATTGTGGTTGGATTTGTGGTTGGCTTTTGGCTGTTTATTGGTACACTCATCTTGAAGCAGGCTATCAGATGTGTTTTCTTCCGATGGATAGACAAGACCAGTGACTGGATCTATGTTCACTTTACAGTAAAGCTTGCAAATCTCAAATCTAAATGGCAAACGATGACATGAACTGTCGGTAAGTGCTCGAGTGCATCAATTCTTCTACAACACCTTATGTCATGTTGTCCTTCATAGTTAGTCGTATCAAAATCTTGTGTTAGCATGTAATGATGTTATCATATTATGCTATCATGATTAAGCTAAAATAAGCATCATAGATTCTCTGTATGCATTACATATATTAGTTCTAGTATCATAACATCTCCATCTATCATCACTTTGCTATCGCCACGCCTTCGCTTATGGATTGATACATGCATACCTGACAACTAGAAAGATTAATTGCAAGAGTGTATGTCATACTCTGTTTGCTAATGAAATAGTTAATCTACCTATATTTAATCAAAGTTTGAGAGTGGAGATTGTGTTCTTCTGTTCTTACAATAGAAAATAAAAATCTACAATGTTATTGTTCTCAAATTCGATAAAATAATGACAGTGTGGAGAGACAATTAGATAATAAAATTGTAACCATTATTGTGGACATTCTCTTAGTGTTTGACCGAAATCAATGTCTTATTCAAGCGACAAAACTTTGTTTTCTGAGATGAGATTGTATATTTTGATCCTCCTTAAAATTCATATAGTATGATGCTCACTCTTCATTTTCTACCTGAGTACATATGTTTTTTTCTGTAAAAATAAAATCCATGTCCATCAATTTTTTTTCTCTAAAAATGAATAATTATTAATAAATAAGTTTTATAAATTCATATCAATCCCACTCTAGACTGCTTATTCCTATCAATTGGGTGCTAAAGCTGGAGACCTTTTGGTTATATAATTATCTTAAAGAGAGATATTCTATGTTTCCTGAATGAGTTTTTTTCATTAATCAACATTTTATGTTGTGTGTGTTTGTTTCAGTATTTTTAACCTGAGAGTATATGCATGTTTTTAGTTCCTTTTTCTTGGAAATCATATTTTGCAGGACATGCAGAGCTTTGATTGAGGTGTGACCTGAATGCTCTGCGTAAGTTCTCGATTTGTTGCTATTTTGGTGTTTCTATAATAAAAGCGCATTGCACCAGTTCAGCCGAAGTAGGAGTCAAACTAGAAGAAGATGATGATGGTGATATGCTTGAAACAATAATATTAGATGTTACTTGCGTTGTCGTGGGATTCATAGTTGTTTCTGGGGTTTCTATCGGCGTAGTGATCATGTAGCAAGGCTTAAGGATTGCTCTCTTCCAACAAAATGACAACATCTACGGCTGGATGGAGATATGCGCAGCTGAAAGCTGAAGCCCAAAATAATGACGAAGAATCAATTGAACTGTGGCAAAGTGCTAAGATTGTCTATGTATGCTTTCATGTATTCATGTGTTCGAGTGTTTGGATTCACGCATGATCATTTGGTGTCGCCTCGCCTTGTTTATTGAACTTGGATATGACTAGTGTTGCTTTTCTTCATCATTTGGTGTGTCCACGCTACATCTTTATCATGAGTTGATTTTTTCTTTCACGGTTAAACTCTTCACATCTAAATCTCCAACATTCATGAAACAGACAAGTCTCACATATCTTAACCATGGCATGCATCAGAGTCTCCAAGAGACAGATGTGCCCCATTGACGTTGACTAGCGTCAGAGCAAAATGCAAGACTTTCTCGGCCACATGATAGAAGCTTGGATGGGTGTTCAGACCTAATTCACTCATACGTAACTTCTTTTCAACCCCACGCCACACGGCAGAGAAGGTGGAAATCATGGTGTGGAGACCTTTCATGACAATTCACCTCTTCCATCCCATATCAACCATTCAACGCGTCATGAGAAATATCCATGCTTTACAACACCGAAAGTCTTCTTGACGAGCACGCCGGGGAACATCAACTTTTACTCTTCTTTTTTTTTTTCCTCTTATATGAAAATATTTTTAGATAATTTACTCAGAAAGGCAGTCATAATTAGCTTTTAGCAATTTTTTTTCCAGAGTTTACTTGGGAGCATCCTCAAGACAATAAGAGAAAAGGTATAGTTTTTATTTTAAAGATTGTTACGTAGTTTTATAGGATTTGAGTGTGAACCTTTCCAAATTTGTTTTAAAAATATCTAAAATTATCCAAAAATTAAAAAAATAATGAAAATACTACTTAATGTTGTATTTGTCTTCTATGTCAAAAGATTGAGGTGAGTTAACTAAACTTTATAGTCTTATACTCTTAAATAAATTGTGCTACACTCTCGATTGTAAATTTAACCTCAAAATGTATCAGATTTGACTTCACAAACTCCAAAAGTCACTTTAAAATAGAAACAGACAATAAAATCAGTGTATATATCATATTTGTTAACTCTATTGAAATATTGAGGTAAGTTTGACAAGTCTCAAGTGTTGCACACGCAAATGAACTGGTCAATGGATCAGCATTGAATGTGATGGAAATTAGGGCTTTCTTATATGAATGATGTGCCCTTGACTTTGATTTGCATCTTAGTCACAGCATCAATTCCACACGCGGTGTGCGCACAAGAAAAAGATTTCATATTTAATGATCACAGCACGGGACTCTTTCTTTAAATTATTCTTAATTTTTCGGAATTCTTTTTTACAAGAAAAAGATTTCTTTTTTCAAAATAAAATTTGTGTTCAACCAAGCAAACTAGTCCAATTTTTTTTTTTAATGTGTATAAACTTCTTATGCCTATCAGTCGGGTACTAAACATTGAGAATTCAATAACCATCTCAAGAATGGCAATCAGAATTCCTGCATGAGTTTTTTGGTCAACCAACATTAATTGCTTCCACATATTTAATGATCACAGCAAAAAATGATTATGTGGAATAATTTGCCTTCACTTACACAGAATTAAGTGTGGGAACTGACTCAAAATTGAGCCGGATTTGGGCTCCGATCGAATCAACTAGGGATGTTGACCGAAGTCAACTTCTCACCGGCCCCAACTACGCTCGTCGCCGCAGCCGTCGCCCGCGCCTGCGTTCACACGGTGGACCGCCGCACGCGGGGGCGTTTCACGCTCTCAGTTCACCGCGGCCGCAGCCCGCGGTCTTCATCGCCGCCTCCCCGTGGGCCAGCACCGCCTGCCGCAGCCACCGTCGCCCGCCGCAACCGCCCACGTGCGGTCGCACCTCTCCGCTCTCAGGCAGCGAGCCCTCCAGCTTCCCTTGCTCCTGTAAATGGAGCTTTGGGGAACAACAGCGAGGGAAGCGAAGGAGAGAAGAAGAGAGGTGAAGTGAGGAAGGAACCCAAATCCGACCAAAGTTCTTCTCCGGCGTGAATCCCGGTCGCGGATCTCCGTGCTCATTACAGCACAGGGGAAGTTTTGTAATTTTGCTTATGCGGCAAATTTTGGATTTTTCTTTTTCTAAGGAAGTCGTGATGGTGTGGTTAAACCCTCCGACGGTTTAATTTTTTATTTTGATTTTTCTTCTCCTTGTGGACGTAACAACAACGTTTATGTGAGCCGTGTCAAATCGCTTATTTTTATTTTGTCCTTTGTCATCCTATTTTTTTCACCGACTAGATCTATATCTTATGGGTATGTAACTTACTAATCCTTCCAATATATGATATCAAAGCTTTTTTATCAAAAATTATTCGGTTGCCAAGCCTTAATAGCAAACATGAGATTAAAATATTGGATCAAAGTGTCAAGTACTCTGGTAAAGATAAAGGCTATTTTAATAAACTAAACTTGTGGCAAAGGTAACGTGGAAGGAGGTTAGCTCTATAACATTGATAAATGTAATAGACAATCAAAATCGATGTGGGCCCTTAGGGAGTGATGTGTGAAAGTCGCAACTACATTTGTTGTGGTAAGAAAATTTGTATCCATACTACATTATTAATGAATAAATTGAAACTTCATTTATAATAATTGAGCAAATGTGATTCCGATTGACTGGTCAACAAAATCTCCGACATTAATGAATCATTCATGAGTTGATTTTTTCTTTCATAGTTAAATTCTTCACATCTAAATCCCCAACAACTCTCAAAAGTCTGATGTATTAATCAATCATGTCTCATATTTTATTTCTTAACCATGGAATGCATCCGAGTCTCCGAGAGATAGATATGTGCTTTGTTCACATTGACTTGCGCCCGAGAAAAATGTAAGACTTTCTCGACCACATGATAGAAGTTTGGATGAGTGTTCAGACCTTAAACTTTCATAGGTAACTATTTCTTTCACCTCTTCCAACCATTCTTCGCATCACGAGAAATATTCATACTTTTTTTTCAACATTGAAAATCTTCTTAACATGCACGTCGGGGAACATCAACATTTATAAAAAAATTTTCCTTTGTATGAAAATATTTTTAGATAATTTACTCAAAAAATCCGTCATAATTAACTTTTTACCTAAGAGCATTCTTTTTTTTTTAGTTTACTTGGGAGCATCCTTAAGAAAGAAAAAAAAAAGGAAAAAGTGTGCTCTTTATTTTAAAGATTGTTACGTAGTTTTATAGGGTTTGAGTGTGAACCTGTCCAAATTTGATTTAAAAATATCTAAAATCATCTTAAAATAGAAAAACAAATGAAAATAATGTTTACATAATAACGTTGATGCTCAGTAGGTGGGCATTAGTCCATTGGCTCTTTCAATATGTGAGTAGAGCTTGGGTTTATCATGCTCTCTTCTTTATATGTATTTATTTCTTTATAAACTGCTATTCGAGTGATTTAAGAAAAATAACAAGTCGAAAATTGAAGACCATGTTGGAATGAATCCGACACCAAGTTAGATGTATAATCAATCTTACGTATGTAATGATGCATAATCAACATATAATATTAACATTAATGCTTGACGGTTCGGACGACACTTTATGTTTGCGTAATAGATAATGTTTTGGTAAAATTATTCATTAAAAAATAATTATCTACTTAAATGGAGATACTTTTACATGTTTTACCTAAGAAAGGCTCTAAGTACGATCATTAATGCTCCTCAAGTTATGCACATTCTAACTTGAGAGTTGGATGCTCTTGTCGGATATGACTCGACTTAGTTTCATGACTCGTTGGCTGATAAGTTTTCAAAAATTCTTTCCGTCTCGATACTCATCTTGTGATTTTGAAGCAAATTAGCTCTATGACATTGACAGACCGATTAAAATTGACATCAAACACTTGGGAAGTAGCACGTTAAAGTCCCAACCACTGTTCCCATGGTAGATAAAAGTGTGCCCACACTACGATGCAAGTTAACAATGAATAAATTGGAACTCCATCTACATTAATTGAGCAATTGTGACTCATCTTGGCTAGTCGACTAAATCTCCGACGTTGATGAATTCATCTGACTCACATCTTTATCAATATTCTTTCACAGTTAAGCTCTTCACATCTAAATCTACAACGTTCATGAAACACTCAATTCGCACATATTAATCAATCTGACTCTGGCATCAGAGTTTCCAAGAGATAGATATGTGTCTCATTTTCATTAATGACATCAGAGTTTCCAAAAGGCAGGTATTTATCTCATTCACATTAATATTTGCCCATAAGATGCAAGACTTTGACTTGCGTCTCAGCCATTCGATGAGAACGAATACTTCCCTCCAACCTCACGCCACATGGAAGATAAAAGATGGAAATCAAGACATCGTGACCTATCATTGAAAGAGTGTCTCTTCCAATATTCCACTCCATCCATATCAAACCATTCATCACGTTATTAGGAATATCCAAACTTTCCAATGCCAAAAGTCTCATCGAGGAACATAAACAATTTGCATCTATTTTTATTTTATATTAAAATATTTTTTGGATAATTTATTCGAAAAAATCGATCATAATTAGCGTATATCGAAGAGCATTCTTGCTTCCGAATTTACTCAAGAGCATCTTAAGACAGAAAAAGAACAAGTATGTTTTTTATTTTAAGGATTTGTATATACTTTTACGGTGTGAATCTATCCGAGTTCGTTTTAAAAATATAAAATATCTAAAATCATCTAAAAATTGAAAACCCAATGAAAGTACTATTTAATGTTGTATTTATCTTCTATATTAAAATTGAGTTGAATAAGCTTTATGTCATTATACTCATCAATGTACCATGTTATATTCGATGACAGAATCAACGTAGAAATATATCACTTAAGAAACTCCTAGACTCACCTTAAAAATAGAAAAGAACAATGACATCAACATGTATATCATATTTGCCTGCTCTATTGAAAGACGACAGTAAGCTTGTGTTACACTTTGTAACGCTGGTAATTCAACGCTCGATGGAACCCTCACATCAGAATTAAGTGGGCGCCCTTGACTTTGACTTGCATCTTAGCGACACTAAAGTCAAAGTATGATTGACCTTGACTGCGTGCTCGCCACGGGATCAAATCTACAGGGAATGTGCGCAGATCAAATCTACAGAGAATTGCTCCAGTGGAAGCATCATAACTCCAGCCGAGAACAAAGTGTGATTAAGGAAACCCACCATCTCAACATGTTCAATATATCTCATTAAGCAGATATCAGATTGGCCGTGAAGACTTGCTCATGCTTTCATAATGGATTTAACCATTCGAAGTATTTTCAATGGCCTTGGAAATTGCTGTTCTGTTGTCAGATCTCTTTAATCTCTCCAACTCTTTTAACTATTCAAATCATGCCTTAGTTTGATGAATCAAATGGATTAATCATAAGAATGATTCTGGATGCTTATGTAGGTAGTAGACCACATACAAGCCAGAATCTGTGACCAAGCAGTCTCTTTATACCATTCATACAACTTTTGGTCTTAACATGATGGAGTTTTATACAGTTTGAGCATTTGAAGTTCTAAAAGCACCAACAGCAACAGCACAGGCGGCAGCCTTCCCTTTTACATCATTGATGGATTCTTATCTTTCAGTACTGAAACATGTTCTCTGCTGAAGCCATGATGGGCTGGTTCATGCGCATGAGGTTCCACGGATTGATGAAGTTATCAGTGATCATGGGGCCACTACTGATGCTATATTTTGCTTTCAAGCAGTGGAGGATGTCCTTGAGCGACTGCAGCCTGTTGCTGAGCTCCACCATCTGCGTCCTTAGGACAGAGTTCTCAGCCTGCACTGCGAAAAACCGCTGCGTGGTGAGGGTGAAGGATGTCAAGATCTGGCTGTTCTCCTTCCTCAGCTGGCCGATCTGCGCGGTGAGACCATCCAAATGCTTCTGCTTGCGCATCCTGGACCTTCTCGCAGATTCGCGGTTCGATATCTTTCTCTTCTGCATCTTAAGGTTCACCACTGCCTGCAGGTCCTCTTCGGAAGCTGACTTTGGCAGCAGGCTGAACCCAGAAGGAGTTCCAACCGGAGAAGCCATAGAAGCTTTGATCTTTTGGCAGTGAAAATGAGATTCTTTTTCTTACTAGCCTATATAAATTTGGAATAAGTCGAGGCTTTGTTTGAGTCACTATTTAATTTCCATAATAATGTAATAAAATGTCAATCACAAGAACAGACTGTTACTATTTCGTTATATAAAAGGAATGCTATATTAATAAAATCGTCTGTTACACTCTGTTTGCTAGTGACATGTTGACGTCTAATTATGGTTAATAAGTGTCCTACTGAATCATCTCGAATCGAGGACATCAAAAATTGAATGCAGTAACCTAAGACTTAGTTGGATAGCAAATATCTATAAATTACTTGTCATGATTACCAAGTTCTAATATGACTCAAATTACTTGAAGAAGACTATTAAAAAAATCCAAGTATGAAAATAAAATTCTTGACAGTTATGATTTGATTGTTCTATACAAGCCTTGTATATCTCAGGATCTTAAAATAAAGTAAGTATTATTAGGATTTATTTATAAAATTGTGCTTTACGATATATGTAAAAAGGTGTTTAAGAGTCTTTTGAGAGCGGGTTTGAGTTGAATGAGATTTACTTTATTTTATTTATTTGATTTAATCAAATTATTTTCTGTAATATTCATTACAAAATAACTATATACTAAACGGAGATAGTTACATATTTTACGTATAAAACGCTCTAGGTAGGATATTTGAAAACTCATTGGCTGATAAGCTCTTATTATAAGTTGCCGCACCTCAAGTTACATACACCATAACTTAAGAGTTGGAAGGCTGGATGTATCCTTGACTTAGTTTTCTGACTCGTTAACTATAAGTTTTGAGTAATAAGTATTGTTGCTCAAGTTGCATGTTATCTAACATATGCATTTATGGGACATTATCGTGCATACTTCTGATTTAGTTTCCATCAAGATCATTTGATTGAGTCATTTCATCATGATACTTAGTTTGTGAGAGAGGTTGTCTCGAAGAAAGTTAGTTCTATAATATTGATAAATGTAACAGATAATCAAAATCGATGTCGACACTTAGGAAGTGAATAAATTGTCACGGTAGGAAAATGTATATCCACACTACATTATTAATGAATAAATTGGAACTTCATTTATAATAATTGAGCAAATGTGACTCTGATTGACTGGTCAACAAAATCTCCGACATTAATGAATCATTCAACTCTTGCATCTTTATCATGAGTTAGATTTTTTATTTCACGGTTAAACTCTTTACATCTATTTCTCCAAGATTCCTCAAACACCCAAACCTCACATATTAATCAATCAACTCTCACATCTTATATTTTGACCATGGTATACATCAAAGTCTCCGAGAGACAGATATGTGTCTCAATCATGTTGACTTGCGCCCAAGCAACACGATGAGATGCAAGACTTTGACTTGCATCTCAGTCACATGATAAAAGCTTTGATGAGTACAGATGACTTCCCTCCAACCTCACACCCCATGGAAAATAAGATGGAAACTTAGGTGTTGAGGCACATCTTGGAAGATTCGTTTCTTCCAAATTTTCACTCCATCCATATCAAACCATTCATCACGTCATGAGAAATATCCATATTTTCCAACGCCAAAAGTCTCCTTGACTTGCACGTCGAGGAACATAAATATTTACATCCTTTTCTGTTTTGTATAAAATTATTTTTCGATAATTTATTCAGAAGAGTCGATCATAATTAGTGTTTATCTGAGAGTATTCTTTTTATCTGAATTTACTAAAGAGCTCTTTATTTTAAGGATTTATACATAGTTTTACATGTGAATCTATCCAAGTTCGATTTAAAAAATAAAATATCTAAAATCATCTAAACATATAAAACCCAATGAAATTTTTTATTTCATGTTGTATTTATCTTCTATTAAAAAAAATAGAGTTGACTAAGCTTTATGTCATTATACTCATACATATACCATGTTATATTCGATTACAAAATCAAATAGAAATATATCACTTAAGGAACTCCTAGAATCAACTTAAAAATAGAAACGAACAATGAAATCAACATGTATATCATATTTGCCTGCTCTATTGAACGATGGAAGTAAGTTTGTGTTACGCTTTGAAACGCTGGTAAATGAACGCTCAATGGAACCCTCACATCAGAATCAAGTTTCCTTGACTTCTTAGCAACAATAAAGTTCGGGTATGCTTGACCTTGACTCCGTATTAGCCACAGCATCAATTCTACAGCTAATGTGCGTAGAAGTCACTGGGATTTCTGGTGGTGGTGTGCCTGTATATATACATGCTCACAGAGGTCTCCTCTCCAACCTCACACCTTCACCATAGTCCATCAATATATTAGTGTTTTCCAATCTAAAATCATGGATCTAGAGAATATGGACTTTGTCATCAAAGAAGAAGATAAGGCCCTGTTATTATTATGTTTTCTCCCTATTTCATATAAAAAAATTTTAGGAAACAATTTTTTATGGGAAGAGCACTATTTATCTAGATACTATGATTTCAGTCCTAGTGTCAAAAGAAATTATAAACTCGCAATTGACAATTGGGACCTCCAAAAGTCATGTTGAAGCTTTAAACATCATATCGAGAAGTGTGTCTAGGAATAGAGGCAGAATTAAATCTAAACCGCTTGAGTTTATTTTGTGCTTTGTCATTCGATTTTTTCATCGACTCAATCTATATCTCGTTACTTAATAACCTACTAATCCTTCCAACAATAAGCATCTCTTACTTTTGTTTCCATAAACTGAGAGTATATTATTTTACTTTTATTTGTTCTGCTCGGAAACCAAAAAGTGGCGACGTATGTAAATATTACCTCTCAACTATTTGAATGTTCTCTCACATCTTTATCATGAGTTGATTATTGTTTCGCAGTTAAACTCTTCACATCTAAATCTCCAACATTCATCAAACACCCAACTCTCACATATTAATCAATCAACTGTCGATGGCATCAGAGTTTCCAAGAGACAGATTTATGTCTCGTTCACATAGGTTTGCGTCCGAGGAACACGATAGAAAAATGCAAGACTTTGACTTGCGTCTCAGCCACATGATAGAAGCTTCGATGACTTCAAAACCGAAAGTCTTCATTTATGCCCCGCCGACCTCACACCGCATGGAAGATAAAGATGGAAATCAAGGCGTCGCGACGTATCATTGGACAATTCGCCTCTTCTTCCATTCCATATCAAACCATTCATCACGTCATTAGAAATCCACACTTTTCAAAACTGAGTCTCCTTGACTTGCAGGTCGGGAACATAAACATTTACATCATTTTTTGTTTTGTATAAACATATTTTTGCACAATTTATTCAGAAAAGTCTATCATAATTAGCATTTATCGGAAAGCATTCTTTTTTCCGAATTTACTCGAGAGCATCTTAAGACAGAAAACGAACAAGTATGCTATTTATTTTAGGGATTTTTACATTGTTTTACGGTGTGAATCTATCAATTGATGTTGTATTTATCTTCTATATTAAAATTGAGTTGAATAAGCTTTATGTCATTATACTCATACGTATACCATGTAATATTCGATTACAGAAAAAATCAACATAGAAATATATCACTTAAGAAACTCCTAGAATCACCTTAAAAATAGTCAAAACAATGAAATCAACATGTGTATCATATTTGTCTGCTCTATTGAAAGATGGAAGTAAGTTTGTGTTACACTTTGAAACGCTGGTAAATGAACGCTCAATGGAACCCTCACATCAGAATCAAGTTTCCTTGACTTCTTAGCCACACTAAAGTTCGACTATGCTTGACTCACTATTAACCACTGCATCAATTCTACAGATAATGTGCGTAGAAGTCATGGGGATTTCAGCATCAATTCTACAGATAATGTGCGTAGAAGTCATGGGGACTTCCGGTGGTGATGTGCCTATATATACATGCTCACAGAGGTCTCCTCTCCAACCTCACACCTTCACTCTTCTCTTCTCTTGAGCGCTCAATCGATGGCTGCAGCTGGTAGCGGCAGTTTCCAGAACGGACGTATTGCCTCGAAGCGTCTCAGGATGCTCGTGGCCTTACTTCTCGTCTCCTGCTGTCTCGGGCAAGGCTTCGGCGATGAGGATCATGTGGAGGTGGAGGGAATCGGCAGCAGTTGCATGGAGAGCGAGAGGAGAGCTCTCCTCGCCATCAAATCCGATATGTACGACCCCGGCGACTGGTTTTCTTCTTGGACCGGCAAAGACTGCTGTGGGTGGAGAGGTGTGGCCTGCGACAACACCACCGGCCATGTCACCAAGCTCGACCTCCACCACCCCTACACATATGATATGGGTGATATCTCATACATTATGGAAACAATGGGTGGGAGCAAGGTAAATCCATCTTTGCAAGAACTGAAGCATTTGAAGTATTTGGATTTGAGCATGAATAACTTCTCCCAAGCGCCTGTGCCTGAAATGATCGCTTCACTAGTCCACTTGGAATATCTCAACCTATCTTATGCCATGTTCGATGGACCGATTCCTCCTCAGCTGGGGAACCTCTCCAACCTACACTATCTCGACCTTCAAGGTTATCATCTACATGTTGTTGATCTCGATTGGCTCTCCCGTATTCCTTCTTTAAAATATCTTGACATGAGTTTGGTCGACCTCTCCAGAGCAACCAATTGGTTTTATGTAATTAATTCCAATCCCGCACTCGAAGTGTTGCGTTTGAGCGATGCAGACCTGCCATATGTTCCGTCTCCTTTGCCCCCTTTCAATCTAACAGCCATTGCTACGTTGGATCTGTCTTGGAATTCCAACATCACGTCTGCCATGCTAAGATGGCTTTCTAACGCCACCAGCCTCGAGTACCTCCTTCTTTCTTTCTGTCGGAGTCTCACTATCGAGTCGCTCCAAGTTGCTCTAGGAGCTCTCAGTAATCTGAAGGGATTGGATTTGTCATTCAACTTCCTTCAAGGAGAAATTCTTGAACTTCTGAACAATGTCAGTAGCAGGGGCCTGAAGCACTTGGATTTGAGCGCGAATCAATTATCTGGAGATATTCCAGGGAGCCTTAGAGACCTGGAGTACCTTGACTTGCGTGGGAATGACTATGTCAATGTACATATCTTAGCTTTGCTGGCGAATCTCACAAACTTACGACATTTAGATTTGGGGGGCAATTCAATCGGTGGAGAAATTCCACCAACCCTAGGAAATTTTGTCCGATTGGAGTACCTAGATTTGTCCTCTGCTGGCATCAGCGGACAAATACCACAGAGCATCGGCAACCTCACTAACCTGGTTGGATTAGATTTATCAGAGAACAAAATTGTCGGCTGCATTCCAAAGACCTCGGGTACTCTCATCCATTTGAAGACATTAAATTTGTTTTACAACCGTATTTTTGGACAAGTACCAGAAACCATTGGGGGTCTTCGAAATCTGCAGATTTTATCTTTAGAGAATAATCTTATTTCTGGACAGATACCAGAAACCATTGGGGGTCTTCGAAATCTGCAGATGTTATATTTAGAGAATAATCTTATTTCTGGACAGATACCAGCAACCATTGGGGGTCTTCGAAATCTGCAGATGTTATCTTTAGATAATAATCTTATTTCTGGACAGATACCAGCAACCATTGGGGGTCTTCGAAATCTGCAGTTTTTATCTTTAGTGAATAATCATATTTCTGGACAGATACCAGAAACCATTGGGGGTCTTCGAAATCTGCAGATTTTATCTTTAGAGAATAATCTTATTTCTGGACAGATACCAGAAACCATTGGGGGTCTTCGAAATCTGCAGATGTTATATTTAGAGAATAATCTTATTTCTGGACAGATACCAGCAACCATTGGGGGTCTCCAAAACCTGCTTGAGTTGAAATTAAAAGGTAACTCGTTTACCGGGCAAATACCTGATACGATTGGTAGACTCCATAGTTTGAAGTCCTTGGACATATCAAACAACAATTTATCAGGTTCGCTACCAAAAACAATGGGTGGTCTGTGCAACTTGACCATGATAGATTTGTCTCAGAACAACATTGGTGGGGAGCTAACCAATCTATTTGATGGTTTATCTGCCTGCACACATTGGACATCTTTACTATCCTTATATATGCAGCACACTCATTTAAGCGGTACTATTCCTTCAACTATGGGTCGAGTATCTCAATTAGGAGATCTATACCTCTCCTCAAACTCTTTAGTAGGTAACATCACTGAAGTACACTTTTCAAATCTCATAAACTTAATAAGATTTACAATATCTTCCAACTCCTTGAACGTGATCCTACCAAATGATTGGCATCCCCCTTTTAGTGTCGAATTTATTGACATGAGCTTTTGTCATTTAGGAGCTGAATTGCCTGCTTGGCTTCAAACTCAAACACAATTAACAGATCTATATCTATCTAGAGTTGGACTCTCGGGCAATCTCCCGGTTTGGTTTTCAAATTTCTCGAGAGGGTTGCAGAGTCTTAATATGAGCTCTAACAATTTAGAGGGTCAACTACATTTGTCTCCCAATTCCATGTTGGATCTGTCCAATAACTCAATTGTGGGACCTATTCCTCCGAGCTTTGCAAAAGCTACAAGTCTTGCTCTATTATCTTTGTCTCATAACCATATCAATGGTAGTCTCCCTCCCTTCTTTTGTCATATGCAATCACTCCAAGTCCTAGACCTATCTAACAATCACTTAATCGGAGAAGTCCCGGATTGTCATTACTCATTCCCAACCTCTCTACAATCGTTACATTTGAATAATAATAATCTATCTGGAACAATTCCCTCATTTTTGAAACATTGTAACCAATTAGTTACCCTTGATCTCGGTGAAAATAAATTGCATGGTAGAATTCCAACATGGATAGGAAGAAACCTCTCATTGTTGAGAGTTCTTCGCCTGAGGTCAAACTTTCTAAATGGTACCATCCCCATGAATATAGTGAATCTCACTTCACTCCAAGTATTAGATCTTTCTTCCAACAATCTAACTGGTAGTCTACCATCATCTCTAGGATATTTCAATGCCATGGTCGAGATACAGAATAATGCCAGTTCAGTGCTTCATATCTACAACTATTATTATGAAGAGAGCATCTTGATGACTGCAAAAGGATCAAATATTGATTACACAACCATTCTCTCGCTGGTGACAAGCATAGACTTATCAAATAATCATTTCTCTGGTGAAATTCCAAAAGAACTGACACAACTTCTCGGGTTGCTCTTCCTAAACTTATCCAACAATCATTTGACAAAGAGGATTCCAGAAAATATGGGTGACATGAAACAACTAGAATCACTTGACTTATCAGTTAACAATCTCATAGGGGAGATACCTTCAAGCTTTTCTGATATGCATTTCCTAGAACGTTTGAATCTATCTCACAATAACTTATCAGGAAAAATACCCACGGGCAGTCAATTATCGACCTTTGACTTATGGACATATGTGGGTAACAAAGACCTTTGTGGCATGCCACTACCGGCTTGCCCTGTTTATCAATCCCCACCTAACGCACAAGTTAAACATGAAGATGATGACAAGCTCAACAAATTATTGGAGTGGACTAGTATTGTGGTTGGATTTGCGGTTGGCTTTTGGCTATTCATTGGCACGCTCATTATGAAGCAGGCCATCAGATTCGCTTTCTTCCGATGGATCGACAAGGCCAATGACTGGATCTATGTTCAGTTTGCAGTAAAACTTACGAAGCTCAAATCCAAATGGCGAACGATGACATGAACTATGGGTAAGCGCTCGAGTTTGCCACCTCTTCTATTAGACTTTAATGTCATGTTGTCTATAATAGTTAATCACATCAAAATCCTATGTTAGCATGTAATGATGTTATCATATTATGATATCATGATTAAGATGAAATAAGCATCATAGATTCTCTGTATACATTACATGTATTAATTCTAATATCATAACATCTCCATCTATCATCACTTTGCTATCGCCAGGCCTTCGCTTATGGATTGATACATACATATCTGACATCTAAAAAGATTAATTGCAAGAGTATATGTCATACTCTGCTTGCTAATAAAATAGTTAATCTACCTATATTTAATCAATATTTGAGAGTGCAGATTGTGTTCTTCTGTTATTCTTCTTGCAATAGAAAATAAAAATCTACTATGTTATTATGCTCAAATTAGATAAAGATAAATGACAATCACAATGTGAAGAGACAATTAGACAATAAAATTGTAGCCATTACTATGGACATGCTCTTAGTGTTTCACCGAAATCAATATCTTATTCGAGCAGCAAAACTTTGTTTTATGAGATAAGATTGTATATTTTGGAACTCCTTAAAATTCATATAGTATGAGACTCACTCTTCATTTTTTACCAGAGAACATTTTTTTTCTGTAAAAATAAAATCCATGTCCATCAATTTTTTTTCTTCTTAAAGTGAATTATTATTAATGAATAAGTTTTATAAATTCATATCAATCCTTCTTTAGACTGCTTATTCCTATCATTTGGGTGTTAAAGCTTGAGACCTTTTGATTATATACTTATCTTAAAAGAGATATTCTATGTTCCTTGATTGAGTTTTTTTAATTAATCAACATTTAATGCTGTGTGCGATTGTTTCATTATTCATAACTTGAGAGTACATATATATATATATATATATATATATATATATATATATAATTCCTTTTTCCTGGAAGTCATATTTTGCAGGCTGGCAGATCTTTGATTTAGGTGTTACCAGAATGCTTTATATAAGTTCCCGATTTGCTGCTATTTTGGGGTTTTTATAATAAAAAGCAGATTGCCACCAGTTCAGCTGATGCAGGAGTCAAACTAGAAGAAGATGATGATGGTGATATGCTTGAAACAATAATATTAGATGTTACTTGCGTTGTCGTGGGATTCATTGTTGTTTCTGGGGTTTCTATCGGCGTAGTGATCATGAAGCAAGGCTTAAGGATTACTCTCTTCCAACAAATCGACAACATCTATGGCTGGATGGAGATATGTGCAGCTGAAAGCTGAAGTCCAAATGACGAAGAATCAATTGAACTGTGGCTAAGTGCTAAGATTGTCTATGTAGACTTCATGTATTTGTGTTCTAGTGTTTTGATTTATGCATGACCATTTGGTGTTGTTCAGAAATAAGGTTACTGTTTAAAGATAACAACTGAGACATGGCATCAGGATTGCTCTGTTCCAGTTGATCTACAGGACTTGTGATTGGATCTATGTGCAGGTGGCAGTAAAGCTGAAGGAACCAAAGTGCAAATGGCGAAGAATGACTTGACGAATCACTAAGCATCTCAAGCTCATGCCATCCTCTACATGTTATGCTGTATTTATGTTTCATGTAATTGTTGTAGTCTCTTTAGAGTCTTAATCTATTGGCAACTTGCTGCTGGTTTTTAGTGCAGTGAAACATAATTTACTGCATCACTTATTGCTTCTTTTCCAGGAACAAACCAATGGTCCACAGGAGGGCAAATGAGTTGTCATAACATATGCAACATATTACTATGAATTGAGAATTGCTCCAGTGGAAGCATCTCATAACTCCATCCTTCATATACATGAAATTGATTTCAGTGAGTGCTTCCGGGGATTCCAGCTGAGAACAAAGTGTGATTATGTTCAGTATATCTCAACATGTTCAATATATCTCAATGAGCAGATATCAGATTGGCCATGAAGACTTGCTCATGCTTTCATAATAGATTTAACCGTTCAAAGTATTTTCTATGGACTTGGAAGTTGCTGTTCTGTTGTCAGATCTCTTTAATCTCTCCAACTCTTTTAACTATTCAAATCATGCCTTAGTTTGATGAATCAAATGGATTAATCATAAGAATGATTCTGGATGCTTATGTAGGTAGTAGACCACATACAAGCCAGAATCTGTGACCAAGCAGTCTCTTTATACCATTCATACAACTTTTGGTCTTAACATGATGGAGTTTTATACAGTTTGAGCATTTGAAGTTCTAAAAGCACCAACAGCAACAGCACAGGCGGCAGCCTTCCCTTTTACATCATTGATGGATTCTTATCTTTCAGTACTGAAACATTGCAGCAGGCTGGACCCAGAAGGAGTTCCAACAGGAGAAGCCATAGAAGCTTTGTCCTTTTTGCAGTGAAAATGAGATTCTTTTTCTTACTAGCTTTATAAATTTTAATGGTAGTGCTCAAGCAAAGAGTATATATTGGTTGGAAATATAGCTGACTAGTGTGAATATATAGCAAGACTAATACAACCAAGAAAACTAGGAGATTCGATGTATACATATGGAGATCTCAGAACAAGCTCATGAAAACACATAAAACCAGTAAAGGAAGACAACAGAGAAGGACTGAGCGAGATGGGTCCTGCGCCAGAGAGTGATGTTAGATCATAAACCCAGAGAGAAGGATCTCACTTAGGATAAGTGACATCAATTAGAAACGTCAAGAGCAACAGATGCTGCAAGTGACAAACACACTGGAGGCTTCAGCATACAGAGATGGAGCTGATAGAACAGGGAATTCCCCTCAGTTTTCAAAAAATCCCTAGTTTTGAGAAATTCTCACATATCGCCCTCATTTTAAATAATTTTCGTAAAACGCTCCTTGTTTCATAAAAGTTGGTTTTGCCCCTCCCTTCGCCCCGCCGATCTCTATCTCTGCCTCTGGCAGCTTGTGCCTCCATTCCTGGCTATCTTTGCCTCCACCCTTAGCCGCTTCCACCCCTGGTCGTCACCTTGCATAGCCCTCCCACCCCTCTACCCATTGCCCTCGTTCGCCCTTGGTAGCTTTTGCGCGTCATCCCCACTCTGCTATCCTCGTTATCGTCATTGTCATCTTAGCAAAAGAGGCAGCGGAGAAGGGTGTGCAGCCCCCTCCCTCCCACCCTTTGCTCGCCATCTCCAACGTCCTCGTTGGCGATGGCGTCGATGCCACTATAGTTACGTGATAGCATCATTACTCTCCACTCGCCATGAGATAATCCAAAATCCGATCAATTGAGTACAAAATGCGATCTTTAGGGTAGAAAACGTCACAAAATTGAAGTTTTAGAAGACAACTCTTCAGAAATCACACAATTTATTAACCTTTGAAAAAAAAGAAGAAAAATTGATAGCGATAAACAAAAAAATATCGACGAGGAGCAGCAGATGACACTGGTTCGAATGATGTCCATTAATTTAAATTTTGGTAAGTTAATTATTTAAATACTTAAAAATTTTGAAGACTCAAAATTGAAAGACTTGATAACTCGATAATATCTATTTGTGCGGCAACGTATTTTTGTTTATGATACATATTTTTTCTATATAGAAATACTTATTTGAAAATTCAAATTAATATTATGTATAATGCTATTTTTTAAAATATTATTTGTGATAAAATTATTATAAATTCGAAAATATGAAACTTGAATATCTTGGCCCATGTCGGCCTAGAACAATCCAGTATGTCTTGGGCGGCATGATTGTGCCAAGCAAGGGGGGCTTACCGGGAAAGCCTCTATGGTAATATATGGTGTCGCAAGAATCCAAGTCTCGAGTCAATGAGATTTAAGCTTAGATTGTTCAAAGATTTCACGTTGACGTCTACAGACACCATTGTCAGGAATCCATCAGGGTCTATATATTTTGAGAATCTTTTACTATGGATAGTGGATGATGGTAATGACATGACGAGAGAAGAATTTTCTGCAAGTTTGTCGGAAAAAAGATTGCAGGTGTTCGTGAAGGTCTACTGATTGGACAACGAGACGGTGACGGCCGACGTTGAATCCAAGAACCAAAAAGTCGAGCGTCATTGACTTTGACTTGCATCTTACTCAAGTCTTCTTGACCTTGACCGCGCGGTAGTAGCACGATCAAATCTACGAAGAGCCCGCGGAAATCACGGGGAAGAGGCGCACACACACACACACATATATATATATATATATATATATATATATATATATATATGAATACTTATTTTTGGATGGCAATTTGATCACCGGAGAGGTACCATCGAGCATGGGCAATCTCACCAACTTGGTATTCTTAAATTTATCATCGAGTAATATTACCAAAAATATTCCAGAGACTATTAGTGCTCTCATCCATATGTAGGCATTATGTCTCTATCACAATTATGTTTCTGAACAAATACCAACAACCATGGGGATCTTCAAAACCTGCGTAAGTTGATTTTAGAAGATAACTTGATTACTGAAAAAAATACCTGATACGATTTGTAGACTTCATAACTTGAAGCATTTGGACATATCAAATAACAATTTATCATGTCACATACCAAAAACAATGGGTGTTATGTGTAACTTAACTTTGCTAGATTTGTCTCAAAACAATATTGGTAGGGAGCTAACCTATTTATCTGACTGTGCACAACGGATGCCTTTACTATACTTATCTATGTAGGGTATCTATTTAAATAATACTATTCCTTCAAGTATGGGTCAATTATCTCAATTATAAAATCTATACCTCTCCTCAAACTCTCTGGTAGGTAATATCATTGAAGCACGCTTTTCTAATCTCACAAACTTATTAGGATTTATAATAGCTTCAAACTTATTTCGTGTTTCTTGAATGATTTTTTTTAGCAGACCAACATTTTGTATTATATGTGATTGTTTCAGATACTTAAACCTTAGGATTTTTTTTTGTTTCTTTTTTCTGGAAATCACATTTTGCACGGCATGCAGAGCTTTGTTTTAGGTGTTATTGGAATGCTATGCATAAGTTATCAAATTTGCTATTGTTTTGGTGTTTCTATAATAAAAGCAGATGATGCTGGAGTCAAACAAGAAGAAGATGATGATGGTGATAAGCTTGAAACAATAATATAGATGATGTTACCAGTATCCTCATGGGATTCATAGTTGCTTTGTGGGGTTTCCATTGGTATAGTCATGGGATTGCAACTCTTCCAACAAATCGACAACATCTATGGCTGCTGGATGGATGTATGTGCGGTTGAAAGATGAGAGTCCAAAATAATGACAAAGAATAAACTGAACTGTGGCTAAGTGCTAAGACTGTCTATGTATATATATATTCCATGTATTTGTGTGTTCTTGTGTTTTGAGTCACGTACGATCATTTGGTGTTGCCCTGCCTTGAAGACACTGCCGCTTGTTTGTTGAACTTTGAAAAAGGAGTGTAAATTCATTCAAGGCATTACATGCCTATTAAAATGCTTCATAATTATTTATTCATCCCTAAGTCATTATAGACTCATCGTATGTGTTAAAAGATAATGGTATTAATTTTCTTGACTAATTATTCTTTATCATGCTGAAGATTTCATAAGTTTCAAGACATCCTTATGTGATTCTTTATAAAATTGATCCATTCAAGTGAGCCCGTATGGAATAATTATGTTTTCTATCATTCAAGATTGACCTTTTCTAAAGCCTTCAAAATAATTTTTCCGTCAATTTGTTTGGGTTCTTGCACTTTACAATCTTACATCTAACTATATATAACAATCTTTTATTATAGTGGATATTTCTTTTTCTTCATCCATTATAAATTTAGTGTAAGTCCGGAAATCACGAGGACGGAGTTTTCTGGTGATGTGCTAGTCATATACATATATACCCGTGGAGGCCTCACGTAATTTTCGTGATGTTGTCGAGTATGCTTCTGATTTAGCTTTCATTCAGATCATTTCATCGTGATCCTAATCTTAGGACGCAGATTAGCTGTGTAATATTTATAAACATGACAGCCCGTCAAAATCGATATAGACATTTAGGAAATTAGGGCCCTCTCCAACTTACCTGAATCGTCCAACTCTCACTCATTAGAATTAAGTGCTTCCCAGATCCTATCATGTTGTTGCGTCGCGAGTGGAAGTTAGGTCCCTTGACTTTGACTCGCATCTTAGCGACACCGAAGCCAAAGTATGATTGACCTTTGACTGCGTGTTAGCCACGGTATCAAATCTACAGGGAATGTGCGCAGTTGTCATGGGGCTTTCCGGTGGTGACGTGCCTATATATACATGCCCACAGAGGTCTGCTCTCCAACCTCACACCTTCACATTTCTTCTCTCCTCTTGAGCGCTCGATCGATGGCTGCGGCTGGTAGCGGCAGTTTCCAGGACGGACGTATTGCCTCGAAGCGTCTCATGATGCTCGTGGCCCTACTTCTCGTTTCCAGCTGTCTCGGCCATGGCTTCGGCGATGAGGATCATGTCGAGGCGGAGGGAATCAGCAGCAGTTGCATGGAGAGCGAGAGGAGAGCTCTCCTCGCCATCAAATCCGATATGTACGACCCCGGCGACAGGTTTTCTTCTTGGACCGGCAAAGACTGCTGTGGGTGGAGAGGTGTGGCCTGCGACCACACCACCGGCCATGTCACCAAGCTCGACCTCCGCTACCCCTATACATACGATATATGGGATGGAAACTACCCCTACATATACGATCTGTGGGATCTCATTTACAATGACGAAATAATAGGCGTCAGCAAGGTAAATCCTTCTTTGCAAGAGCTGAAGTATTTGAAGTATTTGGATTTGAGCATGAATAACTTCTCCCAAACGCCTGTGCCCGAAATGATGGCTTCACTAGTCCACTTGGAATATCTCAACCTATCTTATGCCATGTTCTACGGACTGATTCCTTCTCAGTTTGGGAACCTCTCCAACCTACAATATCTTGATCTTGACGGAGATCTACTCGTTGACGATCTCGATTGGCTCTCCCGTATTCCTTCTCTAAAATATCTTGATATGAGTTATGTCAACCTCTCCAAGGCGACCAATTGGTTTTATGTAATTAATTCCATTCCCGCACTTGAAGTGTTGCGTTTGAGCAATGCAGTCCTGCCATATGTTCCATCTCCTTTGCCCCCTTTCAATCTAACAGCCATTGCTACGTTGGATCTGTCTGGGAATTCCAACATCACGTCTGCCATGCTAAGATGGCTTTCTAACGCCACCAGCCTCGAGTACCTCCTTCTTTCTGGCTGTGGGAGTCTCACTATCCGGTCGCTCCAAGTTGCTCTAGGAGCTCTCAGTAATCTGAAGGGGTTGGATTTGTCAGACAACTCCCTTGAAGGAACAATTATTGGAATGTTGAGCAATGTCAGTAGCAGGGGCCTGAAGCACTTGGATTTGAGATGGAATCAATTATCTGGAGATATTCCAGGGAGCCTTAGAGACCTGGAGTACCTTGACTTGTCAGGGAATTTTAATGCCCATGAACATATCTTTGCTTCTCTGGGGAATCTCACAAACTTGCGACATTTAGGCTTGTGGGGCAATTCAATCAGAGGAGAAATTCCACCAACCGTAGGAAATTTTGTCCGATTGGAGTACCTAGATTTGTCATATAATGGCATCATTGGAAAAATACCAGAGAGCATCGGCAACCTCAGTAACCTAGTGGAATTATATTTATCAGGGAACAATATTGCGGGATGGATACCACCGAGCATCGAGAATCTCACCAACTTGGTAATGTTAGATTTATCAGGGAACAATATTGTGGGATGGATACCACCGAGCATGGGAAACCTCACCAACTTGGTGTACCTAGATTTGTCATCTAACAATATTGTCGGTTGGATACCACCGAGCATGGGGAAGCTCACCAACTTGGTATTCTTGGATTTATCAACGAATAATATTGTCGGAAGTATTCCGGAGAGTATCGGTGCTTGCATCCATATGAAGGTATTGCATCTCGATGACAATCAAATTTCTGGAGAAATACCAGCAACCATTGGGGGTCTCCAAAACCTGCTTGAGTTGATTTTAAAAGGCAACTCGTTTACTGGGCAAATACCTGATACGATTGGTAGACTCCATAGTTTGAAGCACTTGGACATATCAAACAACAATTTATCAGGTTCGCTACCAAAAACAATGGGTGGTCTGTGCAACTTGACCAGGATAGATTTGTCTCAGAACAACATTGGTGGGGAGCTAACCAATCTATTTGATGGTTTATCTGCCTGCACACATTGGACATCTTTACTATCCTTGTATATGCAGCACAATCATTTAAGCGGTACTATTCCTTCAAGTATGGGTCGAGTATCTCAATTACGAAATCTATACCTCTCTTCAAACTCTTTAGTAGGTAACATCACTGAAGTACACTTTTCAAATCTCACAAACTTAATAGGATTTACAATATCTTCCAACTCCTTGAACGTGATCCTACCAAATGATTGGCATCCCCCTTTTAGTGTCGAATTTATTGGCATGAGCTTTTGTCATTTAGGAGCTGAATTGCCTGCTTGGCTTCAAACTCAAACACAATTAACAACTCTATATCTATCTAGAGTTGGACTCTCGGGCAACCTCCCGGTTTGGTTTTCAAATTTCTCGAGAGGGTTGCAGAGTCTTAATATGAGCTCTAACAATTTAGAAGGTCAACTACATTTGTCTCCCAATTTCATGTTGGATCTGTCCAATAACTCAATTGTGGGACCTATTCCTCCGAGCTTTGCAAAAGCTACAAGTCTCGCTCTATTATCTTTGTCTCATAACCATATCAATGATAGTCTGCCTCCCTTCTTTTGTCATATGCAATCACTTCAGGTCCTTGACGTATCTAACAATCACTTAATCGGAGAAGTCCCGGATTGTCATTACTCTTTCCCAACCTCTCTACAATCATTACACTTGAATAATAACAATCTATATGGAACAATTCCTTCATTTTTGAAACATTGTGACCAATTAGTTACCCTTGATCTTGGTGAAAATAAATTATATGGCAGAATTCCAACATGGATAGGAAGAAACCTCTCATCGTTGAGAGTTCTTCGTCTGAGGTCAAACTTTCTATATGGTACCATCCCCATGAATATAGTGAATCTCACTTCACTCCAAGTATTGGATCTTTCTTCCAACAATCTAACTGGTAGTCTACCATCATCTCTAGGATATTTCAATGCCATGGTCGAGATACAGAATAATACCAGTTCAGTGCTTCATATCTACAACTATTATTATGAAGAGAGCATCTTGATGACTACAAAAGGATCAATTATTGATTACACAACCATTCTCTCGCTGGTGACAAGCATAGATTTATCAAATAATCATCTCTCTGGTAAAATCCCAAAAGAACTGACACAACTTCTCGGGTTGCTCTTCCTAAACTTATCCAAGAATCATTTGACAGGGAGGATTTCAGAAAAGATCGGTGACATGAAACAACTAGAATCACTTGACTTATCAGTCAACAATCTCACAGGGGAGATACCTTCGAGCTTTTCTTCTATGCATTTCTTGGCTCGTTTGAATCTGTCTTACAATGAATTATCGGGAAAAATACCCACGAGTGGTCAATTGTCGACCTTTGACTCATGGACATATGTGGGTAATAAAGGCCTTTGCGGTATGCCACTGCTAGATTGCCCTGTTTATCAAACTCCACTTGACACTAGAGTTAAATATGAAGATGACGAGAAGCTCGAAAAATTATTGGAGTACACCAGTATTGTGGTTGGATTTGTGGTTGGCTTTTGGCTGTTTATTGGTACACTCATCTTGAAGCAGGCCATCAGATTTGCTTTCTTCCGATGGTTAGACAAGACCAGTGACTGGATCTATGTTCAGTTTGTAGTAAAGCTTGCGAAGCTTAAATCCAAATGACAAACGATGACATGAACCATGGGTAAGTGCTCAAGTGCACCAATTCTTCTACAACACCTTAATGTTATGTTGTTCTTCGTAGTTAGTCATATCAAAATCTTGGGTTAGTATGTAATGATGTTATCATATTATGTTGACATGATTAAGCTAAAATAAGCAGTGTAGATTCTCTGTGTACATTACATGTATTAGTTCTAGTATCATAACATCTCCATCTATCATCACTTTGCTATCGCCACACCTTCGCTTATGGATTGATACATGCATATCTGACAACTAAAAAGATTAATTGCAAGAGTGTATGTCATACTTTGTTTGCTAATGAAATAGTTAATCTACCTATATTTAATCAAAGTTTGAGAGTGGAGATTGTGTTCTTCTGTTCTTACAATAGAAAATAAAAATCTACAATGTTATTGTACTCAAATTCGATAAAATAATGACAGTGTGGAGAGACAATTAGACAATAAAATTGTAACCGTTATTGTGGACATTCTCTTAGTGTTTGACCGAAATCAATGTCTTATTCAAGCGACAAAACTTTGTTTTCTGAGATGAGATTGTATATTTTGATCCTCCTTAAAATTCATATAGTATGATACTCTTCATTTTCTACCTGAGTACATATGTTTTTTTCTGCAAAAATAAAATCCATGTCCATCAATTTTTTTTCTCTAAAAGTGAATAATTATAAATAAATAAGTTTTATAAATTCATATCAATCCCACTCTAGACTGCTTATTCCTATCATTTGGGTGCTAAAGCTGGAGACCTTTTGGTTATATAATTATCTTAAAGAGAGATATTCTATGTTTCCTGAATGAGTTTTTTTCATTAATCAACATTTTATGTTGTGTGTTTGTTTCAGTATTTGTAACCTGAGAGTATATGCATGTTTTTAGTTCCTTTTTCTTGGAAATCATATTTTGTAGGACATGCAGAGCTTTGATTGAGGTGTGACCTGAATGCTCTGCATAAGTTCTCGATTTGCTGCTATTTTGGTGTTTCTATAATAAAAGCGCATTGCCACCAGTTCAGCCGAAGTAGGAGTCAAACTAGAAGAAGATGATGATGGTGATATGCTTGAAACAATAATATTAGATGTTACTTGCGTTGTCGTGGGATTCATAGTTGTTTCTGGGGTTTCTATCGGCGTAGTGATCACGAAGCAAGGCTTAAGGATTACTCTCTTCCGACAAAATGACAACATCTATGGCTGGATGGAGATATGTGCAGCTGAAAACTGAAGCCCAAAATAATGACGAAGAATCAATTGAACTGTGGCAAAGTGCTAAGATTGTCTATGTATGCTTTCATGTGTTCGAGTGTTTGGATTCACGCATGACCATTTGGTGTCGCCTCGCCTCGTTTATGGAACTTGGATATGACTAGTGTTGCTTTTCTTCATCAACTACAAATTTGGTGTGTCCACGCTACATCTTTATCATGAGTTGATTTTTTCTTTCACTGTTAAACATTTCATATCTAAATCTTCAACATTCATGAAACACACAAGTCTCACATATCTTAACCATGGCATGTATCAGAGTCTCCAAGAGACAGATGTGTCCCATTGACGTTGACTAGCGTCCGAGCAAAATGCAAGACTTTCTCGGCCACACGATAGAAGCTTGGATGGGTGTTCAGACCTAATTCACTCATACGTAACTTCTTTTCAACCCCACACCACACGGCAGAGAAGATGGAAATCAAGGTGTGGAGACCTTTCATGACAATTCACCTCTTCCATCCCATATCCAACCATCCAACGCGTCATGAGAAATATCCATGCTTTTCAACATCGAAAGTCTTCTTCGACGAGCACGTCGGGGAACATCAACATTCACTTTTTTTTTTCCTTTTATGTGAAAATATTTTTAGATAATTTACTCAGAAAGTCAGTCATAATTAGCTTTTAGCATTCTTTTTTTCAGGGTTTACTTGGGAGCATCCTTAAGACAATAAGAGAAAAGGTATAGTTTTTATTTTAAAGATTGTTACGTAGTTTTATAGGATTTGAGTGTGAACCTTTCCAAATTTGATTTAAAAAATATCTAAAATCATCTAAAAATTTAAAAAAAATGAAAATGCTACTTAATGTTATATTTGTCTTCTACGTCAAAAGATTGAGGTGAGTTGACTAAACTTTATAGCCTTATACTCGTAAATAAATTGTGCTACACTCTCGATTGTAAATTTAACCTAAAAATGTATCAGATTTGACTTCACAAACTCCAAAAGTCACTTTAAAATAGAAACAGACAATAAAATCAGTGTATATATCATATTTGTTAACTCTATTGAAATATTGAGGTAAGTTTGACAAGTCTCAAGTGTTGCACACGCAAATGAACTGGTCAATCGATCAGCATTGAATGTGATGGAAATTAGGGCCTTCTTATATGAATGATGTGCCCTTGACTTTGATTTGCATCTTAGTCACAGCATCAATTCCACACGCGGTGTGCGCACAAGTCACGGGGATTTCCGGTGGTGACGTGCACATATGTGCATGCCCACAGACGTCTCCACTCCGACTCACACCTTCGCCTTTTTACCTATCCAACAATTACTTAATCGGAGAAATCCCATATTGTCATGACTCATTTCCTGTTTCTCTACGATCTTTATCTTTATATTTGAATAATAATAATCTGTCTGGATCATTTCCTTCGTTCTTGAAATATTGTAAATACTTAATTATCCTTGATATTAGTGATAATAAATTATCTGAAAAACTACCAACATGGATAGGAAAAGGTTCTTAGTCTAAGGTCAAACTTATTATATGGTACCATCCCAACAAATATGGCAAATCTCACTTCCCTTCAAGTTTTAGATCTTTCTTCCAACAATCTGTTTGGTAGTCTACCATCATCTCTAAGAAATTTCAATACCATGGTTGAGATATAGAATGATGCCAAGTCAGTGTTTCGTATCTACAACTATTATTATAGCGAGAGCATCTTAATAGCAACAAAAGAATCAATGGTTCAATACACAACCATTCTTAGGCTGGTGACAAACATAGACTTGTCAAATAATCAGCTCTCCGGTAAAATCCCAAAAGAACTAACAATGCTCCTCGGATTGCGCTTCGTAAACTTATCCAAGAATCATTTGACGGGGAGGCTTTCAGAAAAGGTTGGTGACATGAAACAGCTTGAACCATTTGACTTATCGGTGAACAGTCTTACAGGGGAGATACCTTCAAGCTTTTCTTCTATGTATTTCCTGGCTCGTTTGAATCTGTCTTATAATAATTTATCAAAAAAAATACTCATGAGTAGTCAATTGTCGACCTTTGACTCGTGGACATATGTGGGCAATAAAGACCTTTGTGGTATGCCACTATTGGATTACCCTGTTTATCAAATTCCATCTGACGCAGGAGTCGAACAAGAAAAAAAAGGTTAAGATGATGAGAAGCTCGAAAAATTATTAGAGTACAACAGTATCGTGGTTGGATTTGTGGTTGACTTTTGGTTGTTTATTGGAACACTCATCGTGAAACGGGGCATTAGAGTTGCTTTCTTCCGATGGATCGACAACGCCAACGATCGGGTCTATGTTCAGTTTGCGATAAAGCTTGCGAGGCTCAAATCCAAATGGCAAACGATGATATGAACCATCAAGTGTTTCACCTCTTATATTACAACTAAAGGTCAAGTGGTCATTTGCAGGAAGTCATCCCCAAATTTTACGTTAGCATATAATGTTGTTAATGTTTTGTTGTCACAATAAACCAGATGGTCTTCATACATTACATGCAATTGTTACTGTGACATCTCCATGCATATAATTATTTCGGTATCATGTTGCTTTCAAGACAATCAATCAAAGGTCATTTACACATATCTGGCAACTAAAAGATCAATTACAAGAACACAACCCAGTATAGAATTATATTTCTTGAGATTATAAGCAAAAAAAAAAAAAAAAATTTATTGTTTTATAGAATGTCTGTCATGCAATGTTTGCTAATGAGATAGTAAATATAGTTACAATTTGTTGGGATATTTTTTCAGTTTTTTTTCCTTTAGAAAAGAAAAAAAAAGAAGAAAGAAATTCAAGTATGTTATTATGCTCAATTAGATAAAGATACACATTCATAAAAGAGAGATAGTATGATTATAAAATACAATTGTGGCCATTATTGTGGGCATGCTCTTGATATTTGGTAGTCAATGACTTATTCAAGTGTGAGTCGTTTTTTTTTTTTTTTTAGATGAGATTATATAATTTTGATCCTCCTCGATATTCATATTAGCACAGGACTCTTTCTTTAAATTATTCTTATTTTTTTCGGAATTCTTTTTTACAAGAAAAATATTTTTTTTTTCAAAATAAAATTTGTGTTCAACCAAGCAAACTTGTCCAATTTTTTTTTTATGTGTATATACTTCTTATGCCTATCAGTCGGGTACTAAAGATTGATAATTCAAAAACCATCTCAAGAATGACAATCAGAATTCCTGCATGAGTTTTTTGGTCAACCAACATTAATTGCTTCCGCATATTTAATGATCCAGCAAAAAATGATTATGTGGAATAATTTTCCTTCACTTCGACAAAATAAGTGTGGGAACTGACCCAAAATTGAGTCGGATTTGGGCTCCGATCGAATCAACTAGGGATGTTGACCCAAGTCAACTTCTCACCGGCCCCAACGACGCTCCTCGCCGCAGCCGTCGCCCGCGCCAGCGTTCACACGGTGGACCGCCGCACGCGGGGGCGTTTCACGCTCTCAGTCCTCACCGCGGCCGCAGCCCGCGGTCTTCATCGCAGCCTCCCCGTCGGCCCGCACCGCCCGCCGCAACCGCCCACGTGTGGTCTCACCTCTCCGCTCGCAGGCGGCGAGCCCTCCACCTTCCCTTGCTCCTGTAAATGGAGCTTTGGGGAACAACAGCGAGGGAAGCGAAGTAGAGAAGAAGAGAGGAGAAGTGAGGAAGGAGCCCAAATCCGACCAAAGTTCTTCTCCGGCGTGAATCCCGGTCGCCGATCTCCGTGCTCATTGCAGCACCAGGGGTAATTTTGTAATTTTGTTTTATGCGGCAGGCAAATTTTGGATTTTTTTTCTTCTAAGTCGTGATGGTGTGGTTAAAACCCTCCGACGGTTTAATTTTTTATTTTGATTTTTCTTCTTCTTGTGGACGTAACAACAACGTTTATGTGAGCCATGTTAAATCGCTTATTTTTATTTTGTCCTTTGTCATCCTATTTTTTTCACCGACTCGACCTATATCTTATGGGTATGTAACTTACTAATCCTTCCAATATATGATATCAAAGCTTTTTTATCAAAAATTATCAGGTTGCCAAGCCTCAATAGCAAACTTGAGATTAAAAAATTGGATCAAAATGTCAAGTACTCTGGTAAAGATAAAGACTATTTTAATAAACTAAACTTGTGGCAAAGGTAATGTGGAAGGAGGTTAGCTCTATAACATTATAACATTGATAAATGTAATAGACAATCAAAATCGATGTGGACGCTTAGGAAGTGATGTGCGAAAGTTGCAACTACATTTGTTGTGGTAAGAAAATGTGTATCCATACTACATTATTAATGAATAAATTGAAACTTCATTTATAATAATTGAGCAAATGTGATTCTAATTGATTGGTCAACAAAATCTCCGACGTTAATGAATCATTCGACTCTTGCATCTTTATCATGAGTTGATTTTTTCTTTCACGATTAAACTCTTCACATCTAAATCTTCAACATTCATGAAACACCCAAAAGTCTCATATATTAATCAATCATGTCTCGTATCTAATTTCTTAATCATGGAAAGCATCAAAGTCTCCTAGAGACAAAGACAGATACATGCCTTGTTCATATTCATTTGCCCCCGAGCAAAATGCAAGACTTTCTCGATCACATGATAGAAGCTTGGATGAGTGTTCAGACCTTAAACTTTCATAGCTAACTACTTCTTTTCAACCTCACACCATATGGAAGAGAAGGTCAAAATGACCTTTCATGCTAATTCACCTCTTCTAACCATTCTTCACATCACGAGAAATATCCATACTTTTTTTTCAACACTGAAAATCTTCTTAACATGCACGTCCGGGAACATCAACATTTACAATTTTTTTTTCCTTTGTATGAAAATATTTTTAGATAATTTACTCAAAAAATCAATCATAATTAGCTTTTTACCTAAGAGCATTCTTTTTTTTTTTTTAGTTTACTTGGGAGCATCCTTAAGATAAAAAGAGAAAAAGTGTGCTCTTTATTTTAAAGATTGTTACATTGTTTTAAAGGGTTTGAGTGTGAACCCGTCCAAATTTGATTTAAAAATATCTAAAATCATCTAAAACTAGAAAAACAAATGAAAATAATTTTGACATAATAACGTCTATGCTTTGTTGGTGGGCATTAGTCGATTGGCCCTTTCAATGTGTGAGTAGAGCTTGGGTTTATTATGCTCTCTCTTTATAAGCTCTTACTTCTTTATAAACAGTTATTTGAGTGATTTAAGAAAAATAACAAGTAAAAAAAAAAAAGAATACCATGTCAGCGTCAATTCAACACCAAGTTAGATGTCTAATCAATCTTTTGGATGTAATGATGCATAATCAACATATAATATTGACATTAATGCTTGATGAACGACAGTTTACGTATGGATAATGGCTAATATTCTGATAAAATTATTTATTAAAAAATAATAATCTATTTAAATGGAGATGGTTGTTACATGTTTACTTATGAAAGGCTTTAAGCATGAACATTCAAGATTCATTCATAATACTCTTCAAGTTATATATATTCTAACTTAAGCGTAAGAGATTCCTTGTCGAATATGTCTCGATTTAGTTTCATGACTTATTTAATGGAAAAACTTTCAGAAAATCCTTCTATCTCGTTACTAATTTTGTGACAAAGGTGATTTCGAAGCAAATTTGTTCTATAACATTGATAGACCAATCAAAATTGACATCAACACTTGAAAAGTGGCACTCCCAACCACTCTTTTCATGGTGATAAAAGTTAATAATGAATACATTGGAACTCCATCTACATTAATTGTGCAGTTGTGACTCCTCTTGACCAGTCGACAAAATCTCCGACGCTAATCTTCGTCATGAGTTGTTTGTAGTTCCACAGTTAAGCTATTCACATCTCAATCTCCAACATTCATCAAACACCCAACTCTCACATATTAGTCAGTCAACTCTCAATGACATCAGAGTTTCCAAGAGACAGATATCTGTCTCATTCACATTAATTTTCGCCCATAAGATGCAAGACTTTGACTTGCATCTCAGACATTCGATGAGCACGAATGACTTCCCTCTAGTCTCACACCACATGGAAGATAAAAGATGAAAATCAATGCACCGTGATCTATCATTGGAAGAGTCGTCTCTTCTAATATTCCACTCCATCCATATCAAACCATTCATCATGTTATTAGAAAATTTTCATACTTTCCAATGTCGAAAATCCCCTTGACTTAAACGTCAGAGAACATAAACAATTTACATCCTTTTTTGTTTTGTATAAAAATATTTTGGATAATTTATTCGAAAAAGTCGATCATAATTAGCATTTACCGAAGAGCATTCTTGTTTCCGAATTTACTCGCGGGCACAGAAAAAAGAACAAGTATGCTCTTTATTTTAAGGATTTTATTATTATGATAAAATTATTATGAATTCTAAAATATGAAACTTGAATATCTTGGCCCACGTAAGCCCAGAATGATCCACTATGTGTTGGGCGGCATGACCATGCCAAGCCAGGAGGGTTACAGAGAAGGCCTCTATCGTGATATATGGTTTCGCAAGGATACTAGTCAAGTCAACGAGATTTAAGCTTAGATTCTTCAAAGATTTCACGTTGACGTCTAAAGTCACCGTTGTTAGAAATAGATCAGGGTCTATATATTTTGAGAATCTTGGACTACGTATAGTGGATGATGGTAATGACATGACGAGTTACAGTGTCGATGACATGACGAGAGAAGAATTTTCTGCAGCTTTGTCGGAAGAAAGATTTCAGGTGTTGTCTACTGATTGGACAACGAGACGGTGACGGCCGACGTTGAATCGAAGAGCCAAAAAGACGAGCGTCATTGACTTTGACTTGCATCTTGCTCAAGTCTTCGTGACCTTGACCTAGCACGATCAAATCTACGAAGAGCCCGCGGAAATCACGGGAAAATCCAAGACACACACACATAAATATATATATATATATATAATATATATGAATACTTATTTTTGGATGGTAATTTGATCACCGGAGAGGTATCATCGAGCATGGGCAATCTCACCAACTTGGTATTCTTAAATTTATCATCGAACAATATTACCGAAAGTATTCCAGGGACTATTAGTGCTCTCATGTAGGCATTATGTCTGTATCACAATTATGTTTCTAAACAAATACCAACAACCATGGGGATCTTCAAAACCTGCGTAAGTTGATTTTAAAAGATAACTTGATTACTGAAAAAATACCTGATATGATTTGTAGACTTCATAACTTGAAGCATTTGGACATATCAAATAACAATTTATCATGTCACATACCAAAAACAATGGGTGTTCTGTGTAACTTAACTTTGCTAGATTTATCTCAAAACAATATAGGTAGGGAGCTAACCTATTTATGTGCACAACGGATGCCTTTACTATCCTTATATATATGCAGGGTAACCATTTAAACGATGCTATTCCTTCAAGTATGGGTCAATTATCTCAGTTACAAGATCTACACCTCTCCTCAAACTCTCTGATAGGTAACATCATCGAAGCACAATTTTCTAATCTCACAAACTTATTAGGATTTACAATATCTTCAAACTTATTCCATGTCTCTTGAATGATTTTTTTTAGCAGATCAACATTTTATGTTATGTGTGATTGTTTCAGATACTTAACCCTTAGGGTTTTTTGTTTCTTTTTCCTGGAAATCACATTTTGCAGGGCACGCAGAGCTTTGTTTTAGGTGTTATTGGAATGCTATGTATAAGTTATCAAATTTGCTGCTGTTTTGGTGTTTCTATTGCTCTCTTCCAACAAATCGACAACATCTATGGCTGGATAGATGGATGTATGTGCGGTTGAAAGCTGAAGTCCAAAATAATGACAAAGAATCAACTGCACTGTGGCTAAGTGCTAAGACTGTCTATATATATATATATTCCATGTATTTGTGTGTTAAGAGTCACGTATGATCATTTGGTGTTGCCTTGCCTTGAAGACATTGCCGCTTGTTTGTCGAACTTGAAAAAGGAATGTAAATTCATTCAAGGATCAAACTGCTCATACAAGAAGGACAAAGGCACTACATGCCTATTAAAATGCTTCATAATTAGTTATCTGTTTCTAAGTCATTATAGACTCATCGTATATGTTGAAAGATAATGATAATGATTTTCTTGGCTAATCGTTTGTTCTATATCACTATGAAGATTTCATAATTCTTTATAAAATTGATCCATTCAAGTAAGCCCGTACAAAACAATTATGTTTGCCATCATTGAAGATTGGCCCTTTCTAAGGCCTTCAAAATAATTTGTTCCATCGGATTGTTTAGATTCTTGCACTTTGCAACCCTACATCAGACTACATACAACAATCTTTCATCATGATGGGTGTTTCTTTTTCTTTGCCCATTACAAATTTGGTATAAGTCAAGCCTTTGTTTGAGTCACTATTGAATTTTCACAATAATGTAATAAAATGCTAATTACAGTATGTTACTAATCTTACTATTTCTTTAGATTATTTATATAAAAAGAATATTATATTCACAGAATGGTCTATCACACTCTGTTTATTGGTGACATGTTGACATCTAAATATGGTGAATTAGTGTCCTACCAAATCATCTCAAATTAAGGACATCAAAAATTGAATGAAGTAACCTAAGACTTAATTGGATAGCAAATATCTATGAATTTCTTATCATGATTACCAAGGTCTAATATGACTCAAATTACATGAAGAACAACATTACAAAAAAAAAAAAAATCCAAGTATGAAAAAAAATCCTTGGCAGTTATGATCTAATTGTTCTATACAAGTCTTATATATCTAAGGGTAAGTATTATTGGGTTTTATCTATAAAATCATACTTGAATATATATGTAAAAAGGTGTTTAAGAGTTTTTGAAGTCGGGTTTGAGTGGAATGAGACTTATTTTATTTTATTTAATTAATTTATTTCTTGTAAAACTATTCATTACAAAATAACTAGCTATTAAATAGAGATAGTTACATATTTTAACTATGAAAGAATCGATCCTTGAAGACTCAAGAGTTGATAAGCTCTACTCCTCATGTTACATACATCCCATCTTAAGCGTTGAAGGGTTTTTGTTGGATATATCCGAAACATAGTTTTCTAACTCGTTGGTTGATAAGCTATAAGTAAAGAGTATTGCTTCTTAAGTTGCTTACTATCCAACTTGCATTTTATCATCGTACTAAACTTGTGACACAGGTTATCTCAAATGAGGTTAGCTCTATAAGATTGATAAACGTAACATACAATTAAAATCGATGTCGACACTTAGGAAGTGGCATGCACTCTTATCGTGGAAGGAAAAAATATATCCACAATATATTATCAAGTTACTAGTGAACAAATCGGAAGTCCATTTATGATAATCGAACAAATGTGACTCCTATTGACTGGTCAACAAAATTTCGAACATTAATGAATCATTCAACTAATACATCTTCATCATGAGTTAATTTTTTCTATCAAACCCTTCACATCTAAATCTCCAACATTCTCACATATTAATCAGTCAACTCTTAGTCACGTTAACTTGGATGCATGCATCAGTCTCCAAGAGGCAGATATGTGTCTCACTCAAATTGACTTGCGTCGAGCAAATTGCAAGACTTTCTCGGCCACACGATAGAAGCTTCGATGAGTGTTCGGACCTTGTACTCTCATAGGCAACTTATTTCCAAACTCACGCCACATAGATGGTGGAAATCAAGGTGTGGAGATCTTTCATGGCAAGTCATCTCTTCCATCCCATATGCAGCCATTCAATATCCATGCTTTTCAACACCGAAAATCTTCTTGACGTGTTCGTCGGGAACATCAACATTTACTTTTTTTTTTCTTTTATATGAAAGAATTTTTAGATAATTTACTTAGAAAGTCAGTCGTAATTAGCTTTTTACCAAGCACATTCTTTTTTCGGAGTTTACTTGGGAGCATCATTAAGACAATAAGAGAAAAAGTATACTCTTTATTTTAAATTAAAGATTGTTACATAGTTTTATAGGATTCGAGCGTGGACCTATCCAAATTTGATTTAAAAAATGTCTAAAATCATCTAAAAATAGAAAAAAAAATTAATGAAAATACTACTTAATGTTATATTTGTCTTCTATATCAAAAGATTGAGGTGAGTTGACAAAACTTCATAGCCTTATACTCATAAATAAATTATGTTACACTCGATTGCAAAATCAACCTAAAAATGTATCGGATTTGACTTCACAAACTCCAAAAGTCACTTGAAAATAGAAACAGACAATAAAATAAGTGTATATATCATAATTGTTTACACTATCGAAATATTGCGGTGAGTTTGACTGGTCAAGTGTTGCACTCGCAAATGAACTGGTCAATGGATCAGCATGAAATGTGATGGAAATTAGGGCCGTCTTATATGAATCTCATCCAACCCTCACTTCACAATTAAGTGCCCTTGACTTTGATTTGCATCTTTGCCACTGGATCAAATATTCCACACGCGGTGTGCGCACAAAGTCATGGGGATTTCCGGTGGTGATGTGCCCATATATGCATGCCCACAGAGGTCCCCTCTCCAACCTCACGCCTTCGCTTTTCTTCTCTCTTGAGCGCTCAATCGATGGCTGCAGCTGGTAGCGGCAGTTTCCAGGACGGACGTATTGCCTCGAAGCGTCTTACGATGCTCGTGGCCTTACTTCTCGTCTCCAGCTGTCTGGGCTATGGCTTCGGCGATGAGGATCATGTCGAGGTGGAGGGAATCAGCAGCAGTTGCATTGAAAGCGAGAGGAGAGCTCTCCTTGCCATCAAATCCGATATGTACGACCCCGGCGACAGGTTTTCTTCTTGGACCGGCAAAGACTGCTGTGGGTGGAGAGGTGTGGCCTGTGACAACACCACCGGCCATGTCACCAAGCTCGACCTCCACTACCCCTATACATACGATCCGTGGGTTGTAAACCAGCCCTACATATCCGATTTGTTGAATGAAAACTACCCCAACATGTACGATCTGTGGGATCTCATTTACAATGAGGAAAGAATCGGCGTCAGCAAGGTAAATCCTTCTTTGCAAGAGCTGAAGTATTTGAAGTATTTGGATTTGAGCATGAATAACTTCTCCCTAGCGCCTGTGCCCGAAATCATCGCTTCACTACTCCACTTGGAATATCTCAACCTATCTTATGCCATGTTCTATGGACTGATTCCTTCTCATTTTGGGAACCTCTCCAACCTACAATATCTTGATCTTGACGGAGACCTACACGTTGACGAGATCGATTGGCTCTCCCGTATTCCTTCTCTAAAATATCTTGACATGAGTTCTGTCAACCTCAGCAAGGCGACCAATTGGTTTTATGTAATTAATTCCATTCCCGCACTTGAAGTGTTGCGTTTGAGCGATGCAGAGCTGCCATACGTTCCATCTCCTTTGCCCCCTTTTAATCTGACAAACATTGCTAGGTTGGATCTGTCTTGGAATTCCAACATCACGTCCGCCATGCTAAGATGGCTTTCCAACGCCACCAGCCTCGAGTACCTCCTTCTTTCTGGCTGTGGGAGTCTCCCCATCCAGTCGCTCCAAGTTACTCTAGGAGCTCTCAGTAATCTAAAGGGATTGGATTTGTCATACAACTCCCTTCAAGGAACAATTCTTGGAATTCTGAACAATGTCAGTAGCAGGGGCCTGAAGCACTTGGATTTGAGATGGAATAAATTATCTGGAGATATTCCAGGGAGCCTTAGAGACCTGGAGTACCTCGACTTATCAGGGAATTTTAATGTCCATGAACATATCTTTGCTTCTCTGGGGAATCTCACAAACTTGCGACATTTAGACTTGGTGGGCAATTCAATCAGTGGAGAAATTCCACCAACCGTAGGAAATTTTGGCCAATTGGAGTACCTAGATTTGTCCCGTAATGGCATCATTGGAAAAATACCAGAGAGCATCGGCAACCTCAGTAACCTAGTGGAATTACATTTATCAGCCAACAACATCGTCGGATGCATTCCAAAGACTTTGGGTACTCTCATCCATATGAAGATATTATGTTTGTTTGACAATCGTATTTCTGGACAAATACCAGAAACCATTGGAGGTCTTCGAAATCTGCAGATGTTATTTTTAGACAATAACTTTATTACTGGAGAAATATCAGAGATCATTGGGGGTCTCCGAAATCTGCTGTTGTTATCTTTAAGCAATAATCTTGTTTCTGGAGCGATACCAGAAACCATTGGGGGTCTCCAAAACCTGCAGATGTTGATGTTAAAAGGCAACTCGTTTACTGGGCAAATACCTGATACGATTGGTAGACTCCATAGTTTGAAGTACTTGGACATATCAAACAACAATATATCAGGTTCGCTACCAAAAACAATGGGTGGTCTGTGCAAGTTGACCATGATAGATTTGTCTCAGAACAACATTGGTGGGGAGCTAACCAATCTATTTGATGGTTTATCTGCCTGCACACAATGGACATCTTTACTATCCTTATATATGCAGCACAATCATTTAAGCGGTACTATTCCTTCAACTATGGGTCGAGTATCTCAATTACGAAATCTATACCTCTCTTCAAACTCTTTAGTAGGTAACATCACCGAAGTACACTTTTCAAATCTCACAAACTTAATAGGATTTACAATATCTTCCAACTCCTTGAACGTGATCCTACCAAATGATTGGCATCCCCCTTTTAGTGTCGAATTTATTGGCATGAGCTTTTGTCATTTAGGAGCTGAATTGCCTGCTTGGCTTCAAACTCAAACACAATTAACAACTCTATATCTATGTGGAGTTGGACTCTCGAGCAATCTCCCGGTTTGGTTTTCAAATTTCTCGAGAGGGTTGCAGAGTCTTAATATGAGCTCTAACAATTTAGAAGGTCAACTACATTTGTCTCCCAATTTCATGTTGGATCTGTCCAATAACTCAATTGTGGGACCTATTCCTCCGAGCTTTGCAAAAGCTACAAGTCTCGCTCTATTATCTTTGTCTTATAACCATATCAATGGTAGTCTCCCTCCCTTCTTTTGTCATATGCAATCACTCCAAGTCCTAGACCTATCTAACAATCACTTAATCGGAGAAGTCCCGGATTGTTATTACTCTTTCCCAACCTCTCTACAATCATTACATTTGAATAATAATAATCTATCTGGAACAATTCCATCATTTTTGAAACATTGTGACCAATTAGTTACCCTTGATCTTGGTAAAAATAAATTGCATGGCAGAATTCCAACATGGATAGGAAGAAACCTCTCATCGTTGAGAGTTCTTCGTCTGAGGTCAAACTTTCTATATGGTACCATCCCCATGAATATAGTGAATCTTACTTCACTCCAAGTATTGGATCTTTCTTCCAACAATCTAACTGGTAGTCTACCATCATCTCTAGGATATTTCAATGCCATGGTCGAGATACAGAATAATGTCAGTTCAGTGCTTCATATCTACAACTATTATTATAAAGAGTGCATCTTGATGACTACAAAAGGATCAATTATTGATTACACAACCATTCTCTCGCTAGTGACAAGCATAGACTTGTCAAATAATCATTTCTCTGGTGAAATTCCAAAAGAACTGACACAACTTCTTGGGTTGCTCTTTCTAAACTTATCCAAGAATCATTTGACAGGGAGGATTCCAGAAAAGATCGGTGACATGAAACAACTAGAATCACTTGATTTATCAGTAAACAATCTCACAGGGGAGATGCCTTCGAGCTTTTCTTCTATGCATTTCCTGGCTCATTTGAATCTGTCTTACAATGACTTATCAGGAAAAATACCCACAAGTGGTCAATTGTCGACCTTTGACTCATGGACATATGTGGGTAATAAAGGCCTTTGTGGTATGCCACTACCAGATTGCCCTATTTATCAAACTCTACTTGACTCCAAAGTTAAACATGAAGATGACGATAAGCTCGACAAATTATTGGAGTACACCAGTGTTGTGGTTGGATTTGTGGTTAGCTTTTGGCTGTTTATTGGAACACTCATCTTAAAGCAGGCTATCAGATTTGTTTTCTTCCGATGGATCGACAAGACCTACGACTGGGTCTATGTTCACTTTACAGTAAAGCTTGCAAAGCTCAAATCGAAATGGCAAACGATGACATGAACTGCTGGTAAGTGCTCGAGTGCATCAATTCTTCTACAATACCTTATGTCATGTTGTCCTTCGTAGTTAGTCGTATCAAAATCTTGTGTTAGCATGTAATGATGTTATCATATTATGCTATCATGATTAAGCTAAAATAAGCATCATAGATTCTCTGTATGCATTACATATATTAGTTCTAGTATCATAACATCTCCATCTATCATCACTTTGCTATCGCCACGCCTTCGCTTATGGATTGATACATGCATATCTGACAACTGGAAAGATTAATTGCAAGAGTGTATGTCATTCTCTGTTTGCTAATAAAATAGTTAATCTACCTATATTTAATCAAAGTTTGAGAGCGGAGATTGTGTTCTTCTGTTATTATTCTTACAATAGAAAATAAAAATCTACAATGTTATTGTGCTCAAATTTGATAAAATAATGATAGTGTGGAGAGACAATTAGACAATAAAATTGTAACCATTATTGTGGACATTCTCTTAGTGTTTGACCGAAATCAATGTCTTATTCAAGTGACAAAACTTTATTTTCTGAGATGAGATTGTATATTTTGATCCTCCTTAAAATTCATATAGTATGATACTCACTCTTCATTTTCTACCTGAGTACATATGGCTTTTTCTGCAAAAATAAAATCAATGTCCATCAATTTTTTTTTCTCTAAAAGTGAATAATTATTAATAAATAAGTTTTATAAATTCATATCAATCCCACTCTAGACTGCTTATTCCTATCATTTGGGTGCTAAAGCTGGAGACCTTTTGGTTATATAATTATCTTAAAGAGAGATATTCTATGTTTCCTGAATGAGTTTTTTTCATTAATCAACATTTTATGTTGTGTGTTTGTTTCAGTATTTGTAACCTGAGAGTATATGCATGTTTTTAGTTCCTTTTTCTTGGAAATCATATTTTGTAGGACATGCAGAGCTTTGATTGAGGTGTGACCTGAATACTCTGCATAAGTTCTCGATTTGCTGCTATTTTGGTGTTTCTATAATAAAAGCGCATTGCCACCAGTTCAGCCGAAGTAGGAGTCAAACTAGAAGAAGATAATGATGGTGATATGCTTGAAACAATAATATTAGATGTTACTTGCGTTGTCGTGGGATTCATAGTTGTTTCTGGGGTTTCTATCGGCGTAGTGATCACGAAGCAAGGCTTAAGGATTACTCTCTTCCGACAAAATGACAACATCTATGGCTGGATGGAGATATGTGCAGCTGAAAACTGAAGCCCAAAATAATGACGAAGAATCAATTGAACTGTGGCAAAGTGCTAAGATTGTCTATGTATGCTTTCATGTATTTATGTGTTCGAGTGTTTGGATTCACGCATGACCATTTGGTGTCGCCTCGCCTCGTTTATGGAACTTGGATATGACTAGTGTTGCTTTTCTTCATCAACTACAAATTTGGTGTGTCCACGCTACATCTTTATCATGAGTTGATTTTTTTCTTTCACGGTTAAACATTTCATATCTAAATCTTCAACATTCATGAAACACACAAGTCTCACATATCTTAACCATGGCATGTATCAGAGTCTCCAAGAGACAGATGTGTCCCATTGACGTTGACTAGCGTCCGAGCAAAATGCAAGACTTTCTCGGCCACACGATAGAAGCTTGGATGGGTGTTCAGACCTAATTCACTAATACGTAACTTCTTTTCAACCCCACACCACACGGCAGAGAAGATGGAAATCAAGGTGTGGAGACCTTTCATGACAATTCACCTCTTCCATCCCTTATCCAACCATCCAACGCGTCATGAGAAATATCCATGCTTTTCAACATCGAAAGTCTTCTTCGACGAGTACGTCGGGGAACATCAACATTCACTTTTTTTTTCCTCTTATATGAAAATATTTTTAGATAATTTACTCAGAAAGTCAGTCATAATTAGCTTTTAGCATTCTTTTTTTCAGGGTTTACTTGGGAGCATCCTTAAGACAATAAGAGAAAAGGTATAGTTTTTATTTTAAAGATTGTTACGTAGTTTTATAGGATTTGAGTGTGAACCTTTCCAAATTTGATTTAAAAAATATCTAAAATTATCTAAAAATTAAAAAAAAAATGAAAATGCTACTTAATGTTATATTTGTCTTCTACGTCAAAAGATTGAGGTGAGTTGACTAAACTTTATAGCCTTATACTCGTAAATAAATTGTGCTACACTCTCGATTGTAAATTTAACCTAAAAATGTATCAGATTTGACTTCACAAACTCCAAAAGTCACTTTAAAATAGAAACAGACAATAAAATCAGTGTATATATCATATTTGTTAACTCTATTGAAATATTGAGGTAAGTTTGACAAGTCTCAAGTGTTGCACACGCAAATGAACTGGTCAATCGATCAGCATTGAATGTGATGGAAATTAGGGCCTTCTAATATGAATGATGTGCCCTTGACTTTGATTTGCATCTTAGTCACAGCATCAATTCCACACGCGGTGTGCGCACAAGTCACGGGGATTTCCGGTGGTGACGTGCACATATGTGCATGCCCACAGACGTCTCCACTCCGACCCACACCTTCGCCTTTTTACCTATCCAACAATTACTTAATCGGAGAAATCCCATATTGTCATGACTCATTTCCTGTTTCTCTACGATCTTTATCTTTATATTTGAATAATAATAATCTGTCTGGATCATTTCCTTCGTTCTTGAAATATTGTAAATACTTAATTATCCTTGATATTAGTGATAATAAATTTTCTGAAAAACTACCAACATGGATAGGAAAAGGTTCTTAGTCTAAGGTCAAACTTATTATATGGTACCATCCCAACAAATATGGCAAATCTCACTTCCCTTCAAGTTTTAGATCTTTCTTCCAACAATCTGTTTGGTAGTCTACCATCATCTCTAAGAAATTTCAATACCATGGTTGAGATATAGAATGATGCCAAGTCAGTGTTTCGTATCTACAACTATTATTATAGCGAGAGCATCTTAATAGCAACAAAAGAATCAATGGTTCAATACACAACCATTCTTAGGCTGGTGACAAACATAGACTTGTCAAATAATCAGCTCTCCGGTAAAATCCCAAAAGAACTAACAATGCTCCTCGGATTGCGCTTCGTAAACTTATCCAAGAATCATTTGACGGGGAGGCTTTCAGAAAAGGTTGGTGACATGAAACAGCTTGAACCATTTGACTTATCGGTGAACAGTCTTACAGGGGAGATACCTTCAAGCTTTTCTTCTATGCATTTCCTGGCTCGTTTGAATCTGTCTTATAATAATTTATCAGAAAAAAAACTCATGAGTAGTCAATTGTCGACCTTTGACTCGTGGACATATGTGGGCAATAAAGACCTTTGTGGTATGCCACTACTGGATTACCCTGTTTATCAAATTCCATCTGACGCAGGAGTCGAACAAGAAAAAAAAGGTTAAGATGATGAGAAGCTCGAAAAATTATTAGAGTACAACAGTATCGTGGTTGGATTTGTGGTTGACTTTTGGTTGTTTATTGGAACACTCATCGTGAAACGGGGCATTAGAGTTGCTTTCTTCCGATGGATCGACAACGCCAACGATCGGGTCTATGTTCAGTTTGCGGTAAAACTTGCGAGGCTCAAATCCAAATGGCAAACGATGATATGAACCATCAAGTGTTTCACCTCTTATATTACAACTAAAGGTCAAGTGGTCATTTGCAGGAAGTCATCCCCAAATTTTACGTTAGCATATAATGTTGTTAATGTTTTGTTGTCACAATAAACCAGATGGTCTTCATACATTACATGCAATTGTTACTGTGACATCTCCATGCATATAATTATTTCGGTATCATGTTGCTTTCAAGACAATCAATCAAAGGTCATTTACACATATCTGGCAACTAAAAGATCAATTACAAGAACACAACCCAGTATAGAATTATATTTCTTGAGATTATAAGCAAAAAAAAAAATTTATTGTTTTATAGAATGTCTGTCATGCAATGTTTGCTAATGAGATAGTAAATATAGTTACAATTTGTTGGGATATTTTTTCAGTTTTTTTTTCCTTTAGAAAAGAAAAAAAAGAAGAAATAAATTCAAGTATGTTATTATGCTCAATTAGATAAAGATACACATTCATAAAAGAGAGATAGTATGATTATAAAATACAATTGTGGCCATTATTGTGGGCATGCTCTTGATATTTGGTAGTCAATGACTTATTCAAGTGTCAGTCGTTTTTTTTTCTTTTTTAGATGAGATTATATAATTTTGATCCTCCTCGATATTCATATTAGCACAGGACTCTTTCTTTAAATTATTCTTATTTTTTTCGGAATTCTTTTTTACAAGAAATATATTTTTTTTTCAAAATAAAATTTGTGTTCAACCAAGCAAACTTGTCCAATTTTTTTTTTTATGTGTATATACTTCTTATGCCTATCAGTCGGGTACTAAAGATTGATAATTCAAAAACCATCTCAAGAATGACAATCAGAATTCCTGCATGAGTTTTTTGGTCAACCAACATTAATTGCTTCCGCATATTTAATGATCCAGCAAAAAATGATTATGTGGAATAATTTTCCTTCACTTCGACAAAATAAGTGTGGGAACTGACCCAAAATTGAGTCGGATTTGGGCTCCGATCGAATCAACTAGGGAAGTTGACCCAAGTCAACTTCTCACCGGCCCCAACGACGCTCCTCGCCGCAGCCGTCGCCCGCGCCTGCGTTCACACTGTGGAACGCCGCACTCGGGGGCGTTTCACGCTCTCAGTCCTCACCGCGGCCGCAGCCCGCGGTCTTAATCGCCGCCTCCCCGTGGGCCCGCACCGCCTGCCGCAGCCACAGTCGCCCGCCGCAACGGCCCACGTGTGGTCGCACCTCTCCGCTCGCAGGCGGCGAGCCCTCCACCTTCCCTTGCTCCTATAAATGGAGCTTTGGGGAACAACAGCGAGGGAAGCGAAGTAGAGAAGAAGAGAGGAGAAGTGAGGAAGGAGCCCAAATCCGACCAAAGTTCTTCTCCGGCGTGAATCCCGGTAGCCGATCTCCGTGCTCATTGCAGCACCAGGGGTAATTTTGTAATTTTATTTTATGGGGAGGCAAATTTTGGAATTTTAATTTTTCTAAGGAAGTCGTGATGGTGTGGTTAAACCGTCCGACGGTTTAATTTTTTATTTTGATTTTTCTTCTTCTTGTGGACGTAACAACAACGTTTATGTGAGCCATGTTAAATCGCTTATTTTTATTTTGTCCTTTGTCATCCTATTTTTTTCACCGACTCGATCTATATCTTATGGGTATGTAACTTTCGAATCCTTCCGATATATGATATCAAAGCTTTTTTTATAAAAAATTATCAGGTTGCCAAGCCTTAATAGCAAACATGAGATTAAAAAATTGGATCAAAATGTCAAGTACTCTGGTAAAGACAAAGGCTATTTTAATAAACTAAACTTGTGGCAAAGGTAACGTGGAAGCAGGTTAGCTCTATAACATTGATAAATGTAATAGACAATCAAAATCGATGTGGGCGCTTAGGGAGTGATGTATGAAAGTCGCAACTACATTTGTTGTGGTAAGAAAATTTGTATCCATACTACATTATTAATGAATAAATTGAAACTTCATTTATAATAATTGAGCAAATGTGATTGTGATTGACTGGTCAACAAAATCTCCGACATTAATGAATCATTCATGAGTTGATTTTTTCTTTCATAGTTAAATTCTTCACATCTAAATCCCCAACATTCATAGAACTCTCAAAAGTCTCATGTATTAATCAATCGTGTCTCATATTTTATTTCTTAACCATGGAATGCATCCGAGTCTCCGAGAGACAGATATGTGCTTTGTTCACATTGACTTGCGCCCGAGAAAAATGCAAGACTTTCTCGACCACATGATAGAAGTTTGGATGAGTGTTCAGACCTTAAACTTTCATAGGTAACTACTTCTTTCCAACCTCACACCATATGGAAGAGAAGGTAGAAATGACCTTTCATGCTAATTCACCTCTTCCAACCATTCTTCGCATCACGAGAAATATCCATACTTTTTTTTCAACATTGAAAATCTTCTTAACATGGACGTCCGGGAACATCAACATTTACAATTTTTTTTTCCTTTGTATGAAAATATTTTTACATAATTTACTCAAAAATCTATCATAATTAGCTTTTTACCTAAGAGCATTCTTTTATATATATATATATATATATATATATATATATATATATATATATATATATATATATATATATATATATATATATATAGTTTACTTGGGAGCATCCTTAAGATAAAAAGAGAAAAGTGTGATCTTTATTTTAAAGATTGTTACATTGTTTTATAGGGTTTGAGTGTGAACCTGTCCAAATTTGATTTAAAAATATCTAAAATAATCTAAAACTAGAAAAACAAATGAAAATAATTTTGACATAATAACGTCTATGCTTTCAATGTGTGAGTAGAGCTTGGGTTTATTATGCCCTCCTCTTTATAAGCTCTTACTTCTTTATAAACAGTTATTTGAGTGATTTAAGAAAAATAACAAGTAAAAAAAAAAAGAATGCCATGTCAGCATCAATTCAACACCAAGTTAGATGCCTAATCAATCTTTTAGAAGTAATGATGCATAATCAACATATAATATTGACATTAATGCTTGATGAACGACACTTTACATATGGATAATGGCTAATATTCTGATAAAATTATTTATTAAAAAATAATGATCTATTTAAACAGAGATGGTTGTTACATGTTTACTTATGAAAGGCTCTAAGCATGAACATTCAAGATTCATTCGTAATACTCTTCAAGTTACATATATTCTAACTTAAAAGAGTGAGCCCTTGTCGGATGTCTCGATTTAGTTTCATGATTTATTTGACGGAAAAACTTTCAGAAAATCCTTCTATCTCGTTACTAATTTTGTGACAAAGGTGATTTCGAAGCAAATTTGTTCTATAACATTGATAGACCAATCAAAATTGACATCAACACTTGAAAAATGGCACTCCCAACCACTCTTTTCATGGTGATAAAAGTGTATCTGCAGTACGTTGCAAGTTAATAATGAGAACTCCATCTACATTAATTGAGCAGTTGTGACTGCTCTTGACCAGTCGACAAAATCTCCGACGCTAATCTTCATCATGAGTTGTTTGTTGTACCACAGTTAATCAAACTCTCCGACAAACTCTCACATATTAGTCAGTCAATGATAGGAAAATAAAAGGATAGACAACAAACAATAACTTTCTGTATAAGAACAAATACTAGCAGGCTGTAACACACAGCGGAATTAAAACAGAAATCACAATCAAATAGAACACCAAGATTTACGTGGAAAACCCCTTCAACGTGAAGGGTAAAAACCACGGGGCAAACCAGAGAAAATCCACTATAGAAATAATGAATGTACAATCTCGAATCTCTTGCCCAAAACCCAAGCAACAATCACAAGAGAATAACTGGGATACAAGGATCACGTCACTGTGCACAATATCCAAAACCTCCTCAAGCAATCACAGAAGAATTCACTGAAGATCTGATCTAACCTGACATAAGAAACTGTTTGGATGAGTGAGAACAATTTCTGAGTTTTCCTTGTCTTCTTCCCTTTCTTTTTCTCTTGTTTTTCTGCCCTTTTCTCCTCTCTTTGAATCCTTAATCTCGCTGCCAAGTTGCTGCCCTTTGCTGCGATATTAATCTCCTAATTTCGTAGCCACCATAGCCCCTATTTATAATTAGAGATTAGGTTAGGGTTAGGGTTAATAAGAGAAGCTATCGGCTATGGGCTGCTAAAGCCCATATGGGCTGAATCCCAGGCTTTATCACCAACAACCTCCCCTTCACCCATAAGGGAGGCTGTCCCATGACTCAGTGTAAATCCATGCCGACCAAATGCAACACATCTCCTGCGCTCTCTTCTGCATAGCAACTAGCCACATTTTGTTCTGCTCACTTTCAATCGCTTCCAGTAACCCTCTGGTTCACCTGCATCGATAAGCATCACATACTCATCTCAGAGAGTATCTTCGGAAGGCGACGTTGTCTAGAAGATCTTCTCAATTGAGGTTCTGCGGAAGTTGCTCTCAACTTCTTCTTACTCAACATGTCCTGCGCAGGTAGATTAATATCCGGCTCTACACCATCTTCCCGCACATCTCCCCATCACCCTGATATACTGGAGGAACAACTTGGTCACACTGCTAATCCTTCTGCAGAAGTCTTGGTGGTGCCTTCTTCTTCAAATCCTCAAGGGTTTGATCCTCAAAGAAGACCACATCTCGCTTCTAAACACCTTCTCGCTTTTACGGATCCCAAAGCTCAGTAACCAAATTGATCATGTGAGTAGCCAAGAAAAATACATTCTTTTGTCTTACCATCCACTTAGACCTTTCATTATCTGGAATATGTGCAAATGCACGACAACCAAATACTCTCAAATGCTTATAGGAAACATCTTTCCTCGACCAAACATGCTCTGCAACATCGATCTAGGGTCAGATGCAGGAGATAAGTTGATCACATCAACTCGCTGTCCTCAAAGCCTCATCCCAAAACCTTTTAGGTAGCTTTGCTGTGAAAGCATACATCCGATCTTTTCCATGATGGTGCGGTTCATCCTCTCTGCAATTGCATTATGCTAAGGTGTACCAGAACTGTCATCTCATCTTTGGATGCTATGTGACCTACAATAATCATCAAACAATCTCGTATACTCACCACCATTATCCGATCTTATGCATTTCAACTGTCTTTCTGTCTCCTTTCAACTCGGCATGGAACTCTTTGAAGACACCAATAACCTGATCTTTGGTCTTCAAAGCATAAGCCCAAACTTTCCTGGAAAAGTCATCTATAAAAGTAACAAAGTAAAGTGCACCATTGATGCCAGGAACATTAATAGAACCATTAGGAGTTTTTGTCCTCAAAGGACCACATACATCTGTATAAACACGGTCCAAGACATGCATTTTTCTAGACAAAGCAGGACTAGCAAATGAAACTCTATGTTGTTTACCAGCTAAACAATCAATACAAGGGTTCAAACGTATACCTCTGAGGTCAGGCAATACCTCTCTCTTGGAAAGAGCTTGCAGTCCCTTCTCGCTCATGTGTCCCAATCTCCTATGCCACAACTCCATGCTAAAGTCTTTCTCTGTGGCATTTAACTGTTCACCATAAGCTTTGGCCTGCAACCTGTATAAAGTATGACATTTCTTTCCATTAGCTATAACAAGAGAACCCTTACTGAGTTTCCATTGCCCTCTGTGAAACCTGCTATCATAGTCCTCATCATCTAATCTTCCAACTGAAATTAGATTCAACCTCAAGTCAACCACATGCCTCACATCCTTAAGCACCAACTTGCATCCAAGGTTGGTCTTTATATGGATGTCACCCATGCCAATAATGTCTGGCTGTGCCATGGTTGCCCATCTTGACAACACCAAAATTTCCGCACTGTACATAGCAAAAAACTCCCTCCGTGGTGTAGCATGATAAGAAGCTCTGTGTCAATTATCCACTCGAGATCTCGACACACACAAGAAAAAATATCATCGAAGGGGACAAAATCAAATAATCACCAACCTTGCATTTGTAGTCGTGGTATTTTCTTTTGACTCTGTAGACTCCACTTCTTTTCCCTTTTCTTGCTTCTTCTTAGGTGCTTACACCGATTCTTATAATGTCCTTTCTCACCACGCTTATAGCAAACAATATCTTTCTTTGATCTTGACTTGCTTCTACCTATACGTGAACTCGCTTCTATCTTTAGACCTTGACCTTCCTCTGTTCTCTCCGAGATAAGTGCCTGTGAATCAATCTCGAGATACTTCACGAGGTCTTTCTTCTCAACTCCTCATTCAACAAACTCGCTTGTTACTTGACTCATGGTAACAATACCATCCGGCGCAGAATTACCGAGGGAAACCACCAAGTGTCTCCCAACTTTCGCAATGAACGAGAAGTAACAATGCCTGCAACTCATCATCAAGAGACATTTTCATAGAAGATAATCTGGTTAGTAATACTTTGAATTTCATTCAAATGCTCAAGAATAAAGCACCCTCTTTATATTTTAGGTTCACAAGTTTTCGATCAAAAAGCTTTGTTGTCAGCTGTTTTTCTTTCATAGAGACCTTCTAACTTTTTCCAAAGAGAATATGCAGAACTTTCAGTAGAAACATGATGAAAGACACTATCATCGAGCCACTGTCGAATAAATCCAACTGTTTTTCGATCTAATCTCTTCCACTCATCATCTGTCATAGTTATGGGTTTTTCACTATCCCTTGCAAAGGTCCATACAAATCTTTGCAATACAAGAGATCTTCCATTCTTGGTTTCCATATCATCCAATTATTTCCGTTTAAACTAATCATGCGAGAAACATTACTAGCCTCCATGTTCAAATACAAAAGTTAAATCACCAAAACCTTGCTCTGATACCAGTTGATAGGGAAATAAAAGGATAGGCAACAAACAATAACTTTCTGTATAAGAACAAATACTAGCAGGTCAGAACACACAAATGAATTAAAACAGAAATCACAATCAAATAGAACACCAAGATTTACGTGGAAAACCCTTCAACGTGAAGGGTAAAAACCACGGGGCAAACCAGAGAAAATCCACTATAGAAATAATGAATGTACAATCTCGAATCTCTTGCCCAAAACCCAAGCAACAATCACAAGAGAATAACTGGGATACAAGGATCACGTCACTGTGCACAATATCCAAAACCTCCTCATGTTTGGATGAGTGAGAACAATTTCTGAGTTTTCCTTGTCTTCTTCCCTTTCTTTTTCTCTTGTTTTTCTGCCCTTTTCTCCTCTCTTTGAATCCTTAATCTCGCTGCCAAGTTGCTGCCCTTTGCTGCGATATTAATCTCCTAATTTCGTAGCCACCATAGCCCCTATTTATAATTAGAGATTAGGTTAGGGTTAGGGTTAATAAGAGAAGCTATGGGCTATGGGCTGCTAAAGCCCATATGGGCTGAACTGGGCTTTATCAGCCCAACAGTCAACTCTCAATGATATCAGAGTTTTCAAAAGGCCGGTATTTGTCTCATTCACATTAATGACATCAGAGTTTCCAAGAGACAGATATCTGTCTCAGTCACATTAATTTTCGCCCATAAGATGCAAGACTTTGACTTGCATCTCAGACATTCGATGAGCACGAATGACTTCCCTCTAGTCTCACACCACATGGAAGATAAAAGATGGAAATCAACGCACCGTGATCTATCATTGGAAGAGTCGCCTCTTCTAATATTCCACTCCATCCATATCAAACCATTCATCACGTTATTAGAAAATTTTCATACTTTCCAATGTCGAAAGTCTCCTTGACTTGCACGTAAGAGAACATAAACAATTTACATTCTTTTTTGTTTTGTATAAAAATATTTTGGATAATTTATTCGAAAAATTCGATCATAATTAGCATTTACCGAAGAGCATTCTTGTTTCCGAATTTACTCGCGGGCACAGAAAAAAGAACAAGTATGCTCTTTATTTTAAGGATTTTATTATTATGATAAAATTATTATGAATTCTAAAATATGAAACTTGAATATCTTGGCCCACGTAAGCCCAGAATGATCCACTATGTGTTGGGCGGCATGACCGTGCCAAGCCAGGAGGGTTTCAGGGAAGGCCTCTATCGTGACATATGGTGTCGCAAGGATACTAGTCAAGAGTCAACGAGATTTAAGCTTAGATTCTTCAAAGATTTCACATTGACGTCTAAAGTCACCGTTGTTAGAAATAGATCAGGGTTTATATATTTTGAGAATCTTGGACTACGTATAGTGGATGATGGTAATGACATGACGAGTTACAGTGTCAATGATATGACGAGAGAAGAATTTTCTGCAGCTTTGTCGGAAGAAAGATTACAGGCGTTCATGAAGGTCTACTGGTTGGACAACGAGGCGGTGACAGCCGACGTTGAATCCAACAGTCAAAAAAGTCGAGCGTATCTATATATATATATATATATATATATATATATATATGAATGAATACTTAACTTTGCTAGATTTGTCTCAAAACAATATTGGTAGGGAGCTAACCTATTTATCTGACTGTGCACAACGGATGCCTTTACTATATTTATGTATGCAGGGTATCTATTTAAATGATACTATTCCTTCAAGTATGAGTCAATTATCTCAATTATAAGACCTATGCCTCTCCTCATAGGTAATTTCATTGAAGCACGCTTTTCTAATCTCACAAACTTATTAGGATTTGCAATATCTTCAAACTTATTCCATGTCTCTTGAATGATTTTTTTTAGCAGATCAACATTTTATGTTATGTGTGATTGTTTCATATACTTAACCCTTAGGGTTTTTTTTATTATTTCTTTTTTCTGGAAATCACATTTTGCAGGGCATGCAGAGCTTTGTTTTAGGTGTTCTTGGAATGCTATGTATAAGTTATCAAATTTGCTGCTGTTTTGGTGTTTCTATTGCTCTCTTCCAACAAATCGACAACATCTATGGCTGCTGGATGGATGTATGTGCGGTTGAAAGCTGAAGTCCAAAATAATGACAAAGAATCAACTGCACTGTGGCTAAGTGCTAAGACTGTCTATGTATATATATTCCATGCATTTGTGTGTTAAGAGTCTCGTATGATCATTTGGTGTTGTCATGCCTTGAAGACACTGCCGCTTGTTTGTTGAACTTGAAAAAGGAATGTAAATTCATTCAAGGATCAAACTGCCCATACAAGAAGGACAAAGGCATTACATACCTATTAAAATGCTTCATAATTATTTATCTATTTCTAAGCCATTAAAGACCCATCGTATATGTTGAAAGATAATGATACTGATTTTCTTGGCTAATCATTTGTTCTATATCACATATTAATCAATCAACTCTCACATCTTATATTTTGACCATCGAAGTCTCCAAGAGATAGATATGTGTCTCAATCACGTTGACTTGCGCCTGAGCAACACGATAAGATGCAAGACTTTGACTTGCGTCTCAATCACATCATAAAAGCTTTGATGAGTACAGATGACTTCCCTCCAACCTCACACCGTATGGAAGATAAGATGAAAATTTAGGTGTTGAGACACATCTTGCAAGATTTGTTTTTTTTCCAAATTTTCACTCCATCCACATCAAACCATTCATCACGTCATGAGAAATATTCATATTTTCTAACGCCGAAAGTCTCCTTGACTTGCACGTCGGGGAACATAAACATTTACATCCTTTTTCTGTTTTGTATAAATTTTTTTTTTGATAATTTATTCAGAAGAGTCGATCATAATTAGCGTTTATTTGAGAGCATTCTTTTTCTTCGAATTTACAAAAGAGCTCTTACTTTTGTTTCCATAAACTGAGAGTATATTATTTTACTTTTATTTGTTCTGCTCGGAAACCAAAAAGTGGCGACGTATGTAAATATTACCTCTCAACTATTTGAATGTTCTCTCACATCTTTATCATGAGTTGATTATTGTTTCGCAGTTAAACTCTTCACATCTAAATCTCCAACATTCATCAAACCCCCAACTCTCACATATTAATCAATCAACTGTCGATGGCATCAGAGTTTCCAAGAGACAGATTTATGTCTCGTTCACGTAGGTTTGCGTCCAAGGAACACGATAGAAAAATGCAAGACTTTGACTTGCGTCCCAGCCACATGATAGAAGCTTCGATGACTTCAAAACCGAAAGTCTTCATTTATGTCCCGCCGACCTCACACCGCATGGAAGATAAAGATGGAAATCAAGGCGTCGCGACATATCATTGGAAGAGTCGCCTCTTCTTCCATTCCATATCAAACCATTCATCACGTCATTAGAAATCCACACGTTTCAAAACCGATAGTCTCCTTGACTTGCAGGTTGGGAACATAAACATTTACATCATTTTTTGTTTTGTATAAACATATTTTTGCACAATTTATTCAGAAAAGTCTATCATAATTAGCATTTATAGGAAAGCATTCTTTTTTCCGAATTTACTCGAGAGCATCTTAAGACAGAAAACGAACAAGTATGCTATTTATTTTAGGGATTTTTACATAGTTTTAAGGTGTGAATCTATCAATTGATGTTGTATTTATCTTCGAATTTACTAAAGAGCTCTTTATTTTAGGGATATATACATAGTTTTACGGTGTGAATCTATCCAAGTTCGATTTAAAAAACCAAAATATCTAGAATCATCTAAACATACAAAACCCAATGAAATTATTATTTCATGTTGTATTTATCTTCTATTAAAAAATTGAGTTGACTAAGCTTTATGTCATTATACTCATACATATACCATGTAATATTCGATTACAAAAAAATCAACATAGAAATATATCACGTAAGAAACTCCTAGAATCACCTTAAAAATAGTCAAAACATTGAAATCAACATGTGTATCATATTTGCCTGCTCTATTGAAAGATGGAAGTAAGTTTGTGTTACACTTTGTAACGCTGGTAAATGAACACTCAATGGAACCCTCGCATCAGGATCACGTTTCCTTGACTTATTAGCCACAATAAAGTTCGACTATGCTTGAGCTTGACTCCCTATTAGCCACTGCATCAATTCTACAGATAATGTGCGTAGAAGTCATGGGGATTTCCGGTGGTGATGTGCCTTTATATACATGCCCACAGAGGTCTCCTCTCCAACCTCACACCTTCACTTTTCTCTTCTCTTGAGCGCTCAATCGATGGCCGCGGCTGGTAGCGGCAGTTTCCAGAACGGACGTATTGCCTCGAAGCGTCTCAGGATGCTCGTGGCCTTACTTCTCGTCTCCTGCTGTCTCGGCCATGGCTTCGGCGATGAGGATCATGTCGAGGTGGAGGGGATCAGCAGCAGTTGCATGGAGAGCGAGAGGAGAGCTCTCCTCGCCATCAAATCCGATATGTACGACCCCGGCGACAGGTTTTCTTCTTGGACCGGCAAAGACTGCTGTGGGTGGAGAGGTGTGGCCTGCGACAACACCACCGGCCATGTCACCAAGCTCGACCTCCACTACCCCTATACATACGATATGTGGGTTGTAAACCAGCCCTACAAGACGGTATTTGGGCTGGACACTACCCCTACACATACGATATATGGGATGGAAACTACCCCTACACACACGATATGTGGGGTCGCATTTACAACAAGGAAACAATAGGCGTCAGCAAGGTAAATCCTTCTTTGCAAGAACTGAAGTATTTGAAGTATTTGGATTTGAGCATGAATGACTTCTCGGGTGCTCCTGTGCCCAAAATGATCGCTTCACTAGTACACTTGGAATATCTCAACCTATCTTATGCCATGTTCGATGGACCGATTCCTCCTCAGCTGGGGAACCTCTCCAACCTACACTATCTCGACCTTCAAGGATGGTATGGTTATCATCTACATGTTGTTGATCTCGATTGGCTCTCCCGTATTCCTTCTCTAAAATATCTTGACATGAGTTCTGTCAACCTCTCCAAGGCGACCAATTGGTTTCACGTGATTAATTCCATTCCCACACTTGAAGTGTTATATTTGTTCTATGCAAACCTGCCATATGTTCCATCTCCTTTGCGCCCTTTCAATCTGACAGCCATCGCTACGTTGGAACTGTCCTGGAATTCCGACATCACGTCTGCCATGCTGAGATGGCTTTCTAACGCCACCAGCCTCGAGTACCTCCTTCTTTCTGGCTGTGGGAGTCTCACTATCGAGTCGCTCCAAGTTGCTCTAGGAGCTCTCAGTAATCTGAAGGGATTCGATTTGTCAGACAACTCCCTTGAAGGAGAAATTCTTGAACTTCTGAACAATGTCAGTAGCAGGGACTTCAAGCATCTCGACTTGAGCAACAATTATTTATCCGGAGATTTTCCACAAACTCTATCGAGCCTTACACGCCTGGAGCACCTTGACTTGCGTGGGAATCACTATGTCAATGTACATATCTTAGCTTTGCTGGCGAATCTCACAAACTTACGACATTTAGATTTGGGGGGCAATTCAATCGGTGGAGAAATTCCACCAACCCTAGGAAATTTTGTCCGATTGGAGTACCTAGATTTGTCCTATGCTGGCATCAGCGGACAAATACCACAGAGCATCGGCAACCTCACTAACCTAGTTGGATTAGATTTATCATGGAACAAAATTGTCGGCTGCATTCCAAAGACCTTGGGTACTCTCATCCGTTTGAAGATGTTAAATTTGTTTAGCAACCGTCTTTTTGGACAAATACCAGAAACCATTGGGGGTCTTCAAAATTTGCAAATGTTATATTTACAAGATAACTTTATTTCTGGACAGATACCAAAAACCATTGCAGGTCTTCAAAATTTGCAGATGTTATCTTTAGATAATAATCATATTTCTGGACAGATACCAGCAACCATTGGGGGTCTCCAAAATCTGCAGTTGTTATCTTTATATAATAATAATATTTCTGGACAGATACCAGCAACCATTGGGGGTCTCCAAAACCTACATCGGTTATATTTGAGTGGTAACTCTGTTATTGGGCAAATACCTGATACAATTGGAAGACTCCATAGTTTGGAGTATTTGGACATATCAAATAACAATTTATCAGGTTCGCTACCAAAAACAATGGGTGATCTGTGCAACTTGGCCATGATACATTTGTCTGAGAACAACATTAGTGGGGAGCTCACCAATCTATTTGATGGTTTATCTGCCTGCACACAATGGACATCTTTACTATCCTTATATATGCAGAGTAACCATTTAAACGGCACTATTCCTTCAAGTATGGGTCGAGTATCTCAATTACGAGATCTATACCTCTCCTCAAACTCTCTAGTAGGTAACATCACTGAAGCACACTTTTCTAATCTCACAAATTTAATGACATTCGAAATATCTTTCAACTCCTTAGACATAATCCTACCAAATGACTGGCATCCCCCATTTAATGTCGAATATCTTGGAATGAGTTTTTCTCATTTAAGAGCTGAATTACCTACTTGGCTTCAAACTCAGACGCGATTAACACATCTATATCTCCGTGGAGTTGGACTCTCGGGCAACCTCCCGGCTTGGTTTGCAAATTTCTCAAGCGGGTTGGAGATTCTTGACATGAGCTCTAACAATTTACAAGGTCAATTACCTTTTGCTCCCCAATTGATGTTGGATCTCTCCAATAACTCATTTGTCGGACCTATTCCCCCCAGCTTCGCAAAAGCTACAAGTCTCTCTCTATTATCTTTGTCTCATAATCATATCAATGGTGGTTTTCCTCCCTTCTTTTGTAATATGAAATCACTCCAAGTCCTTGATCTATCTAACAATCACTTAACAGGAGAAGTCCCAGCTTGTCATAACTCATTCCCTACCTCTCTACAATCTTTACATTTGAATAATAACAATCTATCTGGAACAATTCCTTCGTTTCTGAGACATTGTTCACACTTAGTTATCCTTGATTTTGGTGATAATAAATTATCTGGGAGAATACCAACATGGATAGGGCAAAAACTTTTATCCTTGAATGTTCTTAGTCTGAGGTCAAACTTATTATATGATACCATCCCAATGAATATAGCAAATCTCGCTTCTCTCCAGGTATTAGATCTTTCTTCCAACAATCTATTTGGTAGTCTACCATTATCTCTTGGAAATTTTAGTGCCATGGTCGAAATACAGAATGTTACTTGGTCAATGCATTATACCGACTATTATTATCAGGAGAGCCTCGTATTAACAATAAAAGGATCAACATTTGAGTACAAAACCATTCTCTCACTGGTGACAAGCATAGACTTGTCAAATAATCATCTCTCTGGTGAAATCCCAAAGGAACTGACCAAGCTTCTTGGGTTGCGCTTCCTAAACTTATCCAAGAATCATTTGACAGGGAGGATTCTAGAAAAGATTGGTGATATGAAACTATTGGAATCGCTTGACTTATCAGTGAACAGTCTCACAGGAGAGATACCTTCAAGCTTTTCTGCCATGTATTTCCTAGAGCATTTGAATTTGTCTTACAATAACTTATCAGGAAAAATACCCACTGGTAGGCAATTATCGACCTTTGACTTATGGACATATGTGGGTAACAAAGACCTTTGTGGCATGCCACTGCTAGCTTGCCCTGTTTATCAATCTCCACCTGACGCACAAGTTAAACATGAAGATGATGACAAGCTCGATAAATTATTGGAGTGGACCAGTATTGTGGTTGGATTTGCGGTTGGCTTTTGGCTATTCATTGGCACGCTCATCATGAAGCAGGCCATCAGATTCGCTTTCTTCCGATGGATCGACAAGGCCAACGACTGGATCTATGTTCAGTTTGCAGTAAAGCTTACGAAGTTCAAATCCAAATGGCGAACGATGACATGAACTATGGGTAAGCGCTCGAGTGTGTCACCTCTTCTATTAGACTTTAATGTCATGTTGTCTATTATAGTAAATCACAACAAAATCCTGTGTTAGCATGTAATGATGTTATCATATTATGCTGTCATGATTAAACTGAAATAAGCATCATAGATTCTCTGTATACATTACATGTATTAATTCTAGTATCATAACATCTCGATCTATCATCACTTTGCTATCGCTAGGCCTTCACATATGGATTGATACATACATATCTGACAACTAAAAAGATTAATTGCAAGAGTGTATGTCATACTCTGCTTGCTAACAAAATAGTTAATCTACCTATATTTAATCAATGTTTGAGAGTGCAGATTGTGTTCTTCTGTTATTATTCTTATAATAGAAAATAAAAATCTACAATGTTATTATGCTCAAATTAGATAGAGATAAATGACAATCACAATGTGAAGAGACAATTAGACAATAAAATTGTAGCCATTACTATGGACATGCTCTTAGTGTTTCACCGAAATCAATATCTTATTCGAGCAGCAAAACTTTGTTTTATGAGATAAGATTGTATATTTTGGAACTCCTTAAAATTCATATAGTATGAGACTCACTCTTCATTTTTTACCAGAGAACAATTTTTTTCTGTAAAAATAAAATCCATGTCCATCAATTTTTTTTCTTCTAAAAGTGAATTATTATTAATGAATAAGTTTTATAAATTCATATCAATCCTTCTTTAGACTGCCTATTCCTATCTTTTGGGTGTTAAAGCTTGAGACCTTTTGATTATATACTTATCTTAAAAGAGATATTTTATGTTCCTTGATTGAGTTTTAATTAATCAACATTTAATGCTGTGTGCGATTGTTTCATTATTCATAACTTGAGAGTACATATATATATATATATATATATATATATATATATATATTCCTTTTTCCTGGAAGTCATATTTTGCAGGACTGGCAGAACTTTGATTTAGGTGTTACCAGAATGCTTTATATAAGTTCCCGATTTGCTGCTATTTTGGGGTTTTTATAATAAAAAGAAGATTGCCACCAGTTCAGCTGATGCAGGAGTCAAACTAGAAAAAGATGATGATGGTGATATGCTTGAAACAATAATATTAGATGTTACTTGCGTTGTCGTGGGATTCATTGTTGTTTCTGGGGTTTCTATCGGCGTAGTGATCATGAAGCAAGGCTTAAGGATTACTCTCTTCCAACAAATCGACAACATCTATGGCTGGATGGAGATATGTGCAGCTGAAAGCTGAAGTCCAAATGACGAAGAATCAATTGAACTGTGGCTAAGTGCTAAGATTGTCTATGTAGACTTCATGTATTTGTGTTCTAGTGTTTTGATTTATGCATGACCATTTGGTGTTGTTCAGAAATAAGGTTACTGTTTAAAGATAACAACTGAGACATGGCATCAGGATTGCTCTGTTCCAGTTGATCTACAGGACTAGTGATTGGATCTATGTGCAGGTGGCAGTAAAGCTGAAGGAACCAAAGTGCAAATGGCGAAGAATGACTTGACGAATCACTAAGCATCTCAAGCTCATGTCATCCTCTACATGTTATGCTGTATTTATGTTTCATGTAATTGTTGTAGTCTCTTTAGAGTCTTAAATCTATTGGCAACTTGCTGCTGGTTTTTAGTGCAGTGAAACTTAATTTACTGCATCACTTATTGCTTCTTTTCCAGGAACAAACCAATGGTCCACAGGAGGGCAAATGAGTTGTCATAACATATGCAACATATTACTATGAATTGAGAATTGCTCCAGTGGAAGCATCTCATAACTCCATCCTTCATATACATGAAATTGATTTCAGTGAGTGCTTCCAGCTGAGAACAAAGTGTGATTATGTTCAGTATATCTCAACATGTTCAATATATCTCAAAGAGCAGATATCAGATTGGCCATGAAGACTTGCTCATGCTTTCATAATGAATTTAACCATTCAAAGTATTTTTCTATGGCCTTGGAAGTTGCTGTTCTGTTGTCAGATCTCTCTATTCTCTCCAACTCTTTTAACTGTTCAAATCATGCCTTGGTTTGATGAACCAAATGGATTAATCATAAGAATGATTCTGGATGCTTATGTAGGTAGGAGACCACATACAAGCCACAATCTGTGACCAAGCTTTCTCTTTATACCCTTCAGACAACTTTTGGTCTTAACATACGGGAGTTTTATACAGTCTGAGCATTTGAAGCTCTAAAAGCACCAACAGCAACAGCACAGGCAGCAGCCTTCCCTTTGACATCATTAATGGATTCTAATCTTTCAGAACTGAAACATGTTCTCTGCTGAAGCCATGATGGGCTGGTTCATGCGCATGAGGTTCCACGGATTGATGAAGTTGTCAGTGGGGCCACTACTGATGCTCTATTTTGCTTTCAAGCAGTAGAGGATCTCATTGAGAGACTGCAGCCTGTTGCTGAGCTCCACCATCTGCGTCCTCAGGACAGAGTTGCCAGCCTGCACTGCGAAAAACTGCTGCGTGGTGAGGGTGAAGGATGTCATGATATGTTCCATCTGCTTTGCTCCCTTTCAATTTGACAGCCATCGCTAGGTTGAATCTATCTAGGAATTCCAACTTCACTTCTACCATGCTAAGATGGTTTTCTAATACCACCAACCTCGAGTACCTCGATCTTTCTCACTCTGGAAGTCTCTCTATTGAGTCGCTACAAGTTGCTCCAGAAGCTCTCCTTAATCTGAAGGAATTGGATTTGTCACACAACTCCCTTAGAGGAGAAGTACTTCGAATTCATAGCAATGTCAGGAGCTGGGGCTTAATGCATCTAGACTTGTGCTGGAATTATTTATCCGGAGATATTACACAAGCTGTGTAGAAATATTATAGAAATATTTGGGCAATCTCACAAGCTCGCAATATTTAAGCTTATCGAACAATCTAATCAGTGGAGAAATTCCAGTAATTGTGGGAGATCTTATCCAATTGGGGTACATAGATTTGCATGCTACTTCTATCACTAGAAAGGCACCACTGAGCACGGGGAACCTCACTAACCTGGTTCATTTAGATATATCAAGTAACTTTATTACCGGACAATTACCACCACTGAGCTCGGAGAACCTCACTGGAATACTTAGATTTATCATCCAACAATATCGTCGAAAGCATTCCACATATTTTGAGTTCTCTCGTCCATCTCAGTATATTTATCTTGCCTCGAAATGATATTTCTGGACATATACTAGAAACCGTTGGGAATCTCCAAGATCTAAGTTATTTATCTTTATTAAGCAACTTTATTATGGACGAATACAAGAGAATTGATTGACTCTATCACTTGTAAAACTTGGACATATCATACAACAACTTTTCAGGTTTGATACCAATGACATTGGGTAATCTATGCAATTTGATCATGTTAGATTTGTCACACATTAACATTGGTGGAGAGCTTTTGAATTTATTTCATGGTTTGTTCACTTGTTCACAAGGAATATCTTTATCATTTTTATATTTAGAGGGTAATAATTTGAGTAGTATTATTCCTTCAAGTATGAGCCAATTATCTCAGTTGAATGAACTATATCTCTCCGTAAACTCGCTGGAAGGTAATATCACTGAAGTGCACATTTCTAATCTCACAAACTTATCTATCGTCACAATAACTTCCAACTCCTTAAATGTGATCCTATTAAATGATTGGTTCTCCTTTTTTAGTACCTTCACAATCAATATGAGCTTTTGTCATATAGAAGCAAAATTTCTTGATTGGATTCAGACTCAACAACAATTGCAAAGTCTTTATCTATCCGTAGTTGGAATCTCAGGTAGTCTTCCTATTTGGTTTTCAGATTTCTCAAAAGGTTTGAAAGATCTTAACTTGAGCTTCAACTATTTGATGGGTTGATTACCTTCTGCTCCTCAATTCATGTTGGATCTCTCCGAGAACTAATTTATCGTACCTATTCCATTGAGCTTCGTAGAAGCCACAAGCCCGTCTTTTTTATCTATCTCATAACCATATGATAGTCTACCTCTCTTCTTTTGAAATATGCATTCACTTCAAGTTCTCGACCTATCTAACAATCATTTACTTACAGAAGTCTCGGATTTCAGAACTCATTCTCTACCTCTACAATCTTTATATTTGAATGATAATAATTTATCTATATCAATTCCATCATTTTTGAAACATTGTGACCGATTAGTTACCCTTGATCTGGGTAAAAATAATTTGCATGACAAAATACCAACATAGATAGGAAGAAACCTTTTATCATAAAAGTTTCTCATGTGAGGTCAAACCTATTATACGGTACTATCCCAGAGAATATAGCATATCTCAGTTTTCTTTAGGTTTTGTATCTTTCTTCTAATAATATCTTTAGTAGCATACCATCGTCGTTTGGAAGTTTCAGTGCCATGATTGAGGTACAGCATAATACCAAGTCACTGTTTAATGCTGAATATTATTATTATAGCGAAAGCATCTTGGTGACTACAAAAGGATCAATGGTTGATCACACGATCATCATCCTCTCACTCGTGACATGCATAGACCTATCAAATAATCATCTCTCTGGTGAAATCCCAAGAGAACTATCCAAACTTCTCGGACTGCACTGCCTAAACCTGTTAATGAATCATTTGATAGGAAGGATCTAGAAAAAGTTGGCGATATGAAACGATTGGAATCACTCGATTTATCGGTGAACAATCTCATAGGAGAGATGCCTTCAAGTTTTTCTACTCTATATTTCCTGAATCGTTTGAATATGTCTGACAATGATTTGTCAAGAAAAAAAATTCACAAGTAGTCAATTATCGATCTTTGACTCGTGGACGTATTTGGTAGTCAATGACTTATTCATGTGTTGAGTCACTTTTTTTTCTCTTTTTTTGGGTGAGATTAAAAAATTTTGATCTTCCTCAATATTTATATTAGCTTAATATGGGACTCTTTCTTTATATTATTCTTAATATTTTATGAATTCTTTTTTACAAGAAACATAGTTATATTTTCAAAATAAATTTGTGTTCAACAAAGCAAAATTTTGTTTTTTTTATGAGAGTATAAACTTCCTATGCCTATCATTCCGGTGCTAAAGATTGAAAATTGAATAACCATCTCAAGAAATATTTTCTTTGGTAATCAGAATTCCTGCTTGAGTGTTTTCGGTCAACCAACGTTAATTGCTTCAACATATTTAATGACCACAGCAAAAAAATGATTATGTGGAATAATTTTCCTTGACTGCCACAAAATAAGTTTGGGAACTGACTCAAAATTGAGTCGGATTCGGACTCGAATCGAATCAACTACGGATGTTGACCGAAGTCAACTTCTCACGGGCCCCACCTGCGTTCCTGGCCGCAGCCGTTCCCGGCGCCTCCGTTCACACGGTGCACCGCCGCACGCGGGGGCGTTTCACGCTCGGAGTCCTCACCGAGGCCGCAGCCCGCTGTCTTCACCGCCGCCTCCCCGTGGGCCCGCACAACCCGCCGCAGCCACAGTCGCCGAAGTCGTCCGCCGCACCCGCAGCCGCAGTCGCCCGCCGCAACCGGCCACGTCCAGTCGCACATCTCCGCTCGCAGGCGGCGAGCCCTCCACCTTCCCTTGCTCCTATAAATGGAGCTTTGGGGAACAACAGCGAGGGAAGCGAAGGATAGAACAAGGAGAGAGAGGAAGAGAGGAGAAGTGAGTAAGGAGCCCAAATCCGACCAAAGTTCTTCTCCGGCGAGAAGTCCGATCGCCGATCTCCGTCGCCGTCCGGTCACTGTGCTCATTGCAGCACCTGCGGATAAGAGGAAGAAGAGGAATTTGACTGGTCAACTCTGGTCAACAGGTCAACATTGATGAACAGGGGTAATTTTGTATTTTTGGTTATATTTGGTAAATTTTAGATGTTTTTTCTAAGGAAGTGATGGTGTTATGATGCTCCTATGATTCAAGTCTATTATTGGGATTTTTTTATCTTCTCGTGGACGTAGAAACGATATTTACGTCATCTGAATCATGTTAAATCGCTAGTCTTTGTTTTGTGCCTTGTCATTCAATTTTTCCATTGGACTCGATTTATATCTTATAGCCATGTAACTGATTAATCCTTGCAACATGTGGTATCGGAGCCCTTTTACTAGATTATTAGGTTACTAGGCTTCACCGATAGGCACAGGATATGAGATAAAAAAAAGTGGATCAAAACATCAACTACTCTCTGTGGACGATAATGATGAAGGTTATCTTAATAAAGGAGAAACGTTAGAACACCATCTTCGGGAAAGAAAAAATAACAAACACCGAAAAGAAAGTAGAAATCGATCAAAGTCTCATGGCAATCTTATTTATGTGCATATCCAATGAAGCACTTTGATTTATTGCCTAAAACAAACAACAGTAGAAGTTTGATCCTTAAGTGGATGTTGTACCTATTATGAATGATAGAAGTAATCTTAGTGAAGTCAATACATTAGTGTCTTTCAAACTAAATTTCATGGATCTTGAGAACATGAATGTTGCCGTCGAACAAGAAGACAAGGCCCTGTTATTATTATTTTTATATAAAAAAATTTAGAAAATAATTTTATATTGGAAGAGTACCATTTCCCTAGATATTATGATTTTAACCCTAGTGTCAAAAGAAGTAATGGACTCGCAATTGACAATGGAAACATCAAAGTCATACTGAAGCTTTAAACTTCAGAGAAAGAAGTGAGTTTAGGAAAAAAGACAAAAGTAAATATATATCTAAAATTATATCAAAGAACATTCATGCTACTACTACATAAGGGCGGGCCACATCAAAGCAAACTGTCAAGCTATAAAAAAAAAATACAACAATCAGAAGACAAGCAGAATACTGAAGCCTTGTGCGCAAAGAGATTGAGATAGAGATACTTGTGGCCTCTACATGCCACCAGGCCACAGGATGGGTGACTTTTGGATTCCATGTGTTCATTTCATATGACACAACATCGATGTTAGTTCTCTACTTTTGAACTCACCCAAGAAGAAGGTGATGTGCTTATGGGAAGAACTCATCGTGTAAGGTCATCCAAATGGGATCATTTAAAATCAAGGTGCACGACATGATTATAAGAACCCTGGTAAAGGTATGGCACATTCACAAGTTAAAGAGAAACTTAACTGCTTTGGATGCCCTAGGCTATGGCTACTCTGGCCACTGAGCCCAAATCGAACTAAAGTTCTTCTTCGACAAAATATTTGTTCATCCATCTTTATCGTCGGTCCGTCACTTATGGTTGTTGCAACAGTTGTCAAGAAGAGGAAGAAGAGGAAATTGATTGGTCAACTTTGGTTATTGTTCTAACTCTCACATCTCTATCATGAGTTGATTATTATTTAACAGCTAAGTTCTTCACATCTAAATCTCCAACACTGGTGCAACACCCAAATCTCTCATATTAATCAATCAACTCTCAGTGATATCATATTTATGTCTTATTCACATAGGTTTGCGTCCGAGGAATACGATAAAAATGCAAGACTTCGACTTGTGGCTCAGCCACATGATAGAAGCTATGATTGAGTATGGAATGGAAATCAAGGCGTCGTGATCTATCATTGGAAGATTCGCCTCTTCCATCCCATTCCATCCATATCAAATCATTCATCACGTCATCATTTTTTTTAAAAATGAAGCTCAATGGAACCCTCACATCAGAATTATGTTTCCTTGACTTCTAACTGCGTATTAGCCACACTAAAGTTCGAGTATGCTTGACCTTGACCGCGTGCTAGCCACGGGATTAAATCGCTTGTCTTTATTTTTATTTTGTCCTCTGTCATCCGATTTTTTTACTGACTCAATCTATATCTCATGGCTATATAACCTATTAATCCTTCCAACATATGGTATTAAAGCCTTCTTATCAAATATTATTAGGTTGTCTGGTCTTAATGACGAGCATAACCTATGAGATCGAAACTCCAAGTACTCTCTAGTAAAGATGAAGGTTATTTTAATAAACTAAACTTGTGACAAAGGTAATGCGGCAGGAGGTTAGCTCTATAACATCGATACATATAATATACAATCAAAATCGATATCGAAACTTAGGAAATGATGTGTGAAAGTCCCAACTACTTTTGTTGTGGTAAGAAAATGTGTATCCATATTACAATATTAAGGAATAAATTGAAACTCTATTTATAATAATTGAACAAATATGACTCCGATTGACTGGTCAGCAAAATTTCCAACGTTAATGAATCATTCAACTCTTACATCTTTATCATGAGTTGATTTTTTCTTTCACAGTTAAACTCTTCACATCTTAATCCCCAACGTTCATGAACCACCCAACCTCATACCACATGATAAAAATACAAGACTTCGACTTATGTCTCAGCCACATGATAGAAGCTTCGATAAGTATGGATGGCTTCCTTCCAACCTCACACCACATGAAAGATAAAAGATGGAAATCAAGGCATTGTGATCTATCATTGGAAGATTCGCCTCTTCCATCCCATTCCATCCATATCAAATCATTCATCACGTCATCATTTTTTTTTAAATGAACGCTCAATGGAACCCTCACATCAGAATTATGTTTCCTTGACTTGTAACTGTGTATTAGCCACACTAAAGTTCGAGTATGCTTGACCTTGATCGCGTGCTATCCACGGGATTAAATCGCTTGTCTTTATTTTTATTTTGTCCTCTGTCATCCGATTTTTTTAACTCAATCTATATCTCATGGCTATATAACCTATCAATCCTTCCAACATATGGTATTAAAGCCTTCTTATCAAAGATTATTAGGTTGTCTGGTCTTAATGACGAACATAAAATATGAGATCAAAAAATTAGATCGAAACTCCAACTACTCTATTTTAATAAAGATGAAGGTTATTTTAATAAACTAAACTTGTGACAAAGGCAATGCGGCAGGAGGTTAGCTCTATAACATTGATACATATAATATATAATCAAAATCGATATCGAAACTTAGGAAATGATGTGTGAAAGTCCCAACTACTTTTGTTGTGGTAAGAAAATGTGTATCCATATTACATTATTAAGGAATAAATTGAAACTCTATTTATAATAATTGAACAAATATGACTCCGATTGACTGGTCAGCAAAATTTCCAACGTTAATGAATCATTCAACTCTTACATCTTTATCATGAGTTGATTTTTCCTTTCACAGCTAAACTCTTCACATCTAAATCCCCAACATTCATGAAACATCCAAAAGTCTCATATATTAATCAATCATGTATAATATTTTATTTCTTAACCATGGAATGCATAAGAGTCTCCAAGAGACATATGTGCCTTATTCACATTGACTTGCACAAGACTTTCTCGGCAACATGATAGAAGTTTGAATGAGTGTTGAGATCTTAAACTTTCATAGGTAACTACTTCTGCCCAACCTCACACCATATGGAATAGAAGGTCGAAATGATCTTTCATGCTAATTCACCTCTTCCAACCATTCATCGCATCATGAGAAATATCCATACTTTTTTTTAACACACTGAAAATCTTCTTGACATGCACGTTGGGGAACATCAACATTTACATTTATTTTTTCTTTTATATGAAAATATTTTTAGATAATTTACTCAGAAAATCAATCATAATTAGCTTTTTTACCTAAGAGCATTTTTTTTTAGTTTACTTGGGAGCATCCTTAGGATAAAAAGAGAAAAGGTGTGCTCCTTATTTTAAAGATTGTTGCGTAGTTTTATTGGGTTTGAGTGTGAACTTGTCCAAATTTGATTTAAAAATATCTAAAATCATATAAAAATAGAAAAAACAAATGAAAATAGTTTTGACATAATAAAGTCGATACTTAGTTGGTGGGCATTAGGCCATTGACTCTTTCAATGTGTGCGTACAGCTTACTGAATACCATGTCGGCATGAATCCTACACCAAGTTAGATGTATAATCAATCTTACGTATGCAATGATGCATAATCAACATATAATATTGACATTAATGCTTAACAGTTCGGACGACACTTTATTTTTGCCTAATATATAATATTCTGGTAAAATTATTTATTAAAAAACAACTATATACTTAGATGAAGATAGTTGTTACATGTTTTACCTATGAAAGGCTCTATTGAAGACTCATTGGTACGATCATTAATACTCCTCAAGTTACATACATTCTAACTGAAAGAGTTAGAGGGCTCTTGTCCAATATGTCTAGACTTAGTTTCATGACTGGAAAACTTTCAAACAATCCTTCCATCTCGATACTTATTTTGTGACAAAGGTGATCTCGAAGCAAATTTGTTCTATAGACCAATCAAAATTGACATCAGCACTTGAAAAGTGGCACGTTAAAGTAATTGAGCAATTGTGGCTCCTCTTGACCAGTCGACAAAATCTCGGACGCTAATTTTTATCATGAGTTGATTGTGGTTCCACAGTTAAGCTCTTCACATCTAAATCTCCAACATTCATCAAACATCCAACTCTCACATATTAATCAATCAACTCTCAGTGACATCAGAGTTTCCAAGAGACAAATATGTGTCTCATTCATATTAATTTGCGCCCGAGCAACACGATAAGATGCAAGACTTTGACTTGCGTCTCAGCCATTCGATGAGAATGGAGGACTTCCCTCCGACCTCACACCACATAGAAGATAAAAATAGAAATCAAGGCGTCGTGACTTTTCATTGGAAGAGTCGTCTTTTCCAATATTCCACTCCATCCATATCAAACCATTCATCACGTCATTAGAAATATCTATACTTTCCAACGCCAAAAGTCTCGTCGGGAAACATAAACAATTTACATCCATTTTTGTTTTATATAAAAATATTTTTTTGGATAATTTATTCAAAAAATCGATCATAATTAGCGTTTATCGAAGAACATTCTTGTTTTCAAATTTACTCAAGAGCATATGAAGATAGAAAAAGAACAAGTATGCTCTTTATTTTAAGGATTTTTATATACTTTTTTTACTGTGTGAATCTCTCCAAGTTCATTTAAAAAAAATAAAATATCTAAAATCATCTAAATTAATGTTGAATTTATCTTCTATATTAAAATTGAGTTGAATAAGCTTTATGTCATTGTACTCATACATGTACCAAGTTATATTCGATGACATAATCAACATAGAAATATATCACTTAAAAACTCCTAGAATCACCTTAAAAATAGAAAAGAACAATGAAATCAACAAGTATATCATATTTGCCTGCTCTATTGAAAGATGGAAGCAAGTTTGTGTTACACTTTGTAACGCTAGTAATTCAACGCTCGATGGAACCCTCACATCAGAATTAAGTTTCCTTTGACTTCTAACTGCGTGTTAGCCACACTAAAGTTCGAGTATGCTTGACCTTGACTCCGATTAGCCACAGCATCAATTCTACAGATACTGTGCAAGAAGTCATGGGGATTTCCAATGGTGATGTGCCTATATATACGTGCCCGCAGAGGTCTCCTCTCCAACCTCACACCTTCACTCTTCTCTTCTCTTGAGCGCTCAATCGATGGCTGCGGCTGGTAGCGGCAGTTTCAGAACGGACGTATTGCCTCGAAGCGTCTCATGATGCTCGTGACCTTACTTCTCGTCTCCTGCAGTCTCGGCTATGGCTTCGGCGACGAGGATCATGTCGAGGTGGAAGGAATCATCAGCAGTTGTATGGAGAGCGAGAGGAGAGCTCTTCTCGCCATCAAATCCGATATGTACGACCCCGGCGACTGGTTTTCTTCTTGGACCGGCAAGACTGCCGTGGGTGGAGAGGTGTGGCATGCAACCACAGCACCGGCCATGTCACCAAGCTCGACCTCCGCTACCCCGATACATACGATATGCGGGATGTGTTTTTCGATGGGGAAAGAAAAGGCGTCAGCAAGGTAAATCCATCTTTGCAAGAACTGAAGCATTTGAAGTATTTGGATTTGAGCATGAATAACTTCTCCACGCCCTGTGCCCAAAATGATCGCTTCACTAGTACACTTGGAATATCTCAACCTGTCGAATGCCATGTTCGATGGACTGATTCCTCCTCAGCTGGGGAACCTCTCCAACCTACACTATCTCGACCTTCGGGCATGGGATTATGATCCTCTACACGTTGATGATCATCTACACGTTGACGATCTCGATTGGCTCTCCCGTATTCCTTCTCTAAAATATCTTGACATGAGTTCTGTCAACCTCTCCAAGGCGATCAATTGGTTTCATGTGATTAATTCCCTTTCCACACTTGAAGAGTTATATTTGTACGATGAAAACCTGCCATATGTTCCATCTCCTTTACCCCCTTTTAATCTGACAGCCATCACTACGTTTGAACTGTCTTGGAATTCCAACATCACGTCTGCCATGCTAAGATGGCTTTCTAACGCCACCAGCCTCGAGTACCTCCTTCTTTCTGGCTGTGGGAGTCCCACCATCGAGTCGGTACAAATTGCTCTAGGAGCTCTCAGTAATCTGAAGGGATTGGATTTGTCATTCAACTCCCTTGAAGGAGAAATTCTTGAACTTCTGAACAATCTCAGTAGCAGGGGCCTGAAGCACTTGGATTTGAGCGCGAATCAATTATCTGGAGATATTCCAGGGAGCCTTAGAGACCTGGAGTACCTCGACTTATCATGGAATTCCAACGTCAGCGTACGTATGCCAACTTTGCTAGGAAATTTCACAAGCTTGCGATATTTAAGCTTGCAGGAAAATAATTTGATCGGCGGAGAAATTCCACCAATCGTGGGCGATTTTGTTCAGTTGGAGCACCTAGATTTGTGGTATCACTGGAGAGATACCGTCAAGCATAGGAAACCTCACCAACCTTAAATACTTGGATTTATCATACAACAACTTATCAGGTCAGATACCAACGACAATGGATGGTCTATGCAATTTGACCACATTAATTTTGTCCCATAATAACATGGGTGGGAAGCTAACTAGTCTATTGAACGGTTTATCTAATTGTTCACAAGGAGCATCTTTATCAATTTTATGGCTGGACGGTAATAATTTGAGCGGGATTATTCCTTCAAGTATGGGCCAATTGTCTCAGTTATATTTGATAGACCTCTCCTCAAATTCGCTGGAAGGCAACATCACCGAAGCGCACTTTTCTAATCTCACAAGCTTATTAGAATTGACAATCACTTCCAACACCTTGAATGTGATCCTACCGAATGATTGGCGCCCCCCTTTTAGTGCGTTCACTATCGATATGAGCTTTTGTCATATTGGAGCAAAGTTTCCTGATTGGATTCAGACTCAACAACAATTGCAAGATCTTTATCTATCTGGAGTTGGGGTCTCAGGTGACCTCCCTGTTTGGTTTTTAGATTTCTCAAAAGGTTTGCAAGAACTTAACTTGAGCTCTAACCATTTGATGGGTCGATTACCTTCTGCTCCCAATTCATGTTGGATCTCTCCAACAACTCATTTGTCGAACCTATTCCGTTGGACTTTGCAAAAGCTACAAACCTCTTTTATTATCTTTGTCTCATAACCATATCAATGGTGATTTCCTCCTTCTTTTGTAATATGGACTCACTTGAGTTCTCGACCAATCTAACAATCACTTAATTGGAAAATCCCAGATTGTCATAACTCATTTCCAACCTTTCTACGATCTTTGTATTTAAATAATAACAACCTATCCGGAAGGATTCCTTCATTTTTGAAACACTGTGACCAATTAATTACCCTTGATTTAGGTGAAAATAAATTATTTGATAAAATTCCACATGGATAGGAAGAAACCACTCATCATTGAAGGTTCTTCATCTGAGGTCAAACTTGTTATATGGTACTATCCTGAGAACATAGTGAATCTCACTTCTCTTCCAGGTTTTGGATCTTTCTTCCAACAATCTATTTGGCAGTCTACCATCATCTCTAGGAAATTTCAGGCCATGGTTAGATACAAAATGATACATGGTCATTTCTTGAAGAAAAATATTCTTATATTGAGAGCATCTTAATCACAACAAAAGATTAATGTTTGATTACATAACCATTCTCTCGCTAGTGACATATATAGACTTGTCAAATAATCATCTCTCTGGTGAAATCCCAAAGAACTGACAAAGCTTCTTGGATTATGCTTTCTAAACTTATCCAACAATCATTTGACGGGGGAGGATTCCAAAAAATATTGGTGACATGAAACTATTAGAATCACTTGACTTATCAGAGAACAATCTCATGGGAGAGATACCTTCAAGCTTTTCTACTATGAATTTCCTGGCTAGTTTGAATTTGTCTTACAACAACTTATCAGGAAAAATACCCATGAGTGGTCAATTGTCGACCTTTGACTCATGGACTTATGTGGGTAACAAAGACCTTTGCGGTACACCATTGCCAGATTGCCCTGTTTATCAAACTCCACCTGATGCACAAGTTAAACATGAAGATGACGACAAGCTCGACAAATTATTGGAGGACACCAGTATTGTGGTTGGATTTGTGATTGGCTTTTGGTTGTTTATTAGCACGCTCATCATGAAGCAAGCCATCAGGTTCGCTTTCTTCCGATGGATTGACAAGGCCAGTGACTGGATCTATGTTCGGTTTACAGTGAAGCTTGCAAAGCTCAAATCCAAATGGTAAACGATAACATAAATTGTGGGTAAGCGCTCGAGTGTGTCACCTTTTTTATTAGACCTTAATGCCATGTTGTCCTTCCTAGTTAGTCTCATCAAAATCTTGTGTTAGCATATAATGATGTTGTCATATTATGCTGTCATGATTAAGTTGACAAAAGCATCATAGATCCTCGGCATACATTACATGTATTAGTTCTAGTATCATAACATCTCAATCTATCATCACTTTGCTATCACCAGGCCTTCGCTATGGATTGATACATATATATCTGTCAACTAAATGATTAATTGCAAGAGTGCAGGTCATGTTTGCTAAGAAATAGTTAATCTACCTATATTTAATCAATCATTGAGAGGGAAGATTCTGTTCTTTTGTTAGTTTCCTTGCGATAGAAAAAAAAAATCAACTATGTTTTTATGCTCAAATTAGATAAAGATAATGACAATCACAAAATGGAGAGATAATTAGACAATTAAATTGAAATCATTATCGAGGACATGCTCTTAGTGTTCAGCTGAAATCAATGTCTTATTCGAGTGAAGAATCTTTCTTTTTCTGAGATGAGATTGTATATTTTGATCGTCCTCAAAATTCATAAAGTATGAGACTCGCTCTTCATTTTCTATGAGAGTACATATGTTTTTTTCTGCAAAAATAAAATCTATGTCCATCAAAAAATTTTCTAAAAGTGAATTATTAATAATGAATAAGTTTTATAAATTCATATCAATCCCACTTTAGACTGCTTATTCCTATCATTTGGGTGTTAAATCTTGAGACCTTTTGATTATATACTTATCTTAAGAGAGATATTCTATGTTTCTTGATTGAGTTTTTTTCATTAATCAACATTTAATGTTGTGTGCGATTGTTTCAGCATTCATAACTTGAGAGTGTGTGTATATATATATATATATATATATATATATAGTTCCTTTTTCCTGGAAATCATATTTTTCAGGACTCGCAGAACTTTGATTTAGGTGTTACCAGAATGCTTTATATAAGTTCCCGATTTGCTGCTATTTTGGTGTTTCTATAATAAAAAGCAGATTGCCACCAGTTCAGCTGATGCAGGAGTCAAACTAGAAGAAGATGATGATGGTGATATGCTTGAAACAATAATATTAGATGTTACTAGCGTTGTCGTGGGATTCATTGTTGTTTCTGGGGTTTCCATCGGCGTAGTGATCATGAAGCAAGGCTTAAGGATTACTCTCTTCCAACAAATGACAACATCTATGGCTGGAAGGAGATGTGAAGCTGAAAGCTGAAGTCCAAATAATGACGAAGAATCAATTGAACTGTGGCTGAGTGCTACAATTCTCTATGTAGACTTCATGTATTTGTGTTCTAGTGTTTTGATTCATGAATGACCATTTGGTGTTGTCCAGAAATAAGTTTATTGTTTAAAGATAACATCTGAGACATGGCATCAGGATTGCTCTGTTCCAGTTGATCTACAGGACTTGTGATTGGATCTATGTGCAGGTGGCAGTAAAGCTGAAGGAACTGAAGTGCAAATGGCGAAGAATGACTTGAAGAATCACTAAGCATCTCAAGGTCATGTCATCCTCTTCATGTTATGCTGTATTTATGTTTCATGTAATTATTGTAGTCTCTCTAGAGTCTTAATCTATTGGCAACTTGCTGCTGGTTTTTAGTGCAGTGAAACTTAATTGACTGCATCACTTATTGCTTCTTTTCCAGAAACAAACCAATGGTCCACAGGAGGGCAAATGAGTTGTCATAACATATGCAACATATTACTATGAATTTAGAATTGCTCCAGTGGAAGCATCATAACTCCATCCTTCATATACATGAAATTGATTTCAGTGAGTGCTTCCAGCTGAGAACAAAGTGTGATTATGTTCCCACCATCTCAACATGTTCAATATATCTCAATGAGCAGATATCAGATTGGCCATGAAGACTTGCTCATGCTTTCATAATGGATTTAACCATTCAAAGTATTTTCTATGGCCATGGAAGTTGCTGTTCTGTTGTCAGATCTCTTTAATCTCTCCAACTCTTTTAACTGTTCAAATCATGCCTTAGTTTGATGAACCAAATGGATTAATCATAAGAATGATTCTGGATGTTTATGTAGGTAGGAGACCACATACAAGCCAGAATCTGTGACCAAGCATTCTCTTTATACCATTCATAAAACTTTTGGTCTTAACATACTGGAGTTTTATACAGTTTGAGCATTTGAAGCTCGAAAAGCACCAACAGCAACAGCACAGGCGGCAGCCTTCCCTTTTACATCATTGATGGATTCTAATCTTTCAGTACTGAAACATGTTCTCTGCTGAAGCCATGATGGGCTGGTTCTTGCGCATGAGGTTCCACGGGTTGATGAAGTTATCAGTGATCATGGGGCCACTACCGATGCTATATTTTGCTTTCAAGCAGTGGAGGATGTCATCGAGAGACTGCAGCCTGTTGCTGAGCTCCACCATCTGCGTCCTCAGGACAGAGTTCTCAGCCTGCACTGCGAAAACCGCTGCGTGGTGAGGGTGTGGGATGTTGGAGCTCTGTGCCAAAACTAGCAGGTATTTGTTCGACTCTGCCTTGTTGCCAGACTCTTTCTTCGCCATCGTCGTCTTTGCTCTCACAGGACTGCAGCGCTGCGGGAAGAGTTGTAGACTCCGGTGGATCAATTACCTGAGGCCAGACCTTTAAAGAGGCAGCTTCTCTCAGCAAGAAGAGGACGTGATCATAAGTCCACATGGAATTCTGGGCAACAGCTAGCAGCTAAGCATGAAGAATTTCAGTGAGCAACACATAGCGTCAACCTTTCTCATGTTCTGTGGCTGCAGGTGGTCCAAAGTTGCATCACAGTTGCCGGGAAGAACAGACAACGCGATCAAGAACTTCTGGAACTCATGCCTCGAGAATGTATTGCGACTGAGGGGAATCGACCCGACCACCCATAGGCCACTGAACGAGGTGGAAACACAAGAAGAGGCGATCAGAATGTATTGCTCGAATTCTGTTGCTAACTTTGAGCAGTTGCCGGGGAAGCCGGCATTTGATCCCTTCCCGCTGATCGAAATCCGACATGTTTGGATTCAATAGAGGGCAATGCGAATTTCTACTACCAATCCCACCAGCCAATTGTACCGCTAAGCCATAATGAATGCTTAGTCAAGCCAGAGTTAAGTGATTATGGCGGTGTCATGGATGTTCCAGAGAACTTTGGCTACGGGGAGAGCTCCAGCAACAGCGGCAACTGGAACTCTAACGTAGCACCTGAGATGAAGCATGTGGTTGGAAGTGAAGCATTGAATTGGGTATCTGTGAGCAAGGTGGAAACGCTTGTGGAGCCTCATGAACACAAGCATAGTTCTTGGCGAGAGTCTCAACATGTAATGAGCTCAGAAGATTTCATCACAGATCCAGTGAGTTCACTGCCTCGTGATCTCTCAGATATCTGCTTCAATGGCCCTCGAGAAGCATCGGCAGGCGAATTCAATGTGGAATTCATCTAGAGTTTCTTCGATGCACGTTACCTCTCTCTGTTCATTCCATTTGAATTCACCATAGCTTGTCCTTCTGGTCTGTTTTTGGTCACAATTTTCTCATCCTTTTTGGTTTTTCGTTGTTAATAAGGCTAATATAATAGTGAAAGTTCTTCTTCTTCTTCCTCGCATTCCTTCACCCCATTAATGCTCGTTACCTTCCACTAGAATCTCATAGAGCTGGCAGTTGTATCCTAGTATTGTCACAGTCTCAACATATCCATCTCTCTCATCATCATTATGAGCAAATGTCTCTGGTCTCATGGATCCCATGTGCTTTGCGGCAAACAGAGAGAGTACCTCCAAAAGCACAAGTTGCTTCTCTGTCTGCAGCAACTGTTGATACATATTTCAATTCTATGTTGATGTCTGTGTCGAATTCCATCTGACGAGCTATCATGGCAAGAAGTTCGATGCCAGCAAAAGAGATTCTGAGCTATCGGCGGAGTAGGGGGGCTCTCTGAAATATATGCTCCTTGAATGATCTGGCCCATTCCATGCATGAACTGTAGGAGCACAATAGAAATCTCTACCCTTTTCCTTCTCTAATGCATCTTTTTACAGTCTAATCAAACAAAGCTGTAGATCTAATAATAGTGATCAGTTGATCTTTTACGTGCACAGTAGTTTAACACAAAGAATGAAACTATTCATGGGTGGCTGATAAGGCCAGAACTTGATATGTCTCAACCCTGTCTCCGGAGGAAGATGAAGCAGCTCTCCATGGATTGTCCTTCTTCGTGTTGTTTGAACTATTGACATGCCATCCTTTTCCTTCAACAACAGTGCTTGTTGATTGGAACTGAGAAGGGTCATGGCATGTACTTGCTTTCTCCTGCTACCGTACAGGATCGATATGCCCTACAAAGCTGTTGCTATGTCATTCCTTATTGTGCTTTGTTCTCCAGCGAGAATGATCCAAAGGGTTCATTGCAGAGCTAAAAGCAATCCTACAATGGTCTTTGCTAGATAGGAATCAGCAGTATGAACTGTTCTCTGCGATCCTTCTCAACTGCTCCTCGGAAGTGCAGAGGCCATGAATTAGAATATGATCTGAAGCCATCACTTCCCACTACAACAGCTCTAAATTGTAGTCGCTGTTGATGGCGTCGTCGTCTGCATGAATGCTGCTAAGTGCGTTCTTATCATCAAGGAGCAGGACACGGAAATGACAGGAACGCATATATCCTGGTCTGCTTTTGGTCTCACTCATCAATGCGAAACAGTCGAAATAATTAATCTATGTTCACGAGCAGTGCTCGTTCTTGAATTCCTTGAAGCAGGCATTCATGCATATCGATCTGTTTTATAATGGATGAGAGCTGCTGACTTACATCATGGAATAGTTGGCGTTTATGCAGATACAGCAATGATGGGGATAACTCATCAAATCACTGTGGTTGAGCAGTTGGAGTCGGCCTCAGTGGCTTACATCGCGTCGTACTCGTCGTCTCGGCGTTTGTGGAGATCGCCACCGCCTGAGGTGGACGCAGGCGGACGGCGGAGGGAGAGGAGCAGTAGCCGCCGGGCGAGGAGGAGGTGCGCGGAGGCACTGCCCGCGTTGGCGATCAGGCTCCACCTGCCATGAGATCATCCAAAATCCCGCCATCTGAGCACAAAATGAGACCTTTATGGCAGAAAACTCTACAAAATCGAATTTTTAGAAAAAAAAAACCCTTCAGAAATCACACAATTTATTAACCTTAAAGAAAAAAAAAGAAAAATCGAGAGCAGTAAACGAGAAAAATATCGAGGAGAAACAGATGACACCGATCCGAATGATGCTCATCAAATTAAATTTTAGTAAACTAATTTTTAAATACTTAAAAATCTTGAAAATTCAAAATAGGATAATTTGATTATTCAAAAATTATAATAGAAATTTATTAGTGCGACAAGGTAATTTTTGTTTTTGTTACATATTTTTTAGTTCGAATTTTCAAGATTTTTTTTTCGAGGTGTCCCTTCTCATATTTGTCAATTCAATATATTATCACTGTACTAAGCTGATACACTATATCCTTTGGACTGATCTATTATCACTAAACTATGGGTTATAGACCGATCTAATCCCCATGTGTATAGCGTTAATGATACTACTTGTGAATACGTTTACAATATTTTTGATATTTTCATCAAAACACTATAAGCATACTTAAAAACATTATAACTCTGATAAATATATTCAAGATCCAATAAAAACTTAATTCACATAAAAAAGATATCATTATTATTTAAAAAATAAATAACTAAATAAAAAGATTTTTATGTCAATTATATATTCTATCGGTCTTGAAACTTATGAAAGTAAATAATGCTGATGACATAAAGAAAATATTAATTTTTGTTACTTTATCGGAAGAAAGATCATTTTTGTTAGTGAAGGTTTATTAGATGGACAACGAACTGATGAGTGTCAATTCAGAATGGTTTGCATTGCTAACAGTTAAATAGTGATGCCCGCTCAACATCGTAGCGGTTGACGATAAGCAAATTTCCCAAAAGCCTTGGTGTTTTTTTTTAAGAATGCCTAGAGTTTAAAAATTTGTCACTAAGCATCTTGGTTGTATAAAAAAATTATTTTATCTTTATAATTTTAAAAAATTATAGTAATCTAGCTCCGCCCATGTTTGGCCATCTGGTCTGTTGACCTTTGCATAGAGGCATAAACGATTAGAAAAGAGAGGATGATTATTGGTGTGACTTGCTGAGTTAATGCACGGAGACATAAACGGTTAAGAGAGAGTGATCGACATGGAGGCGATCAACAAAACCAACTTGCACGCGCAAACGTATGATTCCACAAAGGTATTTGTGAGAAAAAAAACTAAGGTAATTTTTCTTAAAAATTCAACGTAATGTTTCCACAAGTGAAGTGGAGGATGGAATAAACTTTTGATACTTATCTGGGAAGACCTCAACCACCCATTCGATAGACTCTTGAATGTCACCCTTCACAATAAACTTCTAAGTCTTGTTGACCTCAACCACCCATTATGAAATCTACAGGGAACCCATGGAAATCACGAGGATGGAGTTTCCTGGTGATGTGCCAGCCATATGCATATATACCCGTGGAGGCCTCACGTGATTTTTACAGTGTTGTCGAGTATGCTTCTGATTTAGCTTTCATGCAGATCCTTTCATCGTGATACTGATCTTAGGACAAAGGATATCTCGAAGGAGATTAGCTGTGTAAAATCTATAAACGTGGCAGCCAGTCAAAATCGATGTAGACATTTAGGAATTAGGGCCCTCTCCAACTTATATGAATCATCCAACTCTCACATCAGAATTAAGTGCTTCGCAGCTTCCATCATGTTGTTGCTTTGTGAGTGGAAGTTAGGTCCCTCTCCAACTTCTATGGACCATCCAACCCTCACATCAGAATTAAGTGGGCGCCCTTGACTTTGACTTGCATCTTAGCGACACTAAAGTCAAAGTATGATTGACCTTGACTTCGTGCTAGCCACGGGATCAAATCTACAGGGAATGTACGCGGATGTCATGGGGATTTCCGGTGGTGATGTGCCTATTTGTACATGCCCACAGAGGTCTCCTCTCCAACCTCACACCTTCACTCTTCTCTTCTCTTGAGCGCTCAATCGATGGCTGCGGCTGGTAGCGGCAGTTTCCGGAACGGACGTATTGCCTCGAAGCGTCTCATCATGCTCGTGGCCCTACTTCTCGTCTCCTGCTGTCTCGGCCATGGCTTCGGCGATGAGGATCATGTCGAGGTGGAGGGAATCAGCAGCAGTTGTATGGAGAGCGAGAGGAGAGCTCTCCTCGCCGTCAAATCCGATATGTACGACCCCGGCGACCGGTTTTCTTCTTGGACCGGCAAAGACTGCTGCGGGTGGAGAGGTGTGGCCTGCGACCACACCACCGGCCATGTCACCAAGCTCGACCTCCACTACCCCTACACACACGATATGTGGGGTCTCATTTACAACGAGGAAACAATAGGCGTCAGCAAGGTAAATCCATCTTTGCAAGAACTGAAGCATTTGAAGTATTTGGATTTGAGCATGAATGAACTTCTCGGTGCTCCTGTGCCCACAATGATCGCTTCACTGGTCCACTTGGAATATCTCAACCTATCTTGTGCCATGTTCGATGGACAAATTCCTCCTCAGTTCGAGAACCTCTCAAACCTACACTATCTCGACCTTCAGGGATGGTATTATGATTTTCGACATGTTGATGATCTCGATTGGCTCTCCCGGATTCCTTCTCTAAAATATCTTGATATGAGTGAAGTCAACCTCTCCAAGGCAATCAATTGGTTTTATGTAATTAATTCCATTCCCACACTCAAGTGCTCCGTTTGAGCGATGCAGACCTGCCATATGTTCCATCTCCTTTGCCCCCTTTCAATCTAACAGCCATTGCTACGTTGGATCTGTCTGGGAATTCCAACATCACGTCTGCCATGCTAAGATGGCTTGCTAACGCCACCAGCCTCGAGTACCTCCTCCTTTCTGGCTGTGGGAGTCCCAATATCGAGTCGCTACAAGTTGCTCTAGGAGCTCTCAGTAATCTGAAGGGATTGGACTTATCAGATAATTCTATTGTCACTCTTCGTATCTTAGCTTCTCTAATTTCATATCGTGAGGGAATCTCACAAACTTGCAACATTTAGACTTGGGGCACAATTTGATCAGCGGAGAAATTCCACCGACCGTGGGAAATTTTGTGCAGTTGAAGTACCTCGACTTATCATGGAATTCTATTGTCACTCTTCATATCTTAGCTTCTCTAGGGAATCTCACAAACTTGCAACATTTAGACTTGTGGGGCAATTCAATCAGCGGAGAAATTCCACCGACCGTGGGAAATTTTGTGCAGTTGAAGTACTTGTAGAGTCGAGCTTATCATGGAATTCTATTGCCACTCTTTGAGCATATCTTAGCTTCTCTAGGGAATCTCTGAAACTTGCAACATTTATACTTGGGGAATAATTTGATCAGCGGAGAAATTCCACCGACCGTGAGAAATTTTGTGCAGTTGAAGTACCTCGACTTATCAAGGAATTCTATTGTCACTCTTCATATCTTAGCTTCTCTAGGGAATCTCACAAACTTGCAACATTTAGACTTGCGGGGTAATTCAATCAGCGGAGAAATTCCACCGACCGTGAAAAATTTTGTGCAGTTGAAGTACCTCGACTTATCATGGAATTCTATTGCCACTCTTCATATCTTAGCTTCTCTAGGGAATCTCACAAACTTGCAACATTTATACTTGTGGGGCAATTCAATCAGCGGACAAATTCCACCGACCGTGGGAAATTTTGTGCAGTTGAAGTACCTCGATTTGTCTAACAATAACATCACCGGAGAGATACCGTCGAGCATAGGGAACCTCACTAATTTGGTTCATTTAGATTTATCAGGCAATAATATTATCGGAAGCATTCCAGAAACTATTGGGGATCTCCAAAATCTACAGGATTTAAATTTAGGAAGGAATGCTATTAATGGACGGATACCAAAGATGATTGGTAGACTCCACCGATTGCAGGCATTGGACATGTCATACAACAACTTATCAGGTCAGATCCCGATGACAATGGGTGGCCTATGCAATTTGACCCTCTTATTCTTGTCCCATAATAATTTGAGTGGGATTATTCCGACAAGCATGGGCCAATTATCTCGATTATACAGATTAGATCTCTCCTCAAACTCGCTGGAAGGAAACATCACCGAAGTGCACTTTTCTAATCTCACAAGCTTATTAGAATTGACAATCGCTTCCAACTCCTTGAATGTGATCCTACCAAATGATTGGCGCCCTCCTTTTAGTGCCGAGACTATCGATATGAGCTTTTGTCATATTGGAGCAAAGTTTCCTGATTGGATTCGGACCCAGCAACAATTGCAAAGTCTTTACCTATCTGGTGTTGGGGTCTCAGGTGACCTCCCTGTTTGGTTTTTAGATTTCTCAAAAGGTTTGCAAATACTTAACTTGAGCTCTAACCATTTGATGGGTCCATTACCTTCTGCACCCCAATTCATGTTGGATCTCTCCAACAACTCATTTGTCGGACCTATTCCATTTAGTTTCGAAGAAGCTACAATACTTATTTTATTATCTTTGTCTCATAATCATATCAATGGTAGTCTGCCTCCCTTCTTTTGCAATATGGACTTACTTAGAGTTCTCGACCTATCTAACAATCACTTAATTAGAGAAGTCCCAAATTGTTGTAACTCATTTCCAACTTCTCTACGATCTTTGCATTTAAATAATAACAGTCTATCCGGAATGATTCCTTCATTTTTAAAACACTGTAACCAATTAATTACCCTTGATTTAGGTGAAAATAAATTATCTGATAAAATTTCTACATGGATAGGAAGAAACCTCTTGTCAGTGAAGTTTCTTCGTCTGAGGTCAAACTTATTATATGGTGTTATCCCTGAGAACATAGTGGATCTCACTTCTCTTCAAGTTTTGGATCTTTCTTATAATAATTTATCTGGTAGCCTACCATCATTTCTAGGAAATTTCAATGCCATGGTTAAGTACCATGGTTGAGGTCAAAAAGGAACCTACCAGATCTTAAGCACAGGTGGATTAATGGTTACAAGAAACTATTCTTATATCGAGAGCATCTTAATCACAACAAAGCGATTAATGGTTGATTACACAACCATTCTCTCATTGGTGACATGCATAGATTTGTCAAATAATAATATTTCTGGTGAAATCCCAAAAGAACTGACAAAGCTTCTCGAATTACGCTTCCTAAACTTATCCAACAATCATTTGACGAGGAGGATTCCAAAAAATATGGGTGACATGAAACAACTTGAATCACTTGACTTATCGGTGAACAGTCTCACAGAGGAGATACCTTCGAGCTTTTCTTCTATGCATTTCCTGGCTAGTTTGAATTTGTCTTACAACAACTTATCAGGAAAAATACCCACGAGTGGTCAATTGTCGACCTTTGACTCATGGGCTTATGTGAGCAATAAAGGCCTTTGCGGTATGCCACTACCAGATTGTCCTGTTTATCAAACTCCACCTGACCCACAAGTTAAACATGAAGATGATGAGAAGCTCGACAAATTATTGGAGTATACCAGTATTGTGGTTGGATTTGTGGTTGGCTTTTGGCTATTTATTGGCACGCTCATCATGAAGCAGGCCATCAGATTCGCTTTCTTCCGATGGATCGACAAGGCTAGCGACTGGATCTATGTTCAGTTTGCAATAAAACTTGTGAAGCTCAAATCTAAATGGCAAACGATGATATGAACTGTGGGTAAGTGCTCAAAGTGTGTCATGTTCCTTTGTAGTTAGTCGTATCAAAATCTTGTGTTATCATGTAATGATGTTATCATATTATGCTGTCATGATTAAACTGAAAGAAGCATCATAAATCCTCTGCATACATTACATGTATTAGTTCTAGTATCATAACATCTCTATCTATCATCACTTTGCTATCGCCGGGCCATTGCTTATGGATCGATACATATATATCTATCAACTAAATAATTAATTGCAAGAGTGCAGGTCATGTTTGTTGACGAAATAGTTAATCTACCTATATTTAATCAATGTTTGAGAGGGAAGATTGTGTTCTTCTGTTATTGTTCTTACAATAGAAAAAAAAATCAACTATGTTATTATGCTCAAATTAGATAAAAATAATGACAATCACAAAATGGAGAGACAATTAGACAATTAAATTGTAATCATTATTGTGGACATGCTCTTAGTGTTCAGCTGAAATCGATGTCTTATTCGAGTGAAGAATCTTTCTTTTTCTGAGATGAGATTGTATATTTTGATCCTCCTCAAAATTCATATAGTATGAGACTCACTCTTCATTTTCTACCAGAAGTACATATGTTTTTTCTCTGCAAAAATAAAATCTATGTCCATCAATTTTTTAAAAAGTGAATTATTAATAATAAATAAGTTTTATAAATTCATATCAATCCCACTCTAGACTGCTTATTCCTATCATTTGGGTGCTAAAACTTGAGACCTTTTGATTATATAATTATCTTAAGAAAGATATTCTATGTTTCTTGATTGAGTTTTTTATGTTAATCAACATTTTATGTTATGTGCGCTTTGTTTCAGTATTCATAACCTGAGAGTATATATATATATATATATTTATAGTTCCTTTTTCCTGAAATCATATTTTGCAGGACTCGCAGAACTTTGATTTAGGTGTTACCAGAATGCTTTATATAAGTTCCCGATTTGCTGCTATTTTGGTGTTTCTATAATAAAAGCAGATTGCCACCAGTTCAGCTGATGCAGGAGCCAAAGTAGAAGAAGATGATGATGGTGATATGCTTGAAACAATAATATTAGATGTTACAAGCGTTGTCGTGGGATTCATTGTTGTTTCTGGGGTTTCCATCGGCGTAGTGATCCTGAAGCAAGGCTTAAGGATTACTCTCTTCCAACAAAATGACAGCATCTATGGCTGGATGCAGATATGTGCAGCTGAAAGCTGAAGCCCAAAATAATGACGAAGAATCAATTGAACTGTGCAAAGTGCTAAGATTGTCTATGTATGACTTCATGTATTTGTGTTCTAGTGTTTTGATTCATGCATGACCATTTGGTGTTGTCCAGAAATAAGGTTACAGTTTAAAGATAACATCTGAGACATGGCATCAGGATTGCTCTGTTCCAGTTGATCTGCAGGACTTGTGATTGGATCTATGTGCAGGTGGCAGTAAAGCTGAAGGAACCGAAGTGCAAATGGAGAAGAATGGCTTGAAGAATCACTAAGCATCTCAAGCTCATGTCATCCACTTCATGTAATCGTTGTAGTCTCTTTAGAGTCTTAAATCTATTGGCAACTTGCTGCTGGTTTTTAGTGCAGTGAAACTTAATTTACTGCATCACTTATTGCTTCTTTTCCAGAAACAAACCAATGGTCACAGGAGGGCAAAGTGAGCTGTCATAACATATCAACATATTACTATGAATTGAGAATTGCTCCAGTGGAAGCATCTCATAACTCCATCCTTCATATACATGAAATTGATTTCAATGAGTGCTTCAGGTGCTGATTCAGCTGAGAACAAAGTGTGATGTTCAATATATCTCAACATGTTCAATTTATCTCAATGAGCAGATATCAGATTGGCCATGAAGACTTGCTCATGCTTTCATAATAGATTTAAACGTTCAAAGTATTTTCTATTAGGATTGAAGTCGCTGTTCTGTTGTCAGATCTCTTTAATCTCTCCAACTCTTTTAACTATTCATATCATGCCTTAGTTTGATGAACCAAATGGATTAATCATAAGAATGATTCTGGATGCTTATGTAGGTAGGAGACGACATGGAAGCCACAATCTGTGACCAAGCATTCTCTTTATACCATTCATACAACTTTTGGTCTTAACATATATGGAGTTTTATACAGTTTGAGCATTTGAACCTCAAAAGCACCAACAGCAACAGCACAGGCAGCAGCCTTCCCTTTTACATCATTGATGGATTCTAATCTTTCAGTACTGAAGCATGTTCTCTGCTGAAGCCATGATGGGATTGGTTCATGCGCACGAGGTTCCACGGATTGATGAAGTTATATTCATTGATCATGGGGCCACTACTGATGCTAAATTTTGCTTTCAAGCAGTGGTGGATGTCATTGAGAGACTGCAGCCTGTTGCTGAGCTTGCCACCATCTGCGTCCTCAGGACAGAGTTCTCAGCCTGCACTGCGAACAAACACTGCGTGGTGAGGGTGAAGGATGTCAAGATCTGGCTGTTCTCCTTCCTCCTGGCCGATCTGCGCGGTGAGACCATCCAAATGCTTCTGCTTGCGCATCCTGAAAGTCCTCATGACTTCGCGGTTCGATATCTTTCTCTTCTGCTTTGTTAAAATTCATCACTGCCTGCAGATCCTTTCGGAAGCTCGACTTTTGTTGCAGGCTGGACCAGAAGGAGTTCCAACAGATTGCCATAGAAGCAATGTTCTTTTGCAGTGAAAATGAATTCTTTTTTTACTAGCCTTTATAAATTTTAATGGTAGTGCTCAAGCAAAAGAGATATTGGTTGGAAATATAGCTGAATAGTGTGAATATATGGCAAGACAATACTGATACCTTGAATGATGTTCATCAAATCAAGAAAAAATTCAAAATACGAGATTCTAATGTATATATATATCTGTAGATCTTCAGAACAAGCTCATGAAAACAAATAAAACCAGTAAAGGAAGATTCAACAGATACATTACAGCGAGATGGGTCCTATACCTGAGAGTGATGTTGATCATAAACCCAGAGAGAATTATCTCAGTTAATAAGTGACATCAATTAGAAACGTCAAGAGCAACATTATAAGCTGTATGTCACAAACACACAATGGCTTCTTCTTTCTTCAAAATCTTGGAAACTGATAGAATAGAATTCATTATTTTTTAAAAATAAATACTTTTGAGAAATTCTCAATTATATCGCTCTCATTTGAAATAATATTTGTAAAATACTGCTGTTTTATAAAGGATGATTTTGCCCCTTTTCGCCCCATCGATCGCTTGTCTTCACCTCTGGCCACTTGGACTCCGTTCCTGATTGCCTTCGTCTCCACCTCTGGTCATCTCCTTGCGTGGCCTCCCCATCCCCCATTGCCCCATTCACCCCTGGTAGCTTTTGCTATCCTCATCATCATCACCGTCATCTCGACGGAGGATGCAATGGAAAAGGGTCTACAGTCTCTAGTCCCTCTGCATCTTGATGTTTGAAAGCTACTTCATGGCACCTGCTACTTCCACTCACCATGAGATAATCCAAAATCCGATCAATTGAGCACAGAATGTGATCTTTAGGGCAGAAAATGTCACAAATTTTTTTAAGAAAACTCTTCAGAAATCACATGATTTATTAACCTTTAAAGAAAAAATAGAAAAGAGGAATAGAGATAAACAAGAAAATATCGACGAGGAGCAACAGATGACACTGATTCGAGACGACGTCCATTAATTAAAATTTTGGTATATTTAATTATTTAAATACTTAAATTGATGTTTTGACTCAAAATTGAAAGACTTGATAACTTTCGATAATATCTATTTGTGCGGCAATGTATATTTGTTTGGATGATATATTTTTATCCTGATACAGAAATGCCTATTTCAATATTCAAATTAATATTATGTACAATACTATTTTTTCAAAATATTATCAAATCTGATAAAATTATTATGAATTGTAAAATATGAAACTTGAATATCTTGGTCCATGTAGGCTTTCATGAAGGATCCACTATGTGTTGGGCGGCATCGTGCTAATCTTAAGCAAGGGGGCTTACAGAAAAGCCTCTATGGTAATACATGGTGTCGCAAACGAAGACAAGTCAAGAGTCAAATGAGATTTAAGCTTCGATTCTTCAAATTTCACGTTGACGTCTAAAGTCACCGTTGTTAGGAATACATCCAAGGTCTATGATGTTTTTGCTTCGAATGGATTGGTCTGCGGATAGTGGATGATGGTAATGATTATGATGAGTTACAGTGTCAATGACACGACGAGAGGTCAAGAATTTTCTCTGAGCTTTAGTCGGAAAATCTACAAGATTGCAGGTGTCATCGTGAAGGTCTACTGGTTGGACACCGAGTCGGTGACAGCCGACGTTGAATCGAAGAGCCAAAAAGTGGAGCGATCATCATTGACTTTGACTTACATCTTACTCAAGTCTTTTGACTCTTGACTCGCGCGGTTAGCACGATCAAATGTACGAAGAGCCCGAGGAAATCACGGGGACAGTTGCATGCCAGCGATATATATATCTCTCGCCATATAATATATATATCGGCGACAGGTTTTCTTCTTGGACTTTGCTTTTGGATGGCAATTTGATCACCGGACAGGTACCATCGAGCATGGACACTCCCTCCACCAACTTGGTATTCTTAGATTTATCACAATAATATTACCAAAAATGGAGACTATTAGTGTCTCATCCATATGTTGGCATTATATTTCCATCATTTGAATTATGTTTCTGAACAAATACCAACAATCAAGGGGATCTTCCCGAAATCTTCAAACTTATTTCTATGTCCACTTGAATATTTTTTTAATGATCAACATTTCCTATGTTATGGGTCTCCATTGTTTCAGATACTTAACCCTTCAGGATTTTATGATTTTCTTTGATTCTTTTCTGAAATCACATTTTTGCAGGGCATGCATGAGTTTGTTTTAGGTGTTATTGCGAATGCTATGCATAAGTTATCAAATTTGCTGCTGTTTTGATATTTCTATAATAAAAGAAGATGACGATTGAGTGAAACAAGAAGAAGATGATGTTCCATGGTGACAAGCTTGAAACAATAATATTAGATGTTGCTATATCGTCATGCCATTCATAGATTGGCTTGTGGGGCCTCTATTGGTGTTTCATGGAACTGTGGAATCCCAATTGCTCTCGAGTCCCAACAAATCGACAACATCTATAATCTGCTGGATGGATTTGTGTGCGGTCGAAAGCTGAGTCCAAATAATGACAAAGTCAACTGCACTGTGGCTAAGTGCTAAGACTGAGCTATGTATCATTATATTCCAGATATTTGGTGCCTTAAGAGTCACTGTATGATCATCATGGAATTTAAATGCCTGAACATGCTGCTTGCTTTGTTGAATCTTACAAACTTAACATTTAGGAATGTAAATTCATTCAAGGCATTACATGCCTATTAAAATGCTTCATAATTAGTTATTCATCCCTAGAGTCATTAAGACTCATCAATGTGTTAAAACCACTAAGCATGGTACCTCAGTAATTTTGAATTATATTTATCAATGAACATCATTGGAAAATACCAGAAGCATCGGAACCTCACCTAGCTTGGAATTGTTAGATTTATCAGGGAACAATATCGTGGGATGGATACCACCGAGCATGGGAAACCTCACCAGCTTGGTATACCTAGATTTGTCATCTAACAATATTGTCGGTTGGATACCACCGAGCATGGGGAAGCTCACCAACTTGGTATTCTTAGATTTATCAACGAATAATATTGTCGGAAGTATTCCGGAGAGTATCGGTGCTTGCATCCATATGAAGGTATTGCATCTCGATGACAATCAAATTTCTGGAGAAATACCAGCAACCATTGGGGGTCTCCAAAACCTGCTTGAGTTGATTTTAAAAGGCAACTCGTTTACTGGGCAAATACCTGATACGATTGGTAGACTAGTTTGAAGTACTTGGACATATCAAACAACAATTTATCAGGTTCGCTACCAAAAACAATGGGTGGTCTGTGCAACTTGACCAGGATAGATTTGTCTCAGAACAACATTGGTGGGGAGCTAACCAATCTATTTGATGGGTTATCTGCCTGCACACAATGGACATCTTTACTATCCTTATATATGCAGCACAATCATTTAAGCGGTACAATTCCTTCAACTATGGGTCGAGTATCTCAATTACGAGATCTATACCTCTCCTCAAACTCTTTAGTAGGTAACATCACTGAAGTACACTTTTCTAATCTCACAAACTTAATAGGATTTACAGTATCTTCCAACTCTTTGAACGTGGTCCTACCAAATGATTGGCATCCCCCTTTTAGTGTCGAATTTATTGGCATGAGCTTTTGTCATTTAGGAGCTGAATTGCCTGCTTGGCTTCAAACTCAAACACAATTAATAACTCTATATCTATGTGGAGTTGGACTCTCGGGCAACCTCCCAGTTTGGTTTTCAAATTTCTCGAGAGGGTTGCAGAGTCTTAATATGAGCTCTAACAATTTACAAGGTCGATTACCTTCTGCTCCCAAATTCATGTTGGATCTCTCCAATAACTCATTTATGGGACCTATTCCCCCGAGCTTTGCAAAAACTACAAGCCTCTCTCTATTATCTTTGTCTCATAACCATATCAATGATAGTCTCCCTCCCTTCTTTTGTCATATGCAATCACTTCAAGTCCTTGACCTATCTAACAATCACTTAATCGGAGAAGTCCCGGATTGCTATTACTCTTTCCCAACCTCTCTACAATCATTACACTTGAATAATAACAATCTGTCTGGAATAATTCCTTTTTTTTTGAAACATTGTGATCAATTAATTATCCTTGATCTTGGTGAAAATAAATTGCATAGCAGAATTCCAACATGGATAGGAAGAAACCTCTCATCGTTGAGAGTTCTTCGTCTGAGGTCAAACTTTCTATATGGTACCATCCCCATGAATATAGTGAATCTCACTTCACTCCAAGTATTGGATCTTTCTTCCAACAATCTAACTGGTAGTCTACCATCATCTCTAGGATATTTCAATGCCATGGTCGAGATACAGAATAATACCAGTTCAGTGCTTCATATCTACAACTATTATTATGAAGAGAGCATCTTGATGACTACAAAAGGATCAATTATTGATTACACAACCATTCTCTCGCTGGTGACAAGCATAGATTTATCAAATAATCATCTCTCTGGTGAAATCCCAGAAGAACTGACAAAGCTACTCGGGTTGCGCTTCCTAAACTTCTCCAAGAATCATTTGACAGGGAGGATTCCAGAAAAGATCGGTGATATGAAACAACTAGAATCACTTGACTTATCAGTGAACGATCTCACGGGAGAGATACCTTCGAGCTTTTCTTCTATGCATTTCCTAGCTCGTTTGAATCTGTCTTACAATGAATTATCGGGAAAAATACCCACGAGTGGTCAATTGTCGACCTTTGACTCATGGACATATGTGGGTAATAAAGGCCTTTGCGGTATGCCACTGCCAGATTGCCCTGTTTATCAAACTCCACCTGACACTAGAGTTAAATATGAAGATGATGAGAAGCTCGAAAAATTATTGGAGTACACCAGTATTGTGGTTGGATTTGTGGTTGGCTTTTGGCTGTTTATTGGTACACTCATCTTGAAGCAGGCCATCAGATTTGCTTTCTTCCGATGGATAGACAAGACCAACGACTGGGTCTATGTTCAGTTTGCAGTAAAGCTTGCGAAGCTCAAATCCAAATGGCAAATGATGACATGAACTGTCGGTAAGTGCTCGAGTGCGTCAATTCTTCTATAACACCTTAATGTCACGTTGTCCTTCGTAGTTAGTCATATCAAAATCTTGTGTTAGTATGTAATGATGTTATCATATTATGTTGACATGATTAAGCTAAAATAAGCAGTGTAGATTCTCTGTGTACATTACATGTATTAGTTCTAGTATCATAACATCTCCATCTATCATCACTTTGCTATCGCCACACCTTCGCTTATGGATTGATACATATCTGACAACTAAAAAGATTAATTGCAAGAGTGTATGTCATACTTTGTTTGCTAATGAAATAGTTAATCTACCTATATTTAATCAGAGTTTGAGAGTGGAGATTGTGTTCTTCTGTTCTTACAATAGAAAATAAAAATCTACAATGTTATTATGCTCAGATTAGATTAAATAATGATAGTGTGGAGAGACAATTAGACAATAAAATTGTAACCATTATTGTGGACATTCTCTTAGTGTTTGACCGAAATCAAAGTCTTATTCAAGCGACAAAACTTTGTTTTCTGAGATGAGATTGTATATTTTGATCCTCCTTAAAATTCATATAGTATGATACTCACTCTTCATTTTCTACCAGAGAACATATGTTTTTTTTTTGCAAAAATAAAATCCATGTCCATCATTTTTTTTTCTAAAAGTGAATAATTATTAATAAATAAGTTTTATAAATTCATATCAATCCCACTCCAGACAGCTTATTCCTATCATTTGGGTGCTAAAGCTGGAGACCTTTTGGTTATATAATTATCTTAAAGAGAGATATTCTATGTTTCCTGAATGAGTTTTTTTCATTAATCAACATTTTATGTTGTGTGTGTTTGTTTCAGTATTTGTAACCTGAGAGTATATGCATGTTTTTAGTTCCTTTTTCTTGGAAATCATATTTTGTAGGACATGCAGAGCTTTGATTGAGGTGTGACCTGAATGCTCTGCAGAAGTTCTCGATTTGCTGCTATTTTGGTGTTTCTATAATAAAAGCGCATTGCCACCGGTTCAGCCGAAGTAGGAGTCAAACTAGAAGAAGATGATGATGGTGATATGCTTGAAACAATAATATTAGATGTTACTTGCGTTGTCGTGGGATTCATAGTTGTTTCTGGGGTTTCTATCGGCGTAGTGATCATGAAGCAAGGCTTAAGGATTACTCTCTTCCAACAAAATGACAACATCTACGGCTGGATGGAGATATGTGCAGCTGAAAGCTGAAGCCCAAAATAATGACGAAGAATCAATTGAACTGTGGCCAAGTGCTAAGATTGTCTATGTATGCTTTCATGTATTTATGTGTTCGAGTGTTTTGATTCACGTATGATCATCATTTGGTGTCGCCTCGCCTTGTTTATTGAACTTGGATATGACTAGTGTTGCTTTTCTTCATCAACTACAAATTTGGTGTGTCCACGCTACATCTTTATCATGAGTTGATTTTTTCTTTCACGGTTAAACTCTTCACGTCTAAATATTCAACATTCATGAAACACACAAGTCTCGCATATCTTAACCATGGCATGCATCAGAGTCTCCAAGAGACTGATGTGTCCCATTGACGTTGACTAGCGTCAGAGCAAAATGCAAGACTTTCTCGGCCACATGATAGAAGCTTGGATGGGTGTTCAGACCTAATTCACTCATACGTAACTTCTTTTCAACCCCACGCCACACGGCAGAGAAGGTGGAAATCAAGGTGTGGAGACTTTTCATGACAATTCACCTCTTCCATCCCATATCCAACCATTCAACGCGTCATTAGAAATATCCATGCTTTTCAACACCGAAAGACTTCTTGACGAGCACGCCGGGGAACAGCAACATTTACTCTTCTTTTTTTTTCCCTCTTATATGAAAATATTTTTAGATAATTTACTCAGAAAGTCAGTCATAATTAACTTTTAGCAATTTTTTTTTCCAGAGTTTACTTGGGAGCATCCTCAAGACAAAAAGAGAAAAGGTATAGTTTTTATTTTTAAAGCTTGTTACGTAGTTTTATAGGATTTGAGTGTGAACCTTTCCAAATTTGATTTAAAAAAAATCTAAAATTATCCAAAAATAATGAAAATACTACTTAATGTTGTATTTGTCTTCTATGTCAAAAGATTGTGGTGAGTTGACTAAACTTTATAACCTTATACTCATAAATAAATTGTGCTACACTCTCGATTGCAAAATCAACCTAAAAATGTATCATACTTGACTTCACAAACTCCAAAAGTCACTTTAAAATAGAAACAAACAATAAAATCAGTGTATATATCATATTTGTTTACTCTATTGAAATATTGAGGTAAGTTTGACGTGTCTCAAGTGTTGCACACGCAAATGAACTGGCCAATGAATCAGCATTGAATGTGATGGAAATTAGGGCCGTCGTGTATGAATCATCCAGCCTTAGTCACATCATCAATTCCACACGCCTGTGACTTTGAAAAAGATTTCATATCTTAGATCACACAGGATCAAATTATTCTTACACTTTTTACAAGAAAAGATGTCTTTTTTGCAAAAAAATTTGTGTCAACCAAGCAAACTAGTCCAATTTTTTTTTACAGTATAAACTTCTCCTATCAGTCACATCTAAATTGAGAATTCAATAACCATCTCATGAATGGCAATCGCCCAAGTCTTTGGTCAACCAACATTAATCAATCAATTCCATATTTTGATCTTATCCATGGAATGATTATGTGAATAATTTGCCTTCACTTACACAGATGTGTCTCTGACTCAAAATTGACTTTGCGCTCGATCAAAAACAAGTTGACCGAAGTCAACCTCACACCCCAACTTCGTGAGTGTTCAGATCTTATACATCCGCCGCACGCGGTTTCTTCTTTCACCGCGGCCGCAGCCCGCGGTCTCATCGCCACTCCCCGGAAGATAGCCGCAGCCACCGTCGCAAGGTGTGCGGTCGCACCTCTCCGCTCTCAGGCAGCGAGCCTCCAGCTTCCCTGCACCTGTAAATGGAGCTTTGGGGAACAACATCCTACAGGGAAGCCAAGGAGAGAAGAAGAGATGTGAGGAAGGAGCCCAAATCCGACCAAAGTTCTTCTCCGGCGTGAATCCCCGCGGATTCCGTGCTCATTGCAGCACAGGGGAAATCTGTAATTTTGCTTATGCGGCAAATTTTGGATTTTTCTTTTTCTAAGGAAGTCGTGATGGTGTGGTTAAACCTCCGACGGTTTAATTTTTTTTTGATTTTTCTTCTCCTTGTGGATTTAACAACGTTTATGGCATTACAAATCGCTTATATTTATTTTGTCCTTTGTCATCCTATTTTTCACCGACTAGATCTAAATATCTTACAGGTGATGGGTGACTTACTAATCCTTCCAATATATGATATCAAAGCTTTTTATAAAAATTATTCAGTTGCCATTAATAGATGAGATTAAAATATTGGATCAAAAAAATTATGGAAAGATAAAGGCTATTTTAATAAACTAAATTGTGGCTTCCTCATTTGAGGACTTGAGCTCTATAACATTGATAAATTAATAGATGCTCAAAATCGATGTGGGCCCTTAGGGAGATGTGTGAAAGTCGCAACTACATTTGTTGTGGTAAGAAAATTTGTTTCATACTACATTATTAATGAATAAATTGAAACTTCATTTATAATAAGAGCAAATGTGATTCCGATTGACTGGTCAAAAAATCTCATTAATGAATCATTCATGAGTTGATTTTTTCTTTCATAGTTAAATTCTTCACATCTAAATCCCCAACAACTTCTCAAAAAGTATAATCAATCATGTCTCATATTTTATTTCTTAACCATAATCATCCGAGTCTTTAGAGATAGATATCAAACTTTGTTACTAATCTTTTATCAAAATGCAAGACTTTCTCACATATATAGAAGTTTGATGAGTGTTCATTAAACTTTCATAGGTGGCTCGTCTTTTCCAACCTCACACCATGTGGAATAGAAAGTCTTGACCTTTATCAAATTCACTATTCAAAATTCTTAACATCACGAAAATGGATCATATTTTTTTTAAATTGAAAATTTCTTAACATCACTTTAAGAACATCAACATTTATAAAAAACAGAGCCTTTGTATGAAAATATTTTTAGATAATTTCTGTTGAAAGATCCGAGGTATTAACTTTTTACCTAAGTTCTTCAGTGTTTACTTGGGACATCCTAAAAAGAAAAAAAAGAAAAGATGTGCAACATTTTAAATGTTACGTAGTTTTATAGGGTTTGAGGTGAACCTGTCCAAATTTATTTAAAAATATCTAAAATCATCTTAAAATCAAATGAAAATAATGTTTACATAATAACGTTGATGCTCAGTTGCATTAGTCCATTGGCTCTTTCAATATGTGAGTAGAGCTTGGGTTTATCATGCTCTCTTCTTTACCGAGTAATGTCCTATAAACTGCATTCGAGTGATTTAAGAAAAATAACAAGTCAAACGCCATGTTGGAATGAATCCGACACCAAGTTAGATGTATAATCAATCTTACGTATGTAATGATGCATAATCAACACATAATATTAACATTAATGCTTGACGGTTCGGACGACACTTTTTGTTTTGCGTATGTATAGATAATGTTTTGGTAAATATTCATGCCCAAAAAAGGTTATCTACTTAAATGGACCTACTTGTTCATGTTTTACTCTTGAAAGCTCTAATCGATCATTAATGCTCCTCAAGTTATGCACATTCTAACTTGAGATTGGATGCTCTTGTCGGATATGACTCGACTTAGTTTCATGACTCGTTGGCTGATAAGTTTTCAAAAATTCTTCTCCGTCTCGATACTCATCTTGTGATGAAGAAATTAGCTCGAAGACATTGAGGACCGATTAAAATTGACATCAAACACTTGGGAAGTAGCACGAAAGTCCCAACCACTGTTCCCATGGTAGATAAAAGTGTGCCCACACTACGATGCAAGTTAACAATGAATAAATTGGAACTCCATCTACATTAATTGAGCAATTGTGACTCATCTTGGCTGTCGACTAAATCTCCGACGTTGATGAATTCATCTGACTCTCACATCTTTATCAATATTCTTTCACAGTTAAGCTCTTCACATCTAAATCTACAACGTTCATGAGACATCCAATTCGCACATATTAATCAATCTGACTCTGGCATCAGAGGTTGGATAGATATATGTCTCATTTTCATTAAAGAAACATCAGAGTTTCCAAAAAGGTATTTCCATCTTAATATTTGCCCATAAGATGCAAGACTTTGACTTGTATCTCAGCCATTTGAGAGTACATGAATACTTCCCTCCCCTCACGCCATATGGAAGATAAAAGATGGAAATCAAGACATCGTGACCATCATTGAATATCTCTCTTCCTATATTCCACTCCATCCATATCAAACCATTCATCACGTCTATTAGAGAATATTCAAACTTTCCAATGCCAAAAGTCTCATCAGGAACATAAACAATTTGCATCCATTTTTATTTTATATTAAAATATTTTTGGATAATTTATTCAAAAAATCGATCATAATTAGCGTATATCGAAGAGCATTCTTCCCGAATTTCTCAAAGCATCTTGACAGAAAAGAACAAGTGTTTTTTATTTTAGGATTTTTATATACTTTTACGAGTGAATCTATCCGATTCGTTTTAAAAATATAAAATATCTAAAATCATCTAAAATAGAAAACCCAATGAAAGTACTATTTAATGTTGTATTTATCTTCTATATTAAAATTGAGTTGAATAAGCTTTATGTTATTATACTCATCAATGTACCTGTTATATTCGATGACAATCAACAGAAATATATCACTTAAGAAACTCTGAATCACCTTAAAATTCCAAAGAACAATGACATCAACATGTATAATATTTGGCTTATTGAAAGCCACCAGCCTCGAGTTACACTTTGTAACTTAATTCAACGCTGATGGAACCTCACTATCGAGTCGCCCTTGACTTTGACTTGCATCTTAGGAACTCTCAAGTCAATCTGAAGATTGATTGACTGCGTTGTCAGGGATCAACTACCTTAGGAAGGAGATCAAATCTACAGAAATTGCTCCACAAGCATCATAACTCCAGCCTGAACAAAGTGTGACTTAAGCGGGAATCACCATTCAACATGTTCAATATATCCATGGAGCCTCAGATTGGAGTGAAGACTTGCTCATGCTTTCATCAATGGATTTAACCATTCAAGTATTTTCAATGGCCTTGAAATTGCTGTTCTGTTGTCAGATCTTCTTAATCTCTCAAAGTCTTTTAACTATTCAAATCATGCCTTAGTTTGATGAAAAATGGAAATCAAAAGAATGATTCGGATGCTTATGAGAGATACCGTACAAGCCACAATCCGGAAACTTTCTCACCATTCATACTTTTGGTCTCATTTAGATCTTTGAGCATTTGAACCTCATTATCGGTCAGATACCGAACAGCTTGGGGCACCTTCCCATTTTACATCATTGATGGATTCTTGGCTGTTTCATACTGGAAAACATTGTCGGACGCACTCCAGAGATGGGCTTTCATGCTCATCAGGTTCCACGGGTTGATGAAGTTATTAGATCATCTCTACAATGCTATATTTTGCTGGACAAGATGGAGGATGTCATTGAGTACTGAGCTCCACCATCTGCGTCCTTAGGACAGAGTTCTCAGCCTGCATGCGATAACAACTTATCGTGGTCAGGGTGAAGGATGTCAACGACAATGTTCTCCTTCCTCAGCTGGCCGATCTGCGCGGTGAGACCATCAAATTTTGTCCCATAATAACATGGGTGGGCAGCTAATTAGTCTATTGAATGGTTTATCTTTCTTTCTCATCTTAAGGTTCACCATATTTATCAATTTTTGGCATGGCTGACCCAGAAGGAGTTCCAACAATTTGAGTAGATTATTCCTTCAGTATGGGAAAATGAGTCTCTTATTTCTTACTAGCCTCTATAAATTCGGAATAAGTCGAGGCTTTGTCACCGAAGCACACTTTTCTAATCTCAAATAATTATATGAATGTTAATGGCAGACTGTTACTATTTCTTGAATGTGATCCTATATTCATAAAATGATTGGCACTCTGTTTGCTAGTGCCGTTGAGTCTAAATATCGATTTGAGCATTCGAATTGAGGACATATAGGAGCAAAATTTCCTGATTGGATTCGGACTCAACAACAATTGCAAAGACTTCGTCTATCCGGAGTTGGAGTCTCAGGTGGCCTTCCTGTTTGGTTTTTAGGTTTCTCAAAAGGTTTGAAATATCTCAACTTAAGCTCCAACCATTTGACGGGTCAATTACCTTCTGCTCCCAAATTCATGTTGGATCTCTCCAACAACTCATTTGTCGGACCTATTCTACCGAGCTTGTCAAAAGTTACAACAATCTATTTATTATCTTTGTCTCATAACCAAATGAATGGTAGCCTCCCTCCCTTTTTTTTGTAACATGCAATCACTTCAACTTCTTGACCTATCTAATAATCACTTTTTTGGAGAAGTTCCAAAATATCGTAACTCGTTTCCAACCTCTTTACAATATTTGCATTTAAATAATAACAATCTATCAGGAATGATTCCTTCATTTTTAAAACACTGTAACCAATTAATAACTCTTGATTTAGGTGAAAATAAATTATTTGGTAAACTTCCAACATGGATAGGAAGAAACTTCTCGTCATTAAAGGTTCTTCGTTTGAGCTCAAACTTGTTATATGGTGTTATCCCTGAGAACATAGTGAATCTCACTTCTCTTCAAGTTTTGGATCTTTCTTCCAACAACCTATCTGGTAGCCTACCATCATCTCTAGGAAATTTTAGTGCCATGGTTGAGTTACAAAATGGTACCAGGCCATTGCTCCAAGGTAACTATTCTTATATCGAGAGCATCTTCTTAACAACAAAAGGATCGATGGTTGATTATACAACCATTCTCTGGCTGGTGACATGCATAGACTTATCAAATAATCATCTCTCTGGTGAAATCCCGAAAGAACTAACAAAGCTTCTCGGATTGCGCTTCCTAAACTTATCGAACAATCATTTGACGGGGATGATTCCAGAAAACATTGGTGATATGAATCTATTGGAATCGCTTGACTTATCAGTGAATAGTCTCACAGGAGAGATGCCTTCAAGCTTTTCTATCATGTATTTCCTGGAGCGTTTGAATCTGTCTTACAACAACTTATCAGGAAAAATACCCACGAGTGGTCAATTATCGACCTTTGACTCATGGACATATGTGGGTAACAAAAACCTTTGTGGTATGCCACTGCCAGCTTGCCCTGTTTATCAAACTCCACTTGATGCCAGAGTTAAAGATAATGAGAAGCTCGAAAAATTATTTGAGTACACCAGTATTGTGGTTGGATTTGTGGTTGGCTTTTGGTTGTTTATCAGCACACTCATCATGAAGCAAGCCATCAGATTCGTTTTCTTCCGATGGATCGACAAGACCAGCGACTGGGTCTATGTTCAGTTTGTAGTAAAGCTTGCGAAGCTCAAATCCAAATGGCAAACTATGACATGAACTATGGGTAAGTGCTCGAGTGTGCCACCTCTTCTATTAGACCTTAATGTCATGTTGTCCTTCGTAGTTAGTTGCATCAAAATCTTGTGTTCGCATGTAATGATATTATCATATTATGCTATCATGATTAAGCTGACATAAGCATCATAGATCCTCCGCATACATTACATGTATTAGTTCTAGCATCATAATATCTCTATCTATCATCACTTTGCTATCGCATGGCCTTTTCTCATCAATTGATACGTTACTGACAACTAAAAAGATTAATTGCAAAAGTCTATGTCATACTCTGTTTGCTGACAAAATAGTTAATCTGCTTATATTTAATCAATGTTTGATAGTGAAGATTGTGTTCTTCTGTTATTGTTCTTACAATAGAAAAAAAAATCAACTATGTTATTCAGCTCAAATTAGATAAAAATAATGATAATAACAAAATGGAGAGACAATTAGACATTTAAATTGTAATCATTATTGCGGACATGCTCTTAGTGTTCAGCTGAAATCGATGTCTTATTCGATGAAGAATCTTTCTTTTCAGAGATGAGATTGTATATTTTGATCCTTCTCAAAATTTATATAGTATGAGACTCACTCTTCATTTTCTACCAGACAACAATTTTTTTTGCAAAAATAAAATCCATGTCCACCATTTTTTTTAAGTGAATTATTAATAATAATTAAGTATTATAAATTCATATCAATCCCACTCTAGGTTACTTATTCCGATCATTTGGGTGCTAAAGCTTGGGACCTTTTGATTATATAATTATCTTATGACATATTCTATGTTTCTTGATTGAGGTTTTCCCGTTAATGAACATTTTATGTTATGTGCGTTTGTTTGTGTTTATAACCTGAGACTCTATGCATTTTTTTTGTTCCTTTTTCCTGGAAATCATATTTTTGCAGGACTTGCGGAACTTTGATTTAGGTGTTACCTGAATGCTCCGCGTAAGTTCTTGATTTGCTGCTATTTTGGTGTTTCTAAAATAAAAGCAGATGATGCAGGAGTCAAACTAGAAGAAGATGATGATGGTGATATGCTTGAAACAATAATATTATGTTACTAGCGTTGTCGTGGGATTCGTTGTTGTTTCTGGGGTTTCTATCGGCGTAGTGATCATGAAGCAAGGCTTAAGGATTACTTTCTTCCAACAAATCGACAACATCTACGGCTGGATGGAGATATGTGCAGCTGAAAGATGAAGCCCAAAATAATGACGAAGAATCAATTGAACTGTGGCCAAGTGATAAGATTGTCTATGTATGCTTTCATGTATTTATGTGTTCGAGTGTTTTGATTCACGTATGACCATTTGGTGTTGCCTCGCCTTGTTTATTGAACTTGGGATATGATTAGTGTTGCTTTTCTTCATCAACTACAAATTTGGTGTGTCCACACTACATCTTTATCATGAGTTGATTTTTTTTTCACGGTTAAACTCTTCACATCTAAATCTCCAACATTCATGAAACACACAAGTCTCACATATCTTAACCATGGCATGCATCATAGTCTCCAAGAGACAGATATGTGTCTCACTCAAATTGACTTGCGCCGAGCAAAATGCAAGACTTTCTCGGCCACATTATAGAAGCTTGGATGGGTGTTCAGACCTAATTCACTCATACGTGACTTCTTTTCAGCCCCACACCACGCGGAAGAGAAGGTGGAAATCATGGGGTGGAGACCATTCATGACAATTCACCTCTTCCATCCCATATCCAACCATTCAACGCGTCATGAGAAATATCCATGCTTTTCAACACCGAAAGACTTCTTGACGAGCACGTCGAGGAACATCAACATTCACACTGTTTTTTTTCCTCTTATATGAAAATATTTTTAGATAATTTACTCAGAAAGTCGGTCGTAATTAGCTTTTAGCATTCTTTTTTTCAGAGTTTACTTGGGAGCATCCTTAAGACAATAAGAGAAAAGGTATAGGTTTTATTTTAAAGATTGTTACGTAGTTTTATAGGATTTGAGTGTGAACCTTTCCAAATTTGATTTAAAAAATATCTAAAATTATCTAAAAATTAAAAAATAATGAAAATGCTACTTAATGTTGTATTTGTCTTCTATGTCGAAAGATTGAGGTGAGTTGACTAAACTTTATAGCCTTATACTCGTAAATAAATTGTGCTACACTCTCGATTGTAAATTTAACCTAAAAATGTATCAGATTTGACTTCACAAACTCCAAAAATCACTTTAAAATAGAAACGGATAATAAAATCAGTGTATATATCACATTTGTTTACTCTATTGAAATATTGAGGTAAGTTTGACAAGTCTCAAGTGTTGCACACGCAAATGAACTGGTCAACGAATCAGCATTGAATGTGATGGAAGTTAGGGCCGTCTTATATGAATGATGTGCTCTTGACTTTGATTTGCATCTTAGTCACAGCATCAATTCCACACGCGGTGTGCGCACAAGTCACGTGGATTTCCGGTGGTGACGTGCCTATATGTGCATGCCCACAGAGGTCTCCTCTCCGACCCACACCTTCGCCTTTCTCTTCTCTTGAGCGCTCAATCAATGGCTGCGGCTGGTAGCGGCAGTTTCCAGAACGGACGGATTGCCTCGAAGCGTCTCATGATGCTCGTGGCCTCACTTCTCGTCTCCTGCTGTCTCGGCCATGGCTTCGGCGACGAGGATCATGTCGAGGTGGAGGGAATCAGCAGCAGTTGCATGGAGAGCGAGAGGAGAGCTCTCCTTGCCATCAAATCCGATATGTACGACCCCGGCGACAGGTTTTCTTCTTGGACCGGCAAAGACTGCTGTGGGTGGAGAGGCGTGGCCTGCGACAACACCACCGGCCATGTCACCAAGCTCGACCTCCACTACCCCTACAGACACACATACACGTACGATATGTGGGATGTGTTTTACGATGGGGAAAGAATAGGCGTCAGCAAGGTAAATCCATCTTTGCAAGAACTGAAGCATTTGAAGCATTTGGATTTGAGCATGAATAACTTCGCCCACGCCCCTGTGCCCACAATGATCGCTTCACTAGTCCACTTGGAATATCTCAACCTATCTCATGCCATGTTCGATGGACTGATTCCTCCTCAGCTGGGGAACCTCTCCAACCTGCACCATCTCGACCTTGGGGGATGGTATGGTTATCATCTACACGTTGATGATCTCGATTGGCTCTCCCGCATTCCTTCTCTAAAATATCTTGACATGAGTGAAGTCAACCTCTCCAAGGCGACCAATTGGTTTCATGTGATTAATTCCATTCCCACACTTAAAGTGTTATATATGTACGATGCAAAGCTGCCATATGTTCCATCTCCCTTGCCCCCTTTTAATCTAACAGCCATTGCGACGTTTGAATTGTCTGGGAATTCCAACATCACGTCTGCCATGCTAAGATGGCTTTCTAACGCCACCAGCCTCGAGTACCTTGGTCTTTCTGGCTGTGGGAGTCCCACTATCGAGTCGGTACAAGTTGCTCTAGGAGCTCTCAGTAATCTGAAGGAATTGGATTTGTCAGGCAACTCCCTTGAAGGAGAAATTCTTGAACTTCTGAACAATGTCAGTAGCAGGGGCCTGAAGCAGCTAGACTTGAGAAGGAATTATTTATCCGGAGATATGCCAGAAACACTACAGAGCCTTAGACACCTGGAGTACCTCGACTTATCAGGGAATTCCAACGTCAGCGTACGTATGCCAACTTTGCTAGGAAATTTCACAAGCTTGCGATATTTAAGCTTACGGGAAAATAAGCTGATCGGTGGAGAAATTCCACCAATCGTGGGAGATTTTGTTCAGTTGGAGCACCTAGATTTGTCTGAGATTGGTATCACTGGAGAGATACCGTCAAGCATAGGAAACCTCACCAACCTTGAATACTTGGATTTATCATACAACAATTTATCAGGTCAGATACCAACGACAATGGATGGTCTGTGCAATTTGACCACATTAATTTTGTCTCATAATAACATGGGCGGGGAGCTAACGAGTCTATTGGATAGTTTATGTTCACAAGGAGCATCTTTATTATTTTTATGGTTGGACGGTAATAATTTGAGCGGGATTATTCCTTCAAGTATGGGAAAATTGTCTCAGTTATATTCTCTAGACCTCTCCTCAAACTCGCTGGTAGGCAACATCACCGAAGCACACTTTTCTAATCTCACAAACTTATATGAATTCAAAATAGCTTTCAACTCCTTGAATGTGATGCTACCAAATGATTGGCGCCCCCCTTTTAGTGCCGAGACTATCGATATGAGCTTTTGTCATATTGGAGCAAAGTTTCCTGATTGGATTCAGACTCAACAACAATTGCAAGATCTTTATCTATCTGGAGTTGGGATCTCAGGTGACCTCCCTGTTTGGTTTTTGGATTTCTCAAAAGGTTTGCGAGAACTTAACTTGAGCTCTAACCATTTGATGGGTTCATTACCTTCTGCTCCTCGATTCATGTTGGATCTCTCTAATAACTCATTTGTCGGATCTATTCCATTAGACTTCACAGAAGCTACAAACCTCTTTTTATTATCTTTGTCTCATAATTATATCAACGGTAATCTGCCTCCCTTCTTTTGCAATATGCATTCACTTGAAGTCCTTCTCCTATCCAATAATCACTTAATTGGAGAAGTTACAGAGTGTCATAACTCATTCCCACCCTTTCTAATATCTTTACATTTAAATAACAACAACCTATCCGGAAGGATTCCTTCATTTTTGAAACATTGTCATCAATTAGTTACCCTTGATCTTGGTGAAAATAAATTGCATGGTAAAATTCCAACATGGATAGGAAGAAACCTTTCGTCATTGAAGTTTCTTCGTCTGAGGTCAAACTTATTATATGGTACTATCCCTGAGAACATAGTAGATCTCATTTCTCTTCAGGTATTGGATCTTTCTTCCAACAATCTAACCGGTAGTCTACCATCATCTCTAGGAAATTTCAACGCCATGGTTGAGATACAAAATGATACAAGGTCATTTCATGAAGGTAACTATTCCAATAGCGAAAGCATCTTCTTAACAACGAAAGGATCAATGGTTGATTACACAACCATTCTCTCGTTGGTGACATGTATAGACTTATCAAATAATCATCTCTCTGGTGAAATCCCAAAAGAACTGACAAAGCTTCTCGGATTACGCTTCCTAAACTTATCCAACAATCATTTGACGGGGAGGATTCCAGAAAAGATGGGTGACATGAAACTATTGGAATCACTTGACTTATCAGTGAATAATCTCAAAGGGGAGATACCTTTGAGCTTTTCTACTATGAATTTCCTGGAACGTTTGAATCTGTCTTACAATGACTTATCAGGAAAAATACCCACGAGTGGTCAATTGTCGACCTTTGACTCTTGGACATACGTGGGTAATAAAGACCTTTGTGGTACGCCACTGTCAAATTGTCCTGTTTATCAAATTCCACCTGACGCCAGAGTTAAAGATGATGAGAAGCTCAAAAAATTATTGGAGTACACTAATATTGTGGTTGGATTTGTGGTTGGGTTTTGGCTATTTATTGGTATACTCATCATGAAGCAAGCCATCAGATTTGCTTTCTTTCGACGGATCGACAAGACCAGCGACTGGATCTATGTTCATGTTGCAATTAAGCTTGTGAAGCTCAAATCTAAATGGCAAACGATGACATGAACCGTGGGTAAGCGCTCGAGTGCATCACTTCTACTACACCTTAATGTCATATTATCCTTTGTAGTTAGTCGTATCAAAATCTTGTGTTCGCATGTAATGATGTTATCATATTATGTTGTCATGATTAAGCTAACATAAGTATCATAGATCCTCTGTATACATTATATGTATTAGTTCTAGTATCATAACATCTCCATCTATCATCACTTTGCTATCGCCAGGCCTTCGCTTATATATTGATACATGCATATCTGACAACTAAATGATTAATTGCAAGTGTATGTCATACTCTGTTTGCTAACGAAATAGTTAATTTACCTATATTTAATCAATGTTTGAGAGTGGAGATTGTGTTCTTCTGTTATTGTTCTTACAATAGAAAAAAAAATCAACTATGTTTTTATGCTCAAATTAGATAAAGATAATGACAATCACAAAATGGAGAGATAATTAGACAATTAAATTGTAACCATTATCGAGCACATGCTCTTCATGTTTGGCCAAAATCAATGTCTTATTCAAGCGTCAAAACTTTCTTTTCTGAGATGAGATTGTATATTTTGATCGTCCTTAAAATTCACATAGTATGAGACTCACTCTTCATTAATTTTTTTTACAAAGTTAATATCCATGTCCCTCAATTTCTTTTTTCTAAAAGTGAATTATTATTAATAAATAAGTTTTATAAATTCATATCAATCCCATTCTAGACTGCTTATTCCTATCATTTGGGTGCTGAAGTTTGAGATCTTTTGATTATATAATTATGTTAAGAAAGATATTCTATGTTTCTTGATTGAGTTTTTTTTTGTTAATCAACATTTTATGTTGTGCGTGTTTGTTTCAGTATTCATAACTGAGAGTTTTTTTTGTTTTTGTTTCTTTTTCCTGGAAGTCATATTTTGCAGGACTGGCAGAACTTTGATTTAGGTGTTACCAGAATGCTTATATAAGTTCCCGATTTGCTGCTATTTTGGGGTTTCTATAATAAAAAGCAGATTGCCACCAGTTCAGCTGATGCAGGAGCCAAACTAGAAGAAGATGATGATGGTGATATGCTTGAAACAATAATATTAGATGTTACTAGCGTTGTCGTGGGATTCATTGTTGTTTCTGGGGTTTCTATCGGCGTAGTGATCATGAAGCAAGGCTTCAGGATTACTCTTTTCCAACAAAATGACAACATCTATGTAGACTTCATGTATTTGTGTTCTAGTGTTTTGATTCATGAATGACCATTTGGTGTTGTCCAGAAATAAGGTTATTGTTTAAAGACAACAACAACTGAGACATGGCATCAGGATTGCTCTGTTCCAGTTGATCTACAGGACTTGTGATTGGATCTATGTGCAGGTGGCAGTAAGCTGAAGGAACCGAAGTGCAAATGGCGAAGAATGACTTGAAGAATCACCAAGCATCTCAAGGTCATGTCATCCTCTTCATGTTATGCTGTATTTATGTTTCATGTAATCGTTGTAGTCTCTTTAGAGTCTTAATCTATTGGCAACTTGCTGCTGGTTTTTAGTGCAGTCAAACTTAATTTACTGCATCACTTATTGCTTCTTTTCCAGAAACAAACCAATGGTCCACAGGATGGCAAATGAGTTGTCATAACATATGCAACATATTACCATGAATTGCTCCATTGGAAGCATCATAACTCCATCCTTCACATAGATGAAATTGATTTCAATGAGTGCTTTCAGCTGAGAACATAGTGTGATTAAGGAAACCCACCATATCAACATGTTCAATATATCTCAATGAGCAGATATCAGATTAGCCATGAAGACTGGCTCATGCTTTCATAATGGATTTAACCATTCAAAGTATTTTCTATGGCGTTGAAAACTGCTGTTCTGTTGTCAGATCTCCTTAATCTCTCAAACTCTTTTAAATATTCAAATCATGCCTTAGTTTGATGAATCAAATGGATTAATCATAAGAATGATTCTGGATGCTTATGTAGGTAGTAGACCACATACAAGCCACAATCTGTGACCAATCTTTCTCTTTATGCCATTCATACAACTTTTGGCCTTAACATGATGGAGTTTTATACAGTTTGAGCATTTGAAGCTCTAAAAGCACCAACAGCAACAGCACAGGCGGCAGCCTTCCCTTGTACATCATTGATGGATTCTTATCTTTCAGTACTGAAACATGTTCTCTGCTGAAGCCATGACGGGCTGGTTCATGCGCATGAGGTTCCACGGGTTGATGAAGTTATCAGTGATCATGGGGCCACTACTGGTGCTATATTTTGCTTTCAAGCAGTGGAGGATGTCATTGAGAGACTGCAGCCTGTTGCTGAGCTCCACCATCTGCGTCCTCAGGACAGAGTTCTCAGCCTGCACTGCGAAAAACCGCTGCGTGGTGAGGGTGAAGGATGTCAAGATCTGGCTGTTCTCCTTCCTCAGCTGGCCGATCTGCGCGGTGAGACCATCCAAATGCTTCTGCTTGCGCATCCTGGACCGCCTCGCGGATTCGCGGTTCGATATCTTTCTCTTCTGCTTCTTAAGGTTCATCACTGCCTGCAGATCCTCTTCGGAAGCTGACTTTTGCAGCAGGCTGGACCCAGAAGGAGTTCCAACAGGAGAAGCCATGGAAGCTTTGTTCTTTTTGCAGTGAAAATGAGATTCTTTTTCTTACTAGCCTTTATTAATTTTAATGGTAGTGCTCAAGCCAAGAGTAGATATTGGTTGGAAATATAGCTGAATAGGGTGAATATATGGCAAGACAAATACTATCAAGAAAACTACGAGATTCTATGTATATATATATATATGTAGATCTCAGAACAAGCTCATGAAAACAAATAAAACCAGTAAAGGAAGACAACAGAGAAGGACTGAGCGAGATGGGTCCTGCGCCTGAGAGTGATGTTGATCATAAACCCAGAGAGAAGGATCTCACTTAGGATAAGTGACATCAATTAGAAACGTCAAGAGCAACAGATGCTGCAAGTGACAAACACACAGGACGCTTCAGTACACAAAGATCAAATCTTGGAGCTGATAGAACAGGGAATTCCGCTCAGTTTTCGGCAGCAAGGTGGCATCTTTACACCAAAGATCAAGAAAAGGTCAGATTTTGGAGCTTGTTTGCAGAATCTTGAGAGAAAATTTTGGCAGAGTTTTCCTAGTAGATAACAGCAGAAAGATCAAGAATAGGGAGGTCAGCCAAAGTAGAAAGCAAAAGCAGCAGCAAGAACAAAGAATCGAGCTGTTGGGTTTTCGATTTTAGATTGAGAACCCAAGAAAACTCAAAAGCAGGGCCACTGGAGCCATGGGGTTGGCAAGAGGAAGAAGGCTAGAGAAGAACAAAGCAGCAGGACCTGCAGAAAGCTAAGCAAGGAAGAAGAGGAGAGGGGGAAAGGGAATTGGAGCTTGGGGAAGGGGTGGTATTTATAGAGCGACGGAGGAGAAAGAGCTCTGGAATCCTGTGTATATACAATATATGTTCCATGATGTCAGGCATCAAAGATACTATGATTTCTATCTGCCAAACTGGAAATAGTGTCCATCATCGTGCCTTTGTGGCTCCTTTAGATCCATTGATGATTCATGGCCTTCATTTAATTTAGTCCACCATCATCGGAGACTTCTAGGAGAAAATAGACTGGGATTTTGAATAGTCAAGGCATCTAAGTACCACACATTCATTCAATTAAATCTCTGCATATGTAAACACAACTATTTCTTCTGTTCAATGATGTGAAATGACAAGTAAATTTGTTGGAATCTTCATATCTAAAAGCTTGATTCTAGAGTTAAAATATATTGATCAAGTCCATCTGTATTTAATGAGCAAAAATTTAAAGCAACATATGGCATATTCTTCACTGTAAAAGGATCATTCATAGCTGCTAGTCACAGTTCATACTGTCAACATTGCTATTGGCATTGTGGTCATTGCATGGTGGCTGGAATTGTATCCCTGCCCTGATGATTCTAGTCAATATCAAATATAATTAATTACCTGTTTAATCTTTACATAACCTTTTTACTTTTGATTGTTTTAGAGCCATTTCACACTAAACCTCAAAGCATCAAAGGCATCACTTTCACACTTGCTTACAAGACTAAAACTCTTAATTGTTGAAGCAGGATAAATGACCAGACTAAGGTCTCCTAGTAGCTATATCACACCATTGCCTTCAATTATTTGCAAGAGGAAAGAATGGAACAGTATCCATTCCTTCAATGAATTGCAAATGAAAGCTAATAATTTGTGCAAACATGGATCATGATGTTTACTTTTGCAGTTTTCTGTGGATTTGGCCTTAACATGAATAAATTAAGCATCATTGACTTGATTAGCTAAAGAACTTTAAGATCTAAGAAAGTGAGAGAAAGCATAATCTTGTTGAAGATGGAAACTTTAGCAATATGAAAATGTTCCATTCTATAAAGTAAATTCTACTTGTTCATTGCATTCAATTTGGATCTCTTTGCAGAGAGAATTACTTGTCTGCTAAGTTATTTTGACAGGGCTGCAACTTTTCTTCACCATGGAAGCCATTTCCAAATTGATTAAGATTGGTCTCTTGGTCATCTACACATCTGGCCAAAACTGAAGGACCATGTGACTAACTTTGAGGCTTCAATCTTGATGTGATATAGAGTAACTTTGTCACCCTTCTCCTACAAGACTCTAGAAGAGTATCCTCCATTAACACACCATCTCGGAGCTTCTTGTCCTCTGTATGTTGCCCTCTCCACATTATGTTGCAACTCTATCAGCATCAAGATCATTACTCCACCCATTCCTATAAACCAACAACAAACATATGTGTAAATCTCTACTTAATGAAAGAAATGTGAAAAATGCATGCCATCAGAAAATGTGATCCACAAGCTTGTTGAAGGTCAAATGCTTCCAAGTGAAGCTAAGAATTCTGGAAAGAAGGTGGCTTCCCATCATCTACCTTGAACTCCCTTCAAGAACCCTAGAAAACTACGCTGCAGCAGGTGACATGACAAGGAGAACCATGTTCTTTTGTACCTTAAAGGCCTGTGTTGCTTGGGATTCAAGAGCACCAAGCACAGGTCTGGGAATGGAGCTTTTACATATTATATATCCTCTGGAATCTCAAGGGCATCTCTGCAGCAGTAAGATTCTTACGTACACTGCATACATGCGCATGCGCATGCACATGCAAACACACAGACATGCACACAAATGCACGAATGTTGATTAGAAATATTTCAAACAAAGATTAAACTTTAGTTTCAACTATTATGTTGATTAGAAAATTCGTTCAAGTTCTTTCGATGTCCAGAACCAATATGTATATTACTGATCAAGAACAAACCTTCACCAGCTCCTATGCTTGAAACAAAAAGCAATACTCTTTACAGAATCATCGTTTGTGCAGAAGCTCACATGGAAGACATGGCGCGCACAAAAGGCTGGTGGTGTTCACGAGAACATGTTCCATGTTCTTGGAGTGACCCTTTCTCAGCACTGTCAGCATCACCATTCTTAATAGCATTGATGTGCTGATTGGCTGATGCTTTTTTTCCTAGCACTGATTGCTTTTCTTCTCGGACTCCTCCAATGAAAACAATAATGACAGGTTGTGATTCGGGAGAGTTCCAAAACACAATCTAGTAAACAATATTCTGCCAGTTTGTGGGGCTGGCAGCACCTAAAGAAGGAGAAAGATTGACAGGGAAGGCACAGACCATGCAGACCAGCCTTATGAACTTTCATCACCAAAGGATCTGTTGAATTATGTGTAAGACATCCATTTGAGAGAATGGTGTGTGAATTTGACACACTGTCAGTATTGTATGTTAAGCAGCATCAGAAACTGAGAGGCTATTATAGTGACTCATGGAACGATGATATCCTTTTATCTACTTTGTCATAGTGATAAGAATGAAGAGAAAAAATGGGGGCAAGTTTCAATAGAACAAAACATCTTTCTTTGATTGTTGATATGAGAGCAAAGATACGACAGCAATCGAATTGACAATGACTCAAAATAATATGGCTGACATCTCCTACAGTTGCAAAGATACTGTGACAAAAAAGATGATGAAATGACAACCTCCATCTCCATTTGTCAGGGAAGAAAGAAAAGATGTATCATCCATATCCTAACAAAAGTAGTCTCGGAACTTCTTTTGCATATTTTTCATGTTCGATTAGAGCAAAATAATGGAGATATTGAGTGGTCCGATCCATAAACTGGGAGCTTCATGTGCAGTCAGCAATCAAGAATGATCACAAGTAATGATGAAGATATTGAGTGGTCGTATATTGATGTCATATCTGATACATCTACTTGTAAATTGCATGCAGTACTGTGCACCAAACACACTCCATTGAATGACCATTGTTTTTACTGTGGCAAAGCTTGATTTTGCAGCATGGAAAGGTTCTAACTGGCCTAACTGGAAGAATTGTGATGGTGGTAACCTAGAAATCTCTGGCCCTCCTCTCTTGTTCATCAAAGGCAGAATGATCTGAGTGTTTTGTCCTCATTTCCCTTCTTCCTTTTGGAAAGCAAATGCAATCCCTACTAAGCATAAAGCTCCCTCTTGCTAGGTTTTGTGGTGTCAAATCCACTCTCTCTCTTGCGCATGAAAGATATGATGCCACGCATCAAAGAAGGACCATCCAATCTCCTCGATCTTTTGCCAAACATTTTTAGGAAGGAAGAGAAAATTTTTAAAACTAAAAAATATTTAAAAAGTAATAAACTAAAAAGTATATTAAAAAATTAATATAAAATTTAATGTGGTTCGATAAATCTTGTTTATATCCATGCATAAAACTAAAGTCTACGTAATCTAAGATTAATTATAAGAATTTGAGTTATGTTCACCTAAATACAAATTTTTTATATATCCTCTTACATAAATAAAAAAATTATATTCGTTTCTCTTATCTTCTCTATAAGACCTAGAGAGTACCATCTCTAATACTCAAAAAAAAAACTCAAAAATATGAAAAATATTTCTCATATCTTGCTTCTCCAATTAAATCCCAGAGATATATGAGAGATTTATAAATAAACCAAACTTAAATTATCAAAATTTTCTTATTATATTAGCATTCTTTGTCTCACTGGGACATTGGCTTTGGAAATATCGAAATATTTATAAATCATAATAATCTCTCCTATATTTTATTTATTTTTGTGCCTACTTAGGAAAATAATTTTGCTTCACACTCCATTCAATCTTCATCACTCATCCTTGTTGAATCTTTGACCATCATATTTTTTTTGGACTTTGATATCACTTGATTGGAGAGAGAGAAGAATTTTAAAACTAAAAAAATACCCAGTGATCAACAAGTTAAAAAAACATACTAGAAAACTAATACAAGATTTAATATGGTTCGACATATTTTATCTATGTCCATAAAGAAAACTAAATTCTTCATCACATGACATTAATTATAAGATGCTGAGTTATCTTCACTCAAGTACATCATCTCATATAAATTTTGAAGAATTTATTTATTTTTTCCTCAAGAGAGAAACCCTAAGAGAATGCTGCTCTCTCTAGGGTACTCCTGTTTTCTCTCAAAAAAATACCAAAAATATACTTCACATCTTGTTTTCCCTCATCAAAATCTAAAGATAGATAAGATATTTATAGAATAATCAAAGCTTAATTTTTTTTTTTTACAAAAACCTTTCTTTTATATTAAAACTTTTTATGCGAGTGAAACATTGACTCTATAAATTTTAAAATACTTACCCATCTCATCTCAATAATAACTACTTTATATTTCAACTTTATTCAACCACTACCATCTCCGCTTCATTCTTCCACTGCAAGCAGTGACCATTAAACAAAGTGGAAGTGCTGCCATGAGGCAATCCGAATCACACCTTTATCCTTTGCCCAATCCTTCATGAATCAACTGATCAAAAGCAGTTTGCTTCCCCTTGGCCGTAGGTCGTGCATGGAAAAAGATGCAAAGCACTTCACTGTTAAGCACGTTGATATGTTCGGAGCTCACTGTCCTTGATCCACTTTTCCCAAAGGGAAAAGAAGAGAGCAAAAGCTTGGTGAGGAAGGGTTTATGTGAAACCATAATCTCACTCACAAACCCTACTCAATCCTTTAAACACACACTTCGCCAGGCTTTCATCTGGATGAACCTTCAATGAGACACTTGTTGAGTTCATGCAGGGTAGGAGTATAGCAGCGGCTCTATCTTAATAGTGTACATTGGGAACACAGTACAAAGCATAATTAGACATCTTTGGAACAGATCTGAGTCTTGCTTATGATATCTGAACACAGGCAGCAGGTTTCTGTACATTACAAGCAAGACTCATACCTGCTCTAAAGACGAGCACAGGTTCATATGAGTTCACTCAAGCTTATGGATGATAGTAATGCATCTCCTCGCAGATCATCTCCATGACCATTCTTTCTCCAAGATCTTCATCGATGTCAAGATCAATGAGAACCTCAGCTGGAAGTTTAGCAGGGTTGTAAAGAGGCGACATGCAAAGGTGCTCCTCTTAGATGGATCAAAAACCGGCATCTTCTGCAGTAAATCAATGGCGAAAGGATTGCATGGGAGGGATTTGCTGTACTTGCAGGCCTTCGGGAGAATAATAACATCACCCATGGAGAGATGCATACTGAGAATAATATCATCACCCATGGGCACAATGCACTCTGAGCCTGGGAAGATGAGCTTTCGTTCAAGCAGCTCAGACGAGATGCATGCAACTGATCAAACATCCATGGAGGTCTCAACACACGAACTGGCATTTCCCACTGCTCACACCATGGATCTAATAAAGGTATTCAGATCTTTTCTCCTTTCTTTGCGGATGGCATAAAGGTACGCATCGTAAACACAGATCTATTCATGTTTTGATTTCGATCCTAGCATTAAAGTTTTTCCGCAATTATAGAAGCATGATTAAAGTTATTTTATGCTTACAATTGGTATCAGAGCCTAGGTTCTTGAAATCAAAATTTTAGATCTGTTGTTTTCTGATTTACGATGTTTGATCCGAATCGTCACATCCGTATTCCTATCGATTTTGGTTTATTGTCGTGGTTTATCGTGCTTGTCGGCGATATTAAGAAACAACGATGATCTCGTCGACCTCTCGACCATTTGCGCCATAAGGGCCGCCGCGATCGCGACCATCAGATTGGCGCCGAGGGCAACCCGTCTTGGACGCGGCTTACCGCCGGCGGCGGCACCGAGCACAAAGCCGCGAGAACAGCCGCGACAGCGCAATCAGCGCGACACAAAGCGCTGAGCGCAGCGCGCAGGCAGCAGTCTGCAAGGCAGTGCGCGCGACCGTGCGGCCGGCGGCCTACCTGATTCGCGAGACAGTAAAGTCATGCCATAAAAATGAGGGCAGCAACACTTGCTACCTGCTTCGCTTTCGGCAATGAGCGAACAGCCTGCCGCCCTGACTGGCAAGGGTAAGCGGCAAATAAATCGCCATGCCGAAGCTATTTCGGCAGCTGACAAGACGCTGCGGGTGGTGGCCGTTTGGCAAACCGGCAGCATCTTAGCTGGCGGTTCGGCGGCAAGCTTTGCGTGAAGGCGGCACAAGAGAGGAAGAAGGGTTTGGTTAGGGTTTTGCCAAATTACAGTTTTGCCCTTCGTATTTTATTAATACATTTAGTATTTTGACAGCTTTTGCCCTTTATGAAAATGAAAAATTACAGTTTAATCTGTTAATATATTTACAGTTTGTCCTTATGAAATTGAGAATTTTTGATTTATATCCTCAATTATTAAAATTAATCGAAAATAATTAAATTTGATCATGATTGTATTTTGAATTTGATTGTGATCAAATTTAGAAAGGATTAAAATTTTTGATCAATATTTGATTTTGATCGACTAGTTTAATTGGGCTAATAGTTAACCCAATTATGGGCTTACCCAATTAAACTAGATTGATTGGCATAATAGTTCTTTTATAATTTTCTCATATGAATTATTGATTGTATTTTATAAATAAAATCTAATTATTGTTCTTGGATATTTATTTAGTTATTCATATGTATTTATTTGAAATTGTGAAATGACAGCATCTTTCACATAAAAGTTTTCATGATTTATGTGTTATCATGATTATGGTTTTTCTTATATCTTGATCAATATATATGAATTATTGATTATAAGTTATAAATAATATCCAATTATTGTTCTTGGATATTTGTTTGATTATTCATATGTATATATTTGAAATTGTGAAATGATAGTTAATTTTCACATAAAGGCTTTTCATGATTTATGTGTTATCATGATTATAGTTGTCATATGAATTTTATTTATGCTCATTAATATTCAATAATCATTATGGTTGTTGTATTATTGAATTGTTTAGCATAAATTGAATTAAAGAAATTTAGTGAATATTATTTGTAATTCATCTTCCTAAGTTTTATCTGACCGGAAGCTGCCAAAGTGGCCTGGGATGATAAACTTATGGGATATGAATTACAATAAAAGTCTTGTCATTTATAGGATATTTTAGATTGTATTTTATATTTTGGTATTGGTCTTGCACCACCAAAGTGACCTAGACCAATAATTTATAAAATACATTATGGAATTGATCTAAATGATATTAAAGAAATTTGATAAGTATTTGTAATTTATTTTCTTAAGTTTTATCGATCAAGATGTGCCAAAGTAGCCTGGGATGATAGACTTATGGGATATAAATTACATTAAAGTCTTATCATCCATAGGATATTTTTGTATTTTATATTTTTGTATTGGTCTTACATAGTCACCAAAGTGACCTAGACCAATAATCTATAAAATACATTATGGGATTGGTCCTAAATGACATTAAAGAAAAAATAATATTCACAATGGCACACATAATTAGGAGATTTAGATAATCTCAAAGGAGAATCTATTTTGAATAATTATGTGATGGGGTTGATGATCTTGTTTTGGATATTCTTAACGTTTAGTGTTTTTATACCCAAAGGTATTAACACTATTCCACAAGGATGGTATCGATCCTCCATAATGATTATATGTGTGAACAATAGATATGTCAATATTAAAAGTAAAATATTGATGATATCAATAGTTCAACATAAAACTCAAAGCATTGATGTTATATTATTATTACAGTGGTACTTCATTCATTGTATTTTTATAAATGTCCCTATATTTTATAGAATAAATGGCTTGAGCATATATAAGTTATATTGAATGAGTGAGACCTTGATCGATTATTTGAAGGAACACAGACTTATTTACTTGAAGTTACTGTGGAATAAATAATTAAGGTTCTTGATCGGAAAGGTCCAAAACTCAAATTAATGATACTTAGACTTCTGATGGCGCATGAGAATATTTAAGGATCAATATAAATTTTCTGATAAGTCATGAGTTGACACATCAATGAAAGAATTGACTAAAAATGAAAGTATTTGAGGAATTAAAGATTATCTCCTCAATATAATTGACAAAGTTGTAAGCTCAAGACTTAAAATATTTGAGTTCTACTCAAGGAGTGGTAACAATAAAATAAGGATGAAGTATAAGCCACCTGAGTTTATAATTATTATATAAACTCATAAAAGAATTTCTTCATAATAAAGCGTTACTTATGTAACAATGAAAGTTATATGAAGAAGAATTATAAGATTTGATTTGAAATGAAAAGTTATGTGATTCAAATCAAATATTATAGAAATTATTGGTGGATTAATTTGATGCTTCAATGTATGTTACCAATAATAGAGATTTATTTTAAAATTTAAAAGGAAAAGGAATAAAAATCAAAGGAGATTGAAATATTCATCATTAGAGGGAATCATCTTAAAGTGAAAGCGATAGTAATTTGTATTTATCGCCTATGCCCAAAGATGATTTATTTGATGAATCTTGAGGATTTATGTTATATTCTTATAATTCTGAGAATCTGGATTCTTTACTTAGAATTATTAGAATATTGTTTCTCCTTTGATAGTTGTGAACTCAATATGATTCAATAAAAGTTAACATTTGGATTCTGTATAATGGTCTATACAGAATTAATATGAATCTTGAGTTTACAATGATCTTGTAAGTAAATATTAAAATAAAATAAAAGTTTATAAACTCCTTGAGATTATGCTTACATCTACGAGTCATTCTATATTTTTGTCTCATTAAAGAGAGATATTTTATCATCATATAGATAACCTATTGAGATATGATTTTATATATCTAATTCATGTAAAGTCTCAGGCCATTGACACTTTTAAAGTGTAATGCATAAAAGAGGTCGAGACAATTAGATAGAAAAGTTAAAATCATCATATCTGATAGGGGTGATGGATTTTATGGTATTCATGATTTACCGATGTGTGTCGTAGCAAAACATAATTGCTGAAAGGTATAATCGTATATTTATAAATATGATTAGGAGCATGATGTATTATTCTTTTATACCCAAATTCATGTGAGAAGAAGCTCTAAGGACAAATATGTATATCTTAAATGAGGTTTCTAGGGAACTTAACTTAAGATATTTACATATTTCGGATTGTCCTGTAGAGATAAGGATCTTCAACTCACATAAAAGAAAATTAAAGTTAATAACTATTTCTGAATATTTTGTTATTTATTCAGAAAAGTTTAAAAAAGGGTATATGTCTTATTGCTCTAATCATAGTACGAGGATGGTTAAATCTGTAATACAAGGTTCCTATAAAATAGCGAATCGGTGGGAGTAAAATCTCAAAATTTAATTTTGATATAGAGGAGATACATGTTGATACTCCTTTATTATTTGAGATATTGTTGTTACTCAAATTATTAAATAATTTGATAAAGGTGAACAACAAAACAATATTACCAAACTCTCACATTATATTGATATCGATAATGGTCTTATAGAATAACCACATTTGATAGCATTAAAAATTTTTCAATGGGAAAGGAATCCAGTCATTTATGATTGTGTGGTATATCTATAAGAATTATATTTTGATATAGAATCGAGAATAGATCCCTTATTGTTTTCATAGGTCATGAAAGGTAACGATTACGAAAAGTAATATGATACAATATAAGAAGAGTTAAAATCAATAACCAGAATGGTGTCTGATGAATTCGTTAAATTGTCCTATAATTGTAAAAGAGTCTATTATATAAATATGACTCAAAGGACAATGTCGAACGATATAATAGTTAGACTTTTAGTTTTTATATGGTTATCGATTTTTACTCATAAAGAATGTATCAATTATAATGAGACATTTAATTTTTAAATGAGGAAATGAGCTTCGTTAAGAATCGTCATGACATTAGTGATTCATTATGAATTTGAGTTATATCATAATGATATGAAAACAAATTTTTGATTAAGGATCTAGTTTTCCATAAGTTATTCTGAATGACTCGCAGAGTAAATAAAAGAAATATATAATTGGATATGCAAATTCAGAAATCTATTTATGATCTTAAACAAGCTTCTAGACAATGATATATAAAGTTTCTTAATATCATTGATTTCTTCAGATTTAAGAAAAATACTATTAATCAGTATTTATATCTGAGGATCAGTGGGAGCAAGTTTATTATATTGATCATATATATGGATAATATTTTGCATTGCCAATAGTGACTTGGTTTATTATACTAAATCAAGAAATTATCACTAAGAATTTAAGATGGTTGATATGAATGAGACATCTTATATTATTAGTATTGAGATACTCAGGATATATCTCAATGATTATTAAGACTCATTTCTTAAAAGGATATATTAACTGAGTCTTGAGATTATATACAACTTTGTTCAACAAATCATAAAAGTAAAATTTTAGTCAAAATTGAGTGCTTTAAAATGACTTGAAAAGAATCAGATAAAGGAAATATTCTTTATATATGCGCAGTTGAAAGTCTATGCTCAAGCTATGTCGAAACGGATATCGTTTTTGCGGTTAAAATACTGGATAGATATTTGAGTTATCTAGAAGTGAAAAAAATATTAAAGGACTGCAAAGAAAAGTTATAAGATATCTGGAAGGGACGAAGGATTATATGCTCACATGTATGAAATTATATCAGCTTGAAATGATGGTGTTTTTCAATCTTGATTTTATAAATTGCCTCAATAATAGGAAGTCCACCTTATGGTTAAGATCTATATCAATTAGAGAGACAATTTATTATAAAAGTTGATTTTGTGGTGTGCTTTGAGGCCACTAATCAAACTTTATAATCTACTGCGAATTTTATCTCGGACTTGGTGTGAGTCGACTCAATTGTCAAGTCATTGAAGATATTTTGTGATATCGCAGTAGTTTTCTTCTCTAGAATGACAAGTACTATTGCATTTTTATGCATTATGGTAGAAAGTACTTGATGGTTAGAGAAGACGAGTCCGAAAACATCTAATGTCAATTAATTACTTGAGTTCCACTGATCTTGATTCTTGATCCATTTACTTAGGACTTACAAATTTAAGGTGTTTTGAAAGAACATGTTCTTATGATTGGGTTTGTGAGCAACCCATAAAGGATATGGTGATGCATATTTGAGTGGACACTGTAATTGACATTTTTACTTACGCACTTAAAGTTATTTGTTTCGCTATCCTGTTCACACATTATTATGTATGTACATATTATGGTTGAATGTGATAACGAGGATTGTCTTGACAAGACAAATTACTACAGGTCATTATGGACTTTGCATTAGGAAAGGCTAATAGTGTTGTAGTACATAGAAGGGAAGTGTGACATTGATGACATACAACCGCCGCTATGACTCGCATTACTAGTCGAGACTTAATGTAGTATTATTATATTCATTGGACTTATTAGCTTTGTTTTTAAATTCGTAGTATAAATAGTTTTCAAAATTTGAAATCCAATTATGCAAAATTGTTTTCAAATAAATTTTGTTTATTTATTTTGATTTTGAATATCTTTTGTATCTTATCAATTAATGGGCCAAGTGGGAGAATGTTAGATAATGTGGCCATATTTAATTAGATAAGATATATTAAAGATATGATTGGATTCGATTATGGTTATTGGCTAATAGAAAGGAAGTCCAATCAAAGTGGGATTCTTTAGAAGAGGCCCTTGATGGGAGGAAATCTTCTAATATCTTATCCTAGACCCTGCTCTCTCTTTATAAATAGACAGGACCTCGGGGACTTAGGGTGTCGTGTAGTCGTGTCATGTGTTAGAAGCAACACGAAGCATCTAAGAGTTGCGTAAAGATTAGCAACACAGATGCATCTAAGAGTTGCGTAAAAGAAATATTTCACAGCATAATCGATTGGGAGAGATTACGATTTTCCTCTCAATCTCCCGAGCCATCAATTACAAAGTGGTCTGTGAAAGGATAGGAAGAGAGGAGAAGGAGTCTAGTTCTCTTTTGATTGACGGGCGTTGGATCTAATAAAGGTATTCAGATCTTTTCTCCTTTCTTTGCGGATGGCATAAAGGTACGCATCGTAAACACAGATCTATTCATGTTTTGATTTCGATCCTAGCATTAAAGTTTTTCCGCAATTATAGAAGCATGATTAAAGTTATTTTATGCTTACAATAATCTCACATCAAAAGCGGAAAGATTGATATGATTCTATATGCAATTAGATACATGAAATCCTCAATCGGCAGTGATTACTGGGAAGATTCCCGACAAATGCCAAAGAAAGATTTGGTCTGTCTCCTGCTGACCGCTAATTTTGACGGTCCAAATTGAATGTTACCAATTCCTTAGGATTACTTTACATCTTCGATTCCCACCCACACAATTCTAACCCTTTCTTGAGGAACTTCGAGGAAAGATATTTTTATTCACTCATTAAATCAAATAAATAATAATAATAATAATAATAACACCTGAAAAATTCTTTTTTCGGGAGCTATCTCGGCGACACGTGTCATCCTCTCCTGGTCCTGATATTTTTCGGAATTTCTGAAGGTTCACCGACAGGTTCCGGTGGTTGTCAGTTCGCAAACAAATAAAATGACTAAAATACCATTTGGATTATAATATAGCGAAGCAGCCATAGGGGTAGTTTTGTCTTTTAAAGATGCGAGCTTTGGTGGAGGGGATGAAACAAATAAAGGGCATTTGTGGTATGACAAAATGTGAAGTACGTAGTTGCCGCCCTCGTACTTCACAGACTCTATCAGGGAAGCTACGGTTAGAGGAGAGATTAGGAATTTTATCGTTATTTAGGCCTTCGTTTATACTACGAGTTCGGATCTCCTTCTCTTGTAACGAGAGGATTGGGATTGGAGTGTCGGGATTTGCAATGCCGGCTGTTCGCATTGCAAATTCCCTCTGTTTTCTCTTTAAATTAACCCCCTTTCCTTTCTTAGTTGATGAGACTTTAGTTTGCGTAGCTTGGTCGTACGGATCTTTTCTTTCCTGAACTTTTTGATCGGTTGTTTCTACGATACTGCAGGTAAAGCCTTCTCTCGATCGATCGATCGATCGAAACCTTTTATTCCCCTGTTTTCGGGTGATGTCCGCTCTATAGTTTCTTTGAGTTGTTTAGGATTTGTAAGCTTATGTTCTGCATATATGAGATGCCGCTGTATATGTTGTAATCCACTGAAATATTTCTTCTTTTGATTAAAAATCTCAACTTTGACTCTGAACTCGTGGTAGTAATCTTTTTCTTTGTGGCTCCTGTGGTATTTGGATTAAGATGTAAGGAAAGAGTACTTCTGATGTGAACTAGTTGTGATGCCTATCATAACGGGAATGCCCGAATTAGACAGATCTATTTTGGAAAATCAAGCTGGTTAGATAGTGTTATTTGGTGATTGTTTCGTGTGGATTGTTACAAGACAGATTTTAGACTTTTGTTGGTTGAATTTTTCAAGGGGCTATCTCTATGAGGTTATAATAGATTCTGTTGTAACTGAACTTTGTTCTTTCTCCTCCTAATTCTAAAACTGTGGATCCTTCTTCCTTTTATGCATCCTAGATCATGATTTCAAGTCTGTCTTAAATGGTACAATGAATGTCAAAAGACAACTTCTCCCCCTGTTGGATATGTCATTTTCAAAATTAGGCAGGTTTAGGAAACGTCCCCGGTTGAGCCTGACATTAGAAATTATGAAGCAAACCAGACATACAAGAAGCCATGTGCTATGTAATGTTCTAAGAATCCACATTCCTTATTTGCTGTATTGTTCTTCCTTTTACAGTGCAGCATGATTTGTCCTTTCTCTCTATCATAGTGATTTACTTTTGTGGTATAGTAGGGCACACAATAATTGTCTGATCACTTGAATTCTGAGTATTGCTATGATACAGACAATATGAATTCTGAAGTGAACTTTCTCGGAAAGGAAGAAAGGTTCTGAAGTGAAAATTTTTCCTCACACTCAGGTAGGGAATGAAAAGAAGACTATAAACTTTGATCTTCGACCTTTAGATGCCATTAATATGGCTGTTCAATGCAAGGTATCTTTTTGTTTTCAAAATAGCTTAAGGATTTTGGTGCATGGGCTTAAAAACTTTTACTAGGAGTTTGTACTGTAGAAATGTTTGAATGTAGTTAATAAAAACTCAACCATGCACTTGTTTCAGGTTAAGATCAAAACGAGAATAAAAGGTCTAGGTTGAATCAAAACAAATCTAGACTAGGGTTGAGTTCAGGGCACCATAGATCTTAGATTGTGTACCTAGTTGAGAACTTTTGAATATTTCAATTATTTTTCTAGTTCATTTTATATTGTGGCACAGGACATAGTATTTGTATTTCTCTATTGATTGAGTTTGGATGAGACTCCCTCTTATTCTCCTGGAGTATGGGATGCCCAAACTGCAAACAAGTACAGGAGTAAATTGAGTATTGATATACCATACACATCACATGTTTGGTACATGTAGCTAGAAAATTCATTTGCTTAAGTATCAGCATGGTGAAAATGGCTCCTATAAACTAATGTTGTGCTAACAAAAGTTAATTTCTTTTAGATATGTACATAAAAAATGGCTGCTTTAAACTAATGTTAACAACAATTAACATGTGCACCTAATTCATCATAATATGCTTAATTTGTCAGGTAACCATTTAGACTGACAATTTATTCTTTTATGGCTTTAATCTTGTTAGCTACCCCTATATATTTGGGAATCAGTATCACCTTCAGAGTCCACACTTACACATTTATGCTTATAACATGAAAATTTTATGTTTATATTTTAACCAATTCATCCTAATTCAACTCAAATCATAATCTGTGTATGCTTCCTTATGGCTTCGACTGATACAGGTTCCTATACAAGTAGACAGAAATCTTGTGTACAGTGACAGAATGAGAGTGGTCAAGCCAAGCAAGTTGACAATGCAGGCTCCTCAAGTAGATGGAATGCTGTTCGTGGAACTTGACTGGTAGAAAGAATGCCTTGATATATTTTAAAATTTTAAAGATATCATCCCTTTCAATTTAAATCATATTCTGGAAAAATTGTTTGGATGACAATCTGATCATTGCAGCACACTCTGTTCTCTGATTTTTCAAGTCATGAACATCATATATGTTAATGTGACAGCAGAACATTGGAAAATTTCACAATTTAAGTGCCACCCTATTTCTTTGATTTTTGAGGAGAGAAATTTCTGCCTAGTCCCGTACCTTTGATGTATGTAATATTTTACAATTTTCTCTTGGTATTTCCTATAGTTTTCTCAAATAAGTTGCGTGCTTTACAAGAATCTATAAAATGATTATTTTTATTCATTTTTTTTTCACTTTACTTTTTGAATAATTGTGGCTTAAATTATTTAAATCAATGTCATGTTTTATCCCACATACGAGCTGTGATGTTGACAAGCCTGATGGCCAACCTTGCTTCGAGACTGGAGTTCAATTTGATCCAAAACATGCTGACTGCTGCTATTGAGGAACGATACTTAGATGCTGGTAAAACATCATTTCTCATTTTGTGCTCTTAGTTTTATCCATTGTGCTGGTAATAAAACATCAAAATTTTGAGAATATATTAAGGGTGCAGTTGGAAACAGTTCTTTGTAATTGAAGTTTGATAACTAACATATTGTAGACAATGTGATATGCTGAAACAATTTTTAAAATTGTCTGGAATTTTTCAAATTAGACAAATTCTAGGGAAAAATAATGCTAGGAGGCCACATGCTCCTGATGATTGGCTTCACTTGCATTAGGCCCAGTTGTAAACAGTCTTCAAATAGTGTATCATGTGATGCAAACCAATTCAAAAGGTGTCTTATTGATTACTGACTACTCTTAGATGTTATGTGAACTCTATATGTAATGCATAGATTTTGGGTTCACTTGCATTAGGCCCAGTTGCAAACCTCCTCAAATATTTACATACACTTAATGCAAACCAATCATACCAAACTAAAAAAGTGTCTTATTGACTATGTATAGATGTTACATAGATTCATATGCGATAACCTTCTTCTCAACTTTCAGCTCAGTGGAGGGACCAACTTCATCAGCTCAGATCCAAGAGAAAGAACTGGACATGGCAGGTTTTGGTGCAACCCTACGCTCCGTGTCGATTTTTTTTTTTTTTTTTTTTTGTGGCATATTCTTGAAATTCTTGTACCTGTCATAGGTTTTTTTTTTTTTTTTCTTATGCTGCTGCAGTTCACTGAGATGTATATATGTTGTCCTATCATGCCTGAAACATGTGATCATATATAAGTATATGTAAGTAACAGATAGCCATTGATCTTGCTGATATATATGTATATATAGTTTGCAACTCCATGTTGGCATCATTTGCCTGTATATATATCGATGTAAGACAAAGGATCTCTTATTCACAAGACAACCATGGCTTAGCATCCATCTCTTGCTAATGTTGCTTGACTTCTGGTTTTCACCACTGTGAAGTGTTGACATCTTAAAAGTCTGAGGCCTTCAGCAAAACTTCTCCTTGCAAGTACTATTATAAATGTAGATAAAACTTTATCCAACAGTGTCCTCACTTGTTGGACAATCATATTTTAATGTGCTATTTGTGGATGAAGTTTAAAATCATTGCTGTTGGATGTTAAATTCTCTGGACAACAACACTACTCAGAGACTTCTTGTGCTTGTGGGGAGGAGATGGACAAAGATGATGGTCTCCAACTGTGGGTGTGTGGTATTAAGATTTTTAATATTTATTTTTCCAAAAGATAAAGGATGATTCATTGCTTTAAGAAATGAGTATAGTTTATCCTGGGGCTCAGAAAAAAATAAAAAACATCAGGTCAGTCTTGCCTCTAGATAAAATTAGATTTAGTCATTTTTGACATGATTTGCAAGTCAGTTAGCATATTGATTCTCTTTCCAAAACATATCAGAGTTTAGTAAAGTGAAAGAATCCAGCAGAGAAAATATGTCATTAACCAGATGAAAGATACTCCTTGAGGGTAATGGTTATCTTCTTGCAAGACATTAATAATAATATCAAGTGCATGCAGCTCCATTTTAAGATTAACAAGTTACATATATCTTTTTCTCACTAGAAACTTCAACAAGAGCAATCATCATCATCAGGTAAGGGAAATCTCCACTAGATTTTTTTTCTAGAGAATGTCGGGTCTGTAAGCCTACAAAAACTGGACCACTAGACACTGTAAGCTTCTTGTCATTCTTTGTCTGTCCAATCTAAAGCCTTTTTGTTGCCTCACTGAATCAGATTCTCAACTTGTAAAGATAGCAATCGATCTCTGAGTGTGAGGCATCAGCCACCCACCCTCATCCATTTATTCATGTAGCTTCCAACTTCTAAATGATGTGCATCATTTTTCTTTGATATTTTCTTTTACGATAATATTCTCATGATGATGGAGCGGACTTGCTTTACTTGTACCTATGATAGAGTAACAACGTGAGAAAGGATGTATTATGATTCAAGAAAACTATGTATTCAGAAGAAGTAAGAAATAACAAGTCAAAGCACTTCGCAATTAATTCTCTGTTTTTGGCATGTCTTCTCTTTATCGTCAATCTTTGTAATTGCCATGTGTATTCTTTACAGCCAAAACGAGAATGATTTGAGCAAACGGTACGAGGAAGCTGGTGTGCAGATTCCGAGTCTAATTTGATGTACCAATCAGGGACCGCTTCTTTATCAATGCTCGAATGCTGGGCCACCACTCGCGGGACCGCAGTCACCTCCGCGAAGTCCGAGGAATGAGAGGCTACTTTTGCCGGGTGGTGACTTAGTCAATGTAGGCGATCAGAAGCCCGACCCGAGCTTCCTACGTCCTCTATACGTTCGACGGCCCTCCTTCGTACTCCTTTTCCTTTTCCCTCTTTAGCAGTGCGAAACGGTGGAATAAAGCAAAGAGGAGAATAAGTGGAGTTCCATGACTTACGCTTTCTTCTATCCGTCGAACGCCTGCAGCAGGAGGTCCAACCAACCGTTCTTAAGCCGCCTTGATGCCATCCGCCGGCATTTAGGGTTCCCTGGCGGCTTTTATGTTTGCCTTCTGTCGTAGGCTGCCAGCGTCGTGCTATCTCTCTGAGTAAAATTTTTGAGCCGTGAGGTCCGTGTCCTCGTCTCTAGGGTTTCTGATTTCGACTCTTTGTCTCGGTTTTTAGTTTATGACGGCTCCGATAATAGTTTCTTGATTCAAGTTACGTTTTCTTTCTGCAGACATGTCAGGACCGCTCGATCGATTTGCGAGGCCCTGTGAGTTGTTCTTCAATTACGTTTTCCTTTAATTACTTAGATATTTCGCACAATATCTTTCTTTTGATGCTTTAAGGTTTCTGAGTGTAATTTTGCTCTTTTTGTTCTTTTTCGGGTTTGGAAAATTTTCATCTACCTTTCTTTTATGAAATATTTGATTTTTGCTTAACTATCTCTAGCAATTGTAGAACTTTTAAAGATCTGGTTTTTTTCATAGCCTGGATTGGGTGAAATTGTAAATCAGAAGGATCGGATAAAAAAAAGATAAAAAGATCAATATGGACTATGGTATTTCTTTAAAAATAAAAAGACATCAAAAGGAGAACTTGGAATATGATTTGTGCAATTTATATGTAATTATTTTGCAATCAATTAAAAAATTATAAGGCCCATTAGAAAGAAGAGTTTGTTTTCCTTCCAAGAAGCTTCAAGGATTGTTATCCTCCACCTTGCAGATCCTTTTTTACGTGTGGCAGCCATAAGTCCCTGTCATATATCACGCTTTTGACAATATAGTGATAATCTAATAACTACAAAGTGGTATGCCAAGAACAACCGAATCAAATCACCTGCAAACCACTGTCACCATGTGGCTAATGATGCCTTTGATCATCACTAGAAATGCAATTCACCTCTTATACACCAGGTTGGCATTGCACCAGCACATTGGACAAGGACTTACCAATTTACATGTCTACTATGAAATGACAAGAGCTTTTCTTGTTGGTCATGCACTCACATTTTATTAATATGGTTCAAGTCGTTGAGTTAGCAAGATCATAAATTATGTTATATGTGCTTCATAACAAATAGGCTTGACATAGTTGACACATGCCTTTTGGGGTTAAAATGAATCAGTACATTAGGTTTAGGTTCAGCATTATGCACCTTTAAGTTAGCTAAGAATCTACTTGTTGTATGCTCCATAAAGTTTGGCAATGCTTTTTGAAAAAGAATTTACTTTTATCCTTATGAATTTCATAGCTTGATATGTTGAAATTACTTCATTGGATGATATATGATGCTTTCTGAATGTGTGAATTTTTTGTTATGGAGTCGCAGGTTTCGAGGGGTCTTCCAGTCATGACGAGAAAAAAGAGCGGAAATCAGATGTTGAGAACTCAGAAGATGAGAGAAGGACAAGAATTGGATCTCTGAAGAAAAAAGCAATAAGTGCATCTACTAAATTCAGACATTCTTTGAGGAGAAAGAGCAGAAAGAAGCATGATACTCGAGTTAGCTCTGTTTCAATTGAGGATATAAGAGACATTGAAGAGCTACAAGCTGTTGATGCTTTTCGACAGTCCCTAATTCAGGATGAATTGCTGCCGTCAAAGCATGATGATTATCATATGATGTTAAGGTAACTGTCATTTACTTGTAATGTAGTTTTTCCTTTTGGTTTACTCACATGATCTCCAGTAAATACTCAAGATACTTCTTCTCTTTCCTTTCTAGTTTATCTATTGCTTTAGTCATTTGAAGCAACTATATTGGCATTCTTTTCCATTTTGAGCAACTGTAACCCCTAATGATAATCTACCAAGTAAGCAAATATACTTTTGAGTCAAAGACTGTCTCAGATAAAATAGATTACTGAATAGAATCTTTGAAATATGTGGAAGGTGATCCATAAGTAAAGATAAAAAATTGTGTCCCCTATAATATCTTTCTTCATTTAGGTGTTGAAGTTACTTAACAAGTGTCAAATTAGGATACTTGAGTTCAGGGTTATCATGGTTTTAGGACTCTTCCAGAATAATCAAGGATGATCAGAGTGCATTCTTTTAGTGCTTTCTTGGAGTGAGGCTTAAACTCAGCTTAATTCTATATCTTAAAAGAAGTGGCCAGCCACCAGTTTTTATCTCTATCCTTATACTGATTCTGTTCTTACATAACAGGAATACACACAATTAACTCCAAGTTATGTTCATGTTATGCTTGCAGAATTTTCCAGAAATAGGAATTAGGATATATGTGCACTAAGGACTAGAGAAAAGAAATTCATCCATATATGGGTCCACTATTATGTTTGTTGAACATGTAGGTAGTATGAGATTAACATAGCAGTCCAAAATCCTGGTTGACTGCATATAACACCATTGCTTGAAAGTGTATCTCTAATCATCCATGTAAATATAGGTTGTTATCATAACGAAAGGGAACATCTGAACTTCTTTATGATTGTTGTTGTCTGTAATGACCTCCGTATAGTTTGTTGGTAATCATCTTTCATCTTGGCTTAATGGTCTTGTGCTTCACAGTGAGACCGAATCACACCATTTGAACTTCTCAATTATTGTTCATGGCCTTGTGCTCATTCGAGAAAGGGTCACTTATTCTCCATTCACTTACATTATACACAATTTAATAAAATTGTTTGCTGCTACTAATTCAAAGCTTTGTTTAATCTTGTTGATGTTGTAGGTATCATGCCTTTATATTTTCCTTTGGAAGTTGTTATTTTATTTACTTACCTAATGGCATGTTTACCTTTAGATTTTTGAAAGCACGAAAATTTGATCTTGAGAAAGCAAAGCACATGTGGTCAGAAATGCTTACATGGAGGCAGGAGTTTGGTGTTGACACCATTGTTGAGGTAATAAACAAGTTGGTCTTCCCTCCTGAATTAAGTTTCTTGAATTAAAAGAGCAAACTTATTTTATTCTTCAAGTCAAAATAATTCAATTGAGAATGAGCATGGGCATCATGGTAATGTTGCTCCTTCACGATCAGAGTAACCATCGTTCTAGTGATGAAAACAATCACTCGAATTCTAGTGATGAAAAGAACCCCTTCCTTTGTAGGAATAAGGTTGCATATGTTGGCCCTCTCCATGCCTCATATTGATGAGGTTTCTCTTGCTCTAGACCACCCTCATATTGGCAGGAGTTTGGTGTTGACACCATTGTTGAGGTAATAAACAAGTTGGTCTTCCCTCCTGAATTAAGTTTCTTGAATTTCATATACCTGTAAAAGAGCAAACTTATTTTATTCTTCAAGTCAAAATAATTCAATTGAGAATGAGCATGGGCATCATGGTAATGTTGCTCCTTCACGATCAGAGTAACCATCGTTCTAGTGATGAAAACAATCACACAATTCTAGTGATGAAAAGAACCCCTTCCTTTGTAGGAATAAGGATGCATATGTTGGCCCTCTCCATGCCTCATATTGATGAGGTTTCTCTTGCTCTAGACCACCCTAATATCAGTTCAAAAAAATCTAATTATAACTAAGGTAAGATCTAGATATCTGTTGATATAGGATATTTCGAAGGTTGCTAGGCTCAAAGGGATTCAAAGGAAAATAGGAGAAGAGAGAAAAAAAGGAATAAGCATAGGGGAAGATCCATTTCAACAATGAAGACTCAAGCAGAGCAGATTCAAATAAATACCTGTACTTGAAGGGAGAGATCGATATTGATGAATCTCATCTTGAATAGCTTCACTTGATTGTTGAGATAAATCTGCTTTTCATAGATGTTCTGCAGCTCCAGTAGCATCAGATTCTTAGCAAATTAGGGTATTGGTGGATTTTTTAATGTAAGAATTAAAATCCTGGCCCAACACTGATATTTAAACTGATATAATACCAACCCATCTGGTACCATATAATGTACCCAGTGTCAATACCAACCGGATCACTACGAGAAAAGAGAGAGAAAATGAGGAGGTGGCAGCGTAGGAGGAGGCATAGTACCATGCAATGGGGGAGAGAAGACAACATGGCAATGCAAACCAGTGGAGGAGCGTTGATGACAGTGGTGGGATGGAGATGCAGAGCTGCAGCAAAAGAGGAAGAAGAAAGATTAAAGGGTACAATGGTTACCGGACTACCGGTGCCAGGCAATAAGCTTACAACTCGATTTCCAGCCTACAGCCTCATGCAACTGGTTACCAGTCAGCTTACTGCCTGAAAAGCCTGGTGCAGTAAGTTTACCAGGAAGTACTCCAAAGTGGATGTAGCAAAATTGCTTCATCCATATACTGGTCAGCTGTCAGACCAATAAAAACTGGTCAGCTGGTATAACTGGATGTGTTATATTCATGTGGGTGCATGTTATTCTTTTGGACTACTCATTTTTTTATAGGGAAAAATGTTTTTCCTTTCCATTCATTCACTTCAAGACATATACTAGTGAATTATGGTTCAACATATTTGGACACCATAATACCATTTGCTCCTGTACAGTGGCACAGATGATGAATTCCACTGTTATCACTCACAAGAAATGGAGAATTTTAGAGGGTCTGCGTAAAAGAATTGATTCAACATGGTTAAAACCCAAAAAGTGGCTCATCTGCACAAATGCCTTTTGCCTCATGACAATTCTAAAAGGAAGTTATCAAAAGTGTGGTACATGAGATTGGTACCGGTGTTTTAACCTGGGGGGAGCTGGGGGGAGTCTTCCCGCTGATTGATGGTATATCATTTAAATACCAATTTTCTTTTTGTGTGAAGTATCTCTGAAGAATCTGCCTAAACTTGTAATCACACTAGTTACCCTGTATCTTGCAGTAATCCTTCTTTTTTTTTTTGAGTCATACTGAAGTCATTCTTACAGCAAGTTAATCAAACTATACACCAATTTGGTGTCTTGGACATGGTGTACAATCATAATATATTCCATGACCAATCTGTTCATTTCCTTTTTATTTCTAGTGTCTTCCCTGGTGCATAGCTAAGCTTTACTACAGATTTGAGGTGGTTTATACTTAGATCCGATATGCAAAACTTCACTGAGGTTGACATTTACCTAATTTTATCTCTTCATCAGGATTTTGATTATACAGAGATAGAAGAGGTTTTAAAGTACTATCCACAAGGTTATCATGGTGTGGATAAAGAGGGGAGACCTGTCTATATCGAAAGGCTCGGGAAAGTTGATGCGAACAAGTTAATGCAAGTGACAACAATGGAACGCTATGTAAAATATCATGTGAAAGAGTTTGAAAGTTGCTTCTTATTCAGATTTCCAGCTTGCTCAATTGCTGCAAAAAGGCACATTGATTCAAGTACAACAATTCTAGATGTCCAAGGCGTGGTATGTTATCAACATTTCTCTCTGGATAACTTAATTGCAAATGTTATATAACTTTGATTGTCAGAGTGTCCTGACAAGTTATCTGTCAATACTGATGATGCTATTTTGCTTTAGGGCCTTAAAAACTTCACCAAGGCTGCAAGAGAACTGATTATCAGATTGCAAAAAATCGACAATGATAATTACCCAGAGGAATGTGATTTATTTTAATATTTGTTTTTTTAACTTCCTCAAGATTCATTTTTTCATATTTTGTTTTGAGATCTATATTCTATAAAAAATCATATGTTTGGTTAAGGCACCTCGGTAGAGTTCAGAGGTGGCAAAAGATCCATGTATCTTTAACAATTTGATAATTTTATGCAGACTTTGTGCCGGATGTTTGTAGTTAATGCTGGTTCAGGTTTTAAGCTGCTATGGAATACTGTGAAGTCATTTCTTGATCCAAAAACTACTTCTAAGATTCATGTAAGCCAATTGTGTCCTGTTTCGTAGCTTATATTTCCTTTTCCTGTGATTTGAGTAAATTTCAAGTCTCAACACACTGCTTTGGCAATTATTCCCCAGGTTCTTGGAACTAAGTACCAAAATAAGCTTCTTGAAGTAATTGATTCCAGGTTTCTTCCCTTTCTATGTTGATTTGCATGTTCTTGTTATTGAACCGTTTGCTTTCTCCTCTTTATCTTTGTATTCTGAACAGTGGTTTTTCTGGTTTCTCTAGTGAGTTGCCAGAGTTTCTTGGTGGCAGTTGTACATGTGCTGAGCATGGTGGATGCCTCAGATCTGATCGAGGACCATGGAAGGACCCCAATATATTGAAGGTCTCTTGCTCTCTCTCTATAACTCCATGTCTGCAAACATGCACTCCCACGTGTGCACATGCATAAATACATACATGCAAGTCGTTTTCAAGCTTGGTTGGAAGATAATATTTGCTTGTTTGAATTGTGACAAGATGGTTCTTAATGGTGAAGCACAATGTGCTAGGCAAATTGTTGCTGTTTCAAACTGTGAGGGAAAGATTATTGCTTATGTTAAGCCACGATACCCAACTGTAAGAACTGCTATATTTGCTTGTCTTACCGGTACTTATGTTTCTAAAAGTCATTTGGTTGGTGCACCAGATAAAAGGAAGTGATACATCAACAGAGTCTAGCTCAGAAGCTGAAGACATTGTTTATTCGAAAAAAACAAGCAACTATATCCATAATCCTCAGTTGGACCCTGTTCATGAAGAGGTGAAGTCTAATTCCTTTGGAGGTTAAAAAAGGTTTTTATGGGTTTAAACTTTCATTGCATTCTCTTGTTTTCAAAAAGGAAGCTTTCAGATTGCTGAAAGGTGAATTCAACCGATATCATGTAGGTGATATCTAGTCATTCCTAGCTGGTGCATTTTGATAAATCCCACAAGGGTATTGTACATACTTTGCAAGAGATCTTTGGGATTGACTAGAAGTCCAAGAAAAGAGGGCCAAATGAGAATTATATTTTCATGTCAGTGTATATATTTTGCTCTAAAAGGTTTTAATTTGTTAAATATGATGTTATCTTGTCTAAAAAAATCTAAAACTGTGAAAGTCAATAAATCTTAAAAGTGACAGGTGAAGGATTTCACATTAGTCAGAATGCTGAGTGCTGGTAAAATTCGGCCAAGATTTGTATTTGTGAGCATGTTTCAGCATTGGGTTTTAACCCATTGCTTCTACAAAGGCACTAGGCAAAGTTGTGCCAGCACACCTTGAAATGCATGGATGCCTGTGATTGTACCATGCTGGCACATACTTTCTACTGAACAGCATTGTGAATTGTTGGCAATTGGGTGATAACTTTTCTTTTTTCTCTTAGAAATTATAAAGAGTTTTATGGCAATAAGTCAGGCAAACAGTCTGGATCACTAAATTGATTTTTTATCAAAGTTTTATATGTATGGTTATATTCTTTGCAATTAAGTACATAGTTATCATTAAAGAATCCCATTGTAGCAGGTCAGCATAAAATTTATATATGTATGAATGTCAGTATTGTTAAAATGTTACTTAAACAGGTTATAATGAATATGCAGGCCAAAATTGTTGGAAAGGCTTGTATATCTGATGCCTCTTCTGAGTATGAAGATTGTGTGGCCATGGTTGACAAGGTCGTCGATGTAGGATGGAAGAATCAAATTTCTAGTTCAGTATGTTCTTCCTCTAGAGGTTAGTGAAACTATCATTGATCATGCTGAAGCTATTGTGATTCATTATTCTTAATTGTTGAAATTAAACCTGGAGAAATAAGAATCCCCAAGGACACATGTTTACTAAAATTCCAGATGAACTATTTGACTTATTTCCTGGATGGAATGGTTTTCCAGTCTTTGATTAGCAACATCTAGCCTACTGAAGGTACTATTGAAGAATGATTGAGCACAAATCTCATTAACCTTTTTCTTTTCCATTTTCTTGTTATTCTCTGCATGTTAATAGTAAGTTGAGTACTAAGGTTGATTGTGAAAGAATGATTTAACGATCTATTTGACATGGTCGAATTTAATTTTCACTTGTTTTACTCTTTTATATATATATGTGAATTGCCTAAATGGGAGCTTAAGTTGGTACTTTAGTTGCATATTGTGTGAATAAAATTGAAATCAAAATCTCTACTCTATTACTAAAAATATCTACTTCATCAGCTGCTTTGTTGAGACTAACGATGTTGATGCTGTGCATGTCTTGTTTATGGATGGACATAGTTCCGTATAATACAGTTGTAACCCATTTTCTAATAGAAACCTACATCCACATCTCAAAAAGTTCAACCTTTTCATATGTTCACATTTTTATCAGAACATACTGCTTTAATGTAATTCTTAGCTCTTTATGGTTGTTGAGTTTTTGGTCATCTAATTTGTTATATATTGTAATATTGATGATAGACTTGGCTAATTACACATGTTTGCTCATTACAGGTAGATTTTGGTTGTTTGACATGAGTGAACCTTCAGAAGGAATTCGAGCTCAAATTGTTACATGGCTTATGGCCTTCATTATGGCTCTCTATGCAATGTTTTGTTCAGTTACAAGTCGTGTGACTAGAAGATTCCCAGATAATATGCTCAAGTCTGATCATTGCTATCCTGAATTTGACCTAAATCCTATGCCTAAAGAGGAATTTCGACCTCCTTCACCTTCCCCTTCTTTCAAGGAAGTAGATATACTTTCATCAGTCTTGAAAAGGTTGGGAGAGTTGGAGGAAAAGGTTGACAAACTACAAGCAAAACCATCTACAATGCCTTACGAAAAAGAAGAATTGCTTGATGCTGCTGTTCGCCGTGTGGATGCTTTAGAGGCTGAGCTCATTGCAACCAAAAGGGTGAGCTTTATATTTTGGATAACTATACTTTATAAGACAATGTAGATGATTTGGATTCTCAAATCAGTACTATCGACATGATGCATGACATAAATGCTTATCAGAAAAAGTGACTTTCATGTTGTTCTCGTAACTGATGACATGAAAATATTTCTTAATTGATCAAGCTGATGGTCATAAACCATATATGCAGCTCCAATGCTGCAATAAGAACTGTTTTACATTAAGATTGGCTTTGTGCTCATCGAACAAATTCTTTTGTTCTATTTCACCTTATGCTTTACTGTAAATTTTGTATTTTTTGACATTCACTGGATCGTTTACACAGCTTTGCAGTTCAGCTTTTTAGTTTCATCAGTCAACAAATTGGTGTGGCAACAGTGGTTTACATAGTCTGCAACCAGATGGGTTACTGATAAGGAAGTCATAGTTTTTTTTTAATGAACAGTTTTCAACAATTGGGACATTACAGCTTCTTCTTGTTGTCGCCGTCATCGGTTGTAATACTACTGAATAAAATTTACATAAACATGAAACGGTGAAGCATGCATCAGATAATTTTGAAACAAGTCTACGACTCAACTGCTTATAAGATTTAGCCCTAAAATAATGAGCATTGGAACACAAATTTATCTGACAATAAGATATTTGACAAGAACCTATTATCATTGAACATAATCATCATTTAGATGACTATTAAAATTCATATAAATACATTTTAAAGAATATAATTTAATGTATTAAACATTAATCCAGATATGCACATGAATATTGCTGCCATGTTTTTGGATGCATGTTATGTCAGCCCACCTCTATGAGTTTATAGTGAATAAACAGGACAAAACATCACATGATTCTAGTTATTTCTAGTGCCTTCAGAGTTGGATTTGCTGTGTGCATCAATGAGATTAAAATTGTTCATCCTCCTCTAGCTTATGGTTTTATTTTGAAATAACAAAATTTGGAAATATTTTTTCTGTTTCATCTTGCAGGTATTTTCTTGGGCTAGATTCTTCACAAGTTTGTGTGTTAATGCTGCTGCTAACACATGCTTACTTGCAAGACACCTATTGTTATGCTGGTTTTAATCTTTGTAAATGCTGCCAATCAGGAATGACCTCAAGACATCAAAATAAAGAGTGAGATGGCTGAAAAGGGCCATAAAGATAATATAGTGTAAAAAACCATTGAGGTGTTCTCTTATCAGAATGCCCACTTGTGGCATGATCTTTCCAAGTTGACCATGGGCTCCTAACCTAGGCTAGTTCTATTGCTCATGCATCTAAAAGCACAATTGAAATAAGCTGCTTGAAGTTTTGCATTTCTTACTTTTGTAAATTTATTTGTGCTTCTGATGGGTGATCAGGCATATGACCTTGTATTCATTAATTGTTTCTGATCAGGCTCTATATGATGCTTTGATGAGACAAGAGGAACTGCTTGCATATATTGACCAGCAAAAGGAGGCTAAATTTCGGGTTAGTTACAGTCAACTAAATATGCCTTTAACCAGTTTTTTTTTTTGTTTTTGCATGTTTATTTTATGTGACTATTTCAAATGGAAGATTTAACATATTATATGGTTTCATCAGTCCATATGTTCGATTCCTTTTATTCACACTAGATAAACTCTCAGCTTTGGTTGGTAGTCTTGTTTATCTGGAACATCTTTTGAAGAGAAATTAGATATTCATATACCAACCAAGTCCTGGCTAACACGTGAAACATATGGCTGCTATATTTTCAGTGTGTGCTCCTTTAAGTTAATTCTCTAAATTAGCTTATCGCTGCCATCAGTTGACTAGTATGAAAGTACCCCAATCTCAAGCAATGAAAACTACTTTTGAACAAAAGGAAACAATATGACAAATAATCAAGCAGCAAGTTGCCTTAATATGGAACTGGTTGAATTTTGGTCCATTGTCGGTCTCTCTCAGAACACTCATAAGATATCTTGTTGAAAAATGTGAATGTGTAAGTGATTTAGGCGATCATCTCTTTTATTGTCACTGGCACTATAAGATCTAGGGTAAAAGAAAGCATGGTGTGTGTCATCAGCAGTGGACCAGCTTTGATGACTATCAACCTTTAAGAACAGGAATTATTATATATGAAACCCAACTGCTCAAGGTCAAAGAAAACATCACTTCTATTGAATTACAACAGTAACAATAGCATCCATCTGTCATTATTTCTTGAATGGAAACAATGGTTGATGATGAAGGCAAGGAGGTGTTCTTTCCAATCAATTTGTTCCTTCTTTTGTAATAAATTTTTTACTTGTTACGGAGGATAGCAACTCTGTCAGGGTTTAGCTTTGAGGTTTTGTGTTTGAGTGTTACTTCATTAAATGTATTGCAATCTTGAGAAACATACATTGAGATTATCCAGTGTCCTCGAGTAACATTTGGTGCAACTAGATAGTTGTTCTCGAGAGATATCATCATTCTGTAGTATAGATTTATATGATGCTTGTGATTTCCTAATTACTTTTGTTCCTGCCGTTTTGTAGAAGAAGAAATGTTTTTGCTTTTGAAGCATAACATCGGCACCAAATGACACGACAGCTTGTTCAAAAGGAACTATATGATGGAATGATTTCTAATTACTTCTTTCCCCCCTGTTTTGTAATAGAAGAAAATTTTCTTTGCAAGCATGGCATCAGCAGCAAATGACACGGCCAGTTCTCTCTGGAGTTTGTATTTAGTTTGAGACCACAAGGAACTTCCAACGAATATAGATTGTGAGATTTTTCTGCTTAATGAGATTGGGATTTGCTCGCTTGCTTGAATCTTAAATCTTCAAGTCTCCAGTAAGATCTGGATAGAAAGTGGCATTCTTATAGTAATGCACCTGATGTAATTCAATGCCAAACAAGATCTCGGGCTAATTAGAGGTTACTCTAGTTGTTAAGTCTCTTTAGTATCTCGATTTTTAGACTTCAAAAATTTATATTAAAATTTTTATAATTATGAAAGTAAAATATCTAGTTTTATTTATCCTAACATAATTAGTTTTATCGATTGAAGCATGAAGACGATAGGTAAAAAGATAATTCTAACATTTTAGTTATATTTTTGATGGTGATGGACGATAACATCGTTGAGGGTCACAATTGACTGTTGTGGATAAGGAGGAAGAGCGACAATGAGAGTTACAGGCAAAGGGAGGAGGAAGAAGATATCGCAAATGTCAATGTATGCATTTACATTAATATCGTTCAGCAACTGTGTTGGTGATCCACGAGATGTGTGATGTGGCGGTAGTGATTAGCCTTATAAGCACTCTAAAGCACACCTCCAGTTGTTGGAGCATTGGCTAATTGTCCTTTTTTACTATTGCATCCTACTCTCAAAGCTTGATGGCAATTGGTTGCGATGGCCACCCTTAGTGGTAAGGCCATGATCATTTCTTGGTGTGGGCCAACACACGAAACTTCCATGCACCATTGTCCACGCCGCAACCCCATCCTCCAGCTCCAACCTAACGGGATGACCTCCACTCTTTCCTCAACCACCCCATGTCGTAGCTTCATGGTCGTCCGTCGAGGATCTATGGGCTTCTTCGCCCAAAGCGCCATCGTAGACTCAGAGGTGAAGAGGCAATCGCTAGAGGATGAAGAGGTCATGAAGTGCAAAAGGGAGGTAGCAGGATTAAAATTACAGAAAGCACAAAGGGGGCTAACCCGCCACGGACTTGCATCGGAGATGCCTCAACCAACATCGAGGGAGTGGCAAACAACACAAATGACCTGGCAAACATGACGAGCCACAAAGAAGTTGGCTTTATGAACATATCATAGGCCCAACAAAAGAAGATTGCATTCGGCTCATAGTAGACTACTCCACGACTGTGTCGTCCTCTTCATCTCCCTTTGCCTCACCTCTCATTGTTGCTCTCCCTCTTCATCCACAACAATCACTCATGACTCACGACATCGTTGTTTGTCAAAGGATATTGAAATTATTTTTTTCTTATCATTTTCATACTTTCGTCGATAAAAACAATGATGTTTTTATAATTTATAATTAATTTTAATAAAAAAAATTAAATCTAGAAACTAAAATATTAAAGAGATCTAACTATAACAATACAGGATAATTTGTAATTAACTCCAAGATCTACAATACTTGTAACACTCATCAATTTGATGGTGAGGGCATAGATGCCCATCTGATGCTCCTGCAATTAACTGCCCTGTTTTTGCCTCTCGCAGCAGAGTAAAAAAGTGGTCATAATCAGAATGAGTACAAGATGGATTTGATCGATCCATCCGCTATGAATTCTAACGATACCTGCCCTTGCATCAGTCGTTGCACCACAGGTTTTTAGCCATGAATTGTAGTGGTCGATGAGGCCTTCTTGCCCAGAATACTTTTGTGGCGGTGGATGGAATCAATCCCATTTTGTTTCTTGCAGATCGATACGATACACTCATCAGGCTCATCACTCACTATCACTAGTTATCAGCTGTAGAACTCGGTTCAACCTAAGCAAGCATCCTTCGTTTAGGAGACTGACATGGACGTGATGGCTGCGGAACAATTAATTTGAGTCCCAACAAGAGATTAGGATTACTATGCAACATACTAACACTAACCACGCCAACTTTGAGCTTAATGCATTCGATGCAGGACACCGATGTTGTTGTTGATTCAAAAGTTCATGGAGATCAGAGAGACTTCAGTTAAATCATTCTCATAAAATCATACAATTTAATGATTCAAAATACATAAATGTTCTAAAAGCATAAACACATCCAAGGATTAAATGCATGGTTTACATGAGTTAGAACTAATAAAATACAGAGCAAAGACTCATTAAGGAGGAGATACATATGATGTCATTTAGCATCAGAAGTTAAACATTTAGCATCAGAAGAAAAAGGGGAAAACAATGCACCCAAAATCATCTGCAGCAAGTTGAGGATTTTGGACCTGAAATATATACCACAGATTCTTGAGCATTGTAAGGCTTGAAGCCATTCTTTAAATTGTTCTTGTTATCTTGTTGGTGTTGTTTCAGCAAGTTTAGATAAATGATGGATTGAAACTAAAAAGCAGTTCTATCAGAACATGAAATGGTTACACTGTTCACAGGATGCAGTAAGACAATGAAACTAACTAATCATACCCCGGTAGAGGGTAGAATGAGGTATAAGCAATCACTCTTTCCCACTAAAAGGTTTCTGGAGTATTTTGAGCCACATCAACCAAGCACTGGCAGGAAAAACTTGAGTTCTATAACAATTCGTGTAGCCGAAAAAAAGAAAAAGAATGACAAGGTTCTTCTAGCTGAATAAGATTATATACATGAAAAGTATTATTCGAATCCGAAAAACATGAGAAAATAAACTTGACCACAACAAAAGCAGAGTTCCCAGCCATGCAAATTTTGATCTTTCCAGTATCAAAACCTATGAACCACAAAGTACCAAGCAACAAACTTAACCACAACCACTGTAAGGAAACAAGATGAGACAATTACCAACAGCATTGATATACTTATCAAAATTTCAGATGCCCCAGAACCGATTCTCAATTTCCTTTAACATATAAAACTATGACTCTGTGACCAGTCTTGATGGGACATTATTAGAGAAGTCTTCGTTAAAGAACACCCATCTGATTCTGTGTCACCAAGATGCAAAATATTAGACCAAACATGAGTGATAACAACAAAAAAACCTACTACGTGGAGAAGCAGAAAAGAAAAGAAGGAGAATGCTCTAAAGAAGCATATATTATCTTCATAAGAGAGCATTAAGGGCTTTTAGTACATCATTAACCTTTTTATCTTGGTAAAGAAGCACAAGATTCTTACGTAAATCCAGTGGTACTAATAAAAATAGCAAGTCAAAGGCACTTGAACTGGCTATTCCCAATAAATCAGGAAGAAATTTGCTTCAGCTATTGAAGGTTCAAGTGCTACATCAAAATGCTCACCATAATGCTGATGAAAACATCAGAAAGACAAGAAAAGTGTGTGTGTGTGTGTGTGTGTGTGTGTGTGTGTGGAAAAGAAAAGGAATTCTTTTCTTCTCCATCAATTCAATACACAGTAAAAGCGCGCAGAAAAGGAATTCTTTTCTTCTCCATCAATTCAATACACAGTAAAATCAAAGTAGGTTTCTAACAGAGTTAAAATGTGCAAAAGCATTACAGAGGAGAAAGGTGCATCCTGGAGTTTCCAAATATACACTAAGATAAAGTACAGGTACAACAAAAAGACAAGAAAACCAGTATTTCCAATATTTTTATCCTGAGCAAGAACATAATTCTCTTTATCAGCATAAAAGAAATTTTAATATCTCTATCAATGGAATAGACAATAAATTCAGAGTCAGTTTCAAACAGAGTTTAAAGATGCAGAAGTTTTAAATAGGAGAAAGGTGCAACCTTGAGCTTCCAGATTCATGAATATACAATGACATAGACAGTGCCAGGTTTTGCTGCTTTCCAGCTTTGATGAAGTTGCATCATTGAGAAAATTCACATAATTAATTTAGGTGGATCAACAAATTTGTTCTAAAAGATCAAAGATGACAATAAAGACTCCTAGTGAATTTCCAAGTATTATCTATAGAGTTTCCATTATGAAACCTTGTATATGTAGATAACTCAATGCTTCTATTAGAAGATTCCGTTGCAATGCAAAGACAGTGACCTATTCAGAAAACAAAGAAGTAATGAAGAAAAACTACATCAATCAACAGCATGGATGACATGAGGGGGGAAAAAAGAAAAAGAAACAAGACAACAATAGCAGGTATAACCACTCCTGCACATATCTGTAAAGTTGCAAGCTTACAAAAACTCAGCCCCTTCGTTTCCAAAGGATTCCTAATTGTTTACAAGAAAAAACAATAAGTGACATATTGCATGACAGTTCCCTCCAACAAGCATATTCCTAAAATGTTATATCCATTTTCAGCAGGCAGGAGTCGTGAATTTGAAAACATGCCAGACTTCTGCATTATTTCTAGAAACTACAAAAACAGCTCTGTTTGTAAGAAAATTTTAACCAGTTCACCTCAGAAGAGCAAGGATTCTTCTTCGCATGTGAAAAAAGGAGAGATAAAGAGCGAGAGAGGAGAGGGGGCAGACAGTTTGGTCAAATCACTATCCAGATTTTCACAATACTTCTCATGCCAATAATTTAACGATTATCAATCTTTTTGTGATTAATTAGAATTGCCTCAGCTCTTAAAGCGTGTAGACTCGATCATTTTCTTCATTGTTTAACCAACAAAGTAGTAGATCATGCAATTCAAGAAACAAAAAGCAAACCACCAAAGCAATTATGCAGATAAATAAATTCTTACTGGTGTTGCAAACTAAAATTTTGAAATTGATTAAGAGGTTTATCTCTCACAATATACAGAAATTTAGCTGAAACTAACTTCAGGAACCAGAAACAAATGGTAGCATAATAGTTGAGTCTCATATCTAAACTCATTATCTTGTTAGTATAACTGACACGATTTGATTATTGGCATTGTTGAAGAATTTTAGTTCTACTCAAATCAATGTGATCCCCACTGTACATGGAAATTTTGAATTTTGCTTAATCATTGCTAGCCCTGTGTATTAAGTTTTTGCCTTACATTCTCTTAAAGAAATTAATCTTAACGTTATCTCAAGTAGCGGAGTAGAGCTTGTTTAATTTCTTGCAGCCCTCTATTGGTTTTCGAATTTTGTAGAGATTACATTCAGTCAAGAACCTTTTTTATGCCACTGTCCTCAAGTTGCTAAGGAATTGTTTCGATCCTCTTCCCATAAGATTGGCAATCACATTAGCTGTCATATTTAAGTCTGCAAGCGGTGTTTAAACCCTTAGTATTTCTTATTGAATCGGCAGTTGAATGAGTTGCCATATGTGGTCCTCTAAATTATAGTATACAGCTCCTAGGCATCTTAAATTGAAAACACAAATGCAAGTTGAACACCATGTACAGCTAATCATCATGTTCTTAGGTGTGGTGAACAAGTTCACCAAGGCAAAATAATTTCCTTATCACATAGATAGAAGAAACAGATCTACCAAGCACAGGATGAAGTCTGACCGAAGAGCCACACTCTACTAAGAAGGTAAAAAGTTCTCGGACCGGAAAATTTACCTGGACTTATCTCCTAGAACTCGCAAACACATCAAGCAATCCGCAACAATTCCACCATGTTGCGTGATGTACAACCGGCACAGCACCAGGCGAAACCTACATGCATCCAAAAGTGATTCCTCAGTCAGCACACTAGTTTAGTTCCATGAAATGGCAAAAGTCAACTTTAGCACCTCAGCAGTCGGCAAAGTTTCAGCTTTCCCAGCAACACAGCGAGGATCGCCACTCTCACCAAGCTGTTCGACAGTCTCATCGGCATCAGGAAGCGGCACTTCTTTCACTCCGCCTGAAGTCTCCTCAAGAACCTTAGCAGCAACCTCATCGAGACGTCTATCCTCTTCAACCAAAGCGACGACCTTTTCAACAAGAACAGCCGATTCCTCGACAACTTCCTCATCTTCCTTCTCAGATTTAGCGAATTCGACAACGACATCCTCCGATTCAGCGAAGGACTCGACCGTAGTGGCATAAGCTGGTTCCTCTACAGCAACGGAGGACTCCGCTTCAACTTCCTCGGCCAAGGCCGCTTCTTTGCCGCTCTCCGCTGTGCTATCAAACACAACAGCATCAGATCCTAACAACTCCTCGGCAGATCGAGAGCGATGGTGCTCCTGAGATGACGAAGACGATGAGGAAGACGTCGAGGATCCACTGTCGCTCTCCTTGCTGTCCTCAGGCGGCATCAACTCATCGTTATGCCCACTATCTGAAGAATAACCAGATACAAACGAGTTCAATAAAGAAAACATAGATACGCATAAAACCAACATCAAAAGGGCAGAGAAAGAAGACAAAGAAGCCACTTTGAGAAGAAGGATCGGCAGAAGGGAGGGCCATCTCCTTCTTGCGCCTGGCCGCCTTCCGCTTCTTCGCACCAGATGGCATGACGATCGATCGATGGATCCAAATCTGCGGGTGATATACTCTTCTTCTCCCTCCTCTTCCTTGAACTCAAAATCAAATTTTTCGTGTAGCAAAAAGGATCAAGAATCAAGAAAGCGAGGAAAAGTGGGAGCTTAAAGGGGGTTATGGTTGACGGTGGCGCAGTTAGGAAGGGGGAAGAGATTCAAGTGGGAGGAAAACATTGGCAAGGAAGGGATGGGCGGGGAGAGCGGGAGAATTGGAGTCAAGGAGAGCAGACAGAGACAGCGGAGCGGGCCTACTGGCGTACAGGTGGTGGTGTTGTCTGCCTTCTTTTGTCTTGTTCTCTTCTCCGCTTGCCCTTCCTTTTTACCACCTCTTGATTGAACTACACGAAGTTGAAAGCAGCAGGGGAAAGATGGATGACGAAGGAGAAGACAAGAGTCCAGAGACTTCCCTTCTCCTCTTATATTCCTCTTTCGTTGTTCACAGCCGCCTCTGCTTCAGAGAGCAGCGGAGAGCGGAGGACACCTTTGGGCTTCGTCATCCCTTGTCTTTTTCTTTAATTCTTTTGTCATAAATATTCAATGTGTATAGTTCTCAAAAATTAAATATTTTCTATACATATTAGTCTGAAGATATTATATTATATTATATTATATATATTAGATATTATATTATATATATTCCTTCGAATATCTAAAATTTTCATAAATATGATTTTTTTTTTTTCTCTTATGCATTCGGATTGACCACCACTATTCTACGATTGCCAATATGTTTATAAAATATCTAAAATATTTCAAACAATTCCATTGCTTATTGGGCGATTAACATGAAAAGCCTTTTTTTTTTAGCTTTTCCTAGATTATGCCCTGGATTTTCATTTTTATCTTTTCTTTTTTTTATCAATACCTAAATACTTTTTTTCATTATTACCTCCATCATTGGATAGGCATTATCAATCTCCACTATTGATCGCCTTTGGCCCTTTGCATCACAGTAATCACCTCTACCCCATCAAATTACCTTTATCGTTTTCCTTTTTTAGTTTTTCTTTTCTTTTTTTGTCTATACCTCGTCAAATTAAAGAGATTCCTAAGAACGAGTGACCCGAGATCTATACTATTAATGGCCCCACGAAGATATTATCACTGTGCCAATCTTCATCCATGCTCATTTCATAATAATAATATGAAAATGATTGGATCTCATGATAAGACAAAGATTAACTATTGAATATAAAGAAAAATAGACAATGATGATGGAATAGAGTCGATTACCAGTGAGAAGAGATGGTGAAGATATATTAGATATTAAAGAAAGATAAGGTACCAAGAAAAAAAAAAGATATATTTTGAAAAAAAAATCCAAAAAGATGAATTTTTTTCATCAAAATCATCGATTATTTAACTTCTCATATCAAATATTCAAAACGGATATAAAAAAAAAAAAACTTAAGCCACGTCGATGGATCCAGATACGTATCATTAAATTAAATGGTTGATGTCCATTACATCATCTTAACCACTATTTTCACTTAGTTATTTTTAAAATACATCTTAATATATATTTATTAAAATAATATATATATATATATATTATTTTTAGATGATTCCTTCACCTGCAGCTGTCACGAGGGTGGTGGCACACTTGGGGCCTCCATCGGCGTGCATGCATATCATTTATTCAAAGAAGACGTCGACCTTGCTATATTATTGGCCTCTCATGATGGACGCATCGTCGTACATACATGCATACATGTACTTGCGCAGTTCCATAAAACCATAATATATCTTGCTCCATGTCCTAAGTCAAGTCGTTGCATGAGCCACACACTCATTTGAATTCCACTCTCCTACCATGCCGACGACATATAGGAAAATATAGTTTTATAAGATGGGATCGAGGTTCCCAAAAGCTACCACATGGCATAACGTGATGATGTACGTAGTCAATCATGCCGACACTATACAAAAATATACAAGATAGAAATATAAAATAATATGTTTCATTAATATGAAAATATATGTTTTTTTTTTAAGAAGCATGATATTTTGAGTGTCATCATCTGATTTCGACGATCGGCTTATGCATGGAGATACAACGTCACCCCAAGTACTCAGTCTCTCAATATTATATTAAATTTGAATTATTTTTAAGTTTCAAGAGAAATTATTATCGATATTGGAGTCAATCTGACATGATCTGGATATAACGATATACGAGTGTCCAAAGTGGTGTTGGGCAATAAGCCCAATAGCCCATAGTGGATTTTATCAATTCACAATTTATTTTTTTTTAACCTTAAATTTAATTAGAGAGTTAATGGTGATTGTAAAAATTAAAAAAAATTATAGCAAAAGGGTAACGATTTTTGCAACTGCAAGATGATTCAAAAAGAGAAGAAAATGATAAAAAAAAATAAGAGAAAAATAAATAGAAGAATACAAGGGCCACACAGATATTGTTCTCATTCATCCAAACAGTATTCTCATCTCAAGTTAGATCAGATCTGTAATAAATTTTTACTATAATTACTTGGAGAGGTTTTGGATATTGTACACAGTGACATAGTCCTTGTATCCCAATTATTCTTTTGTGATTGTTGCTTGGGTTTTAGACAAGAGACTTTATGAATTATACATTCAGTATTCCTATAGTGGATTTTCTCTGATTTATCCCATGGTTTTTACTCTTCATTTTAGAAGAATTTTTCATATAAATCTTGGTGTCATATTTGATTATGATTTTCATTTAATTATACTATGTGTTACGGTCAATTAGTATTTGTTCATGTACAAAAGTTCGTTGTTGTTATTATTTTTATCCCATCAAGTGGCTTCGTGATAACTTGAGAGATTTTTCGATCTAATCTCTTCAACGCTTAAATTAGTTTGAAGTTTTTTTTAAATAATTTTTTTTTTTGAAAAGAGAGTCCTCCAATATTGAGGGTTGATTTTTATACTTGGACAATAGAAGAGATAACTTGTAGCTACTCCAATGTCTCCCTTTAATGTTTTATCCACATAGACGATAAGAAAGAGATAAACTCAAATAATCTCCCTTGGATTGTTGTCCATAGGGGCAGAGTGGAGGGTGACTTAGATTTTTTTTTTTCATATTATTCACCACACGGTGAAAAGGTGTCGGATAGTGATGGGCACCAACTTATTCTCTATCAATATATAAATAACTTATTTATTTAACCCTCATGTTGGGTTTCCTTAAGTGGATGCAAAGGAATTAAAAGAATCAAATTAAGCATTTGGTATCACAATAAAATCATTTTATACTAAAGTATACAATAAATGAGGAAATAATTCTTTTCCACTAAATTCGATGCAAATTTATAATTTTCTTTAAGGAAAACAATGGCTTTTCAAGTAGCATCTATGAGAAAACTATGAAAGCAAAGGACTGCCTCTGGTGATCATAAACAAAAAGAGAGGTCCTTGATAATATAGAAAATATCCACCTCCACAAATTTGAATCATTCTCAAGTAATTCGACCATTTGGATTTACCATCAAATTCAAATTGATGCATTAAAAGAATCACTATCCTTATAGCAAGAAGATTTGGATTCCAAGCCATGATTGCTGAAGATGCATCAGTACATACAAATCGTGCAAAAGAAAATGCAGTAAAAGAAGTAGAGATCAGAGCCATGCCTCCATGTATGATGGCTTCACATTCAAAATGGTGAGCCCATGATGAACACCATTGTTGAAGGCCCATCCTCCAACCCCATTTGCCCATTATCCTGTCATATTAGCTTCAAACCAAGAGCTTATCTCTACTTGTAATCTTCAACATTATATATATATATATATATATATATATATATATATATATATCTTGAAAAATCTCTTTTTTCATTTTTTTTCAAAAAAGTACCTATGTTTTTTCGGAAAAGATAATTTTTCTTATTTTTTTAATCTTATAAATGTCCTTTCCTTTCCTTCTTTACCTATTGCTATTGTCGTCTTCGTCCTATCGACATCACCCTCTCATTAACTTTATCATCTACTGTGCTAATGAGGTATTATTGTCTTTGTGTGACGCCCTTCTCTACCCATTGTGCTCATCACTTCTATCCCTCATCTCATCATGAGATCTCGTTACCTCTATGTGACATTTTTCCTTATCCATTATACTCATTATCTTTACTTCAAGGGGAGGAGGGGGGGGGGGGAGCAAAGGTGAAAGGCGAAGGGTGCACAGAGGTGAAGGCAATAAGTAGAGAAGTTGATTGATAAGCAGAAGACGAAGATGATGTCCATGGTAGATTGAAAAGCATGTTACACATAAAACGATAGAACCTTATGATAAAAACAGAGAATGAAGATAATGATTAGAGAAGGATTACAATGTCGATAGAACAAAGGTGATAGATACCATAAATGAGAAAAAAAAAAGATATTTACAAGATTATATAAAATAAGGGGTACCATAGAGAAAAATAAAAAACAGAGGATACTTTAAAAAAAAACCCAAAAAGAGAAACTTTTTCAAGCAATTCACCCATATATATATATATCAAAAGCATTTGTTATTGACATCATCGATTGCGTCATGTCGGGTGATATACTATTAGATTATGCTAAATAAAAGTCAAACGAATGAAAAGTCGAAGCCGAGTTCCGATTCAACGATCAAAGGCGACTCACCCGACTCGACACAGTTTTGGTGGAACCGGTTCTCTAGAAACTCGACACCTGTCCTTCTCCCACCTCCTTTGGGGTGCAACGTCTGTCCACCCACCTGGCATTCCACATCCTTCCATGTCCATCCACCACTGCCACGAGTCAACCCCAGCTCAATCCATCTTGCACGTCCTCCATCTCAAATCTGGATCCGATGACTTCCAATCTTCCACCCCATCTTTTGGATCCGTTCTCTAGATCTTGGAAGTTTCTCTTTGAGGCCTTCAACGTTACGATGACGCGTGCAAGACCGGCATAATCTTTCACCTTTTTGTGTCATACCATTAATCTCAAGATGTATGTCGCATAATAATAATAATTATTATTATTATTACATTTTTGCTCTTAATTTTTTACTCAAAGGAGAACTGAGTCTTTATGCCAGGTCAACATAGCCAGGCCCCGTCATTATGCGGCAGCTTACGCGGTCCCGAAACGAGAGCGGAATTCCTTTTCACACGTGATCCGCGTTGACTCTTGTTTCTGCCGAACGCCAGTACCGAAGGCATCAGAAGTCAACTCTCTCTCTCCTTCTCCCCCTTTTCGCGCCTGTATATATTGCTCTGCTCTTTGTTGAGAACTAAAACCACCGCGATTGTTGTAGATGAGAAGCCATCCCCTTCTTATTCTTCTTCTTCTCTAGGATAGACAATGGTCGATAGACAGTGGCGTCGCGGCCAGACCATCGGCCGCGGCTCGACCGCTACCGTCTCCCTCGCTGCCGCCTCCCCCTCAGGCCACCTCTTCGCCGTGAAGTCGGCCGAGCTCTCTCTCTCCGCCCACCTGCAAAGAGAGCAAGCCATCCTCTCCTCCCTCCACCACCCCAACATCGTGTCCTGCCTCGGCTTCGACGTCTCTGCCGAAGCCCCTTGCGCGCCGGTCTCCTACAACCTCTTCTTGGAGTACGCCCCCCTTGGTTCGCTCTCCGATTGCATGATGAAGCACGGCGGCCGCTTAGAAGAGGCTGCGATCCGTTCCTATACGGGCGGCATGCTCCGCGGCCTCGCTTACCTCCACGCGAAGTCCTTCGCGCATTGCGACGTCAAGAGCCAAAACGTCCTGATATGGCCGGACGGGCGCGCCAAGATAGCGGATCTCGGGTGCGCCCGCTCGACTGCGGGGGACGGCGACGCGGGGCGGCCGATCGCGGGCACGCCGATGTTCATGGCCCCGGAGGTGGCGCGAGGAGAGGAGCAGGGCGCGCCGGCCGACGTGTGGGCGCTTGGGTGCACCGTCATCGAAATGGCCACCGGGAGACCGCCGTGGCCCGACGTCGTCGATCCCGTCGCCGCCCTGCACCGTGTCGGCTTCACATGTGACGTCCCGAACCGCCCCACCTGGTTGTCGGACGAGGCCAAGGACTTCTTGGACAAATGTTTGAGGAGGGACGCGAGAGAGCGGTGGACGGCGGAGCGGTTGCTGGAGCACCCGTTCGTGGCGAAGCCGAGTACAGCTAGCTGCTTATCTGAGAGTGCTCTCAACCAGGTCTGGATCTCCCCAAAGAGCACACTGGACCAGGTCTTGTGGGACTCTGTGGCAGACGAAGAGGAAGAAGACGAAGAGATGGAGGCGGAGGAGAGGATTCAGCAACTGGCCACGTCCGGCTTTCCGGCCGCCAACTGGGCACAGGATGACGATTGGATCACAGTAAGGATCAGCGAGGAGGAATCTGCGGCTGTTCCAGCAGATGATGATGAAGACAACGTTGGATTTGGTGTTAATGCTCATCACAGTGATGAAGTTAATGCTGTCGCGATGACAGAGGAGAGAGAATTATGTACACCTGTTAGATATGTTGATAATGAAATGTGTTCTTTGATCATTTGAAGCGGTTTTCTCTTTTGTGTACACAGCTTTAATTTGGTTATGTGCTCGTCACTTCCAAGAAGCCACCGCTATTTGGGGTCGGGGAACAGAGCATATGGCCATTAAAGACGTAGCTCGCTAGGTTGCAGGTCACAAGAAGATGCCCATTGGTAACAATTACTACCTCAAACTATTACTCTCTCTCCTCCATGCGGTGGAGACAGTCGGAGAAGCGTCGGTGCACTCCATTTACGACAACTTTTTACGGCGCCGTTTAAAGATCTTATCAGAATCCAGCTGTGTCTGCGCATAAATTCTGTTCTTTTTCGAGAAGGAGACATGAGAAAGATCACTAGATCTGCATTTGAATCTAAGAGATCCAATTGCAAGCAATATGTTCTTCGTTAATCAAAGTCCATCGTTTTGTCTCTGTTTCACATCTTTTTTGGCGACCTGGAAGACATCAAAATGGTGTGAAATCGATTGAGACTTGAAAGCTTTGATAGGCTCTAAATGGGGACCAAATCAACATGGCCTTCTACATTTCAGTTCATCTAGAAGAGGGAGCAGATGGATCTTAACCATCAACAGAGCAGCTTACCGACTCCATTGTCCGAGTCGAACACGTTACATCCTCTTCAACCTGTTGACTTCTGGTCGATTGTTTGCTTCGGTTGCGTTAGTTAAAGAAGGGTTTCAGAATCTTCTTCCTCCTCCTTTCTTCTTTTCAAAGTGGACTTTTCATTTGAGGTAGCGGGAGGTCAACGAGATGTCAGCGAAGCGGGTCGTTTGGTTCACATCCTTATCCCAAGTGGCCGACGACTTGCTCCGAGTTCGGTCAGCCGCCACGGTTGATTACCAGTGTTCGTTCTCGTGCCAATTGCTCGAGTTTCTTATTTATACTAGAGATATTTTAGTCTCTTATATGAGTTGACAAAGAAGAAAAGTCTACTGTGTCCATATCTACTCTTCTCTTCACCCCAACTTGGGTTGGAAGGTTATGACAAGTCAATGGAAATGGCCAAATGCCAAGGAATTCAGGACCAACATTAAGAATAATCCAAGTTTGGGCAGTCATGCTATAATGGGCTCTTTTTGTTGCTTTTAGTCTCCCATAAAATCTGGTGCTTGCCTTTACCTCAGTGTGTGATCTTTATTCAGAAACATAATGTCTTCAATAAACAAAAGAAGATTAAAGATGTATCCAAAAAATTTTAGTAGATTATGCTGCTAGTTTCTTAGGTCAACTCTGCAGTAAAACCCTGGTTCTTGTTCAAGATAGAGGCAATTCCATCAGCATGTTCTACCTCATGTTGTCTCAGTGGCTTAGTCTCAAAACTACAAAGTACTAAACATGACAGAACAGTTCTTGCTCTCCTCAGTGTTTGAAGTAGCAGCCATGTTCTACCAAAGTCAACTCTGCTGTTTTCCAACTCTCCACCTTGTCTCATCTGGTGAAGACACAGACCAGTCCTACAGCTGTGCTAAGGGCAGGCAGTGTTTGCGTTGCAAGTCTACTTGTGTTGTGGTTTATGTACGAGATTTGATGTTTGGCAATCACATTAAAATAGCTTTAATGGTTGGATTCAATAGAATCAACCAAACAAAACTAAACTCAAAGGATTTCTGCCTTTCTCACAGTTCAAGAACATGGCCTTGGAGCTTTTGTCCCCCATTCTACAGCCTCAAACTTCATGATCTTTATGGTCCTTGATGTCCATATATTTCTTGGTGAGCTCTGGCATTGAGCTCAACCAAGCTGCCATGACTACTGCTGCTTCAAGGTACAGCCAGAAACTCTGCAAGACACACAGGTGGAGAGACCCTAAAGACTTGCAGCTGCAACAGGACAAGGTGATGGCAGGGCACCACCTGTATAAAACCATGAAGTCTGTACCCTTCATGCTTAATACTGTGTCTTTAACCAGTGCCGTGCTATCTTTTTGTGGGCAAAGCAGCAGGCCAAAGTGGCCAGTGCCAAATCCCTAGGGTGTGGTGACTGCTGATATCTTTTCCCCACCCCCACCACCTCCATGGATTCTATAACCTTCTTTCTCCGAAGCTTTTGCCTCTCTAGCTCCCCTATCCAGGGTTAGATTATTCCCAGACTTGTCTTTATGCTGAGGAGAGAAGCTTTGGAGAGGATGAAAGACACTACCGTGGCCACTGATGGCAACATGAATCACAAACACTGATGCAGTACCCCCTCCATTATCCTTCTGCAAGCAAAGCAAATGCCTGCTGCAGTTCACTCATCCGAGATGAAGCATCCTTGCGATGAACGGGACCTTTCTCCGGGACGCTCTTGCGTCTGAGCGGCTGGATCACCCGGGGGAGGTTCACGGGTCTGTCCCAACACGTCGGCCGAAGAGGGCCACGTGGGGTCCAACGCAACAATGGCGATGCTCGCTGCACGCGCATGCTCGGGTGCACCTCCGCTTGCTGCCGCTGCTGCTCGTCAATGGCGCGTTGGTCGCCTCCTGTTCAAAATTTTCGTCTCCTCTGCTGCGCTTCTTTTACTCGCGCACGTCTCTCTCGATCTCATCGGCATTCGCGTCGGTCGTCCCGCTGCGCTTTCACACTCCCTCTCTCTCACTCTCTCTCTTGCCTTTCTCGTAAACGTAAAAGAAAAAGCGAGCAGAGAGAGGGGTGAGAGAGGGAGAGGGAGAGAGAGAGAGAGACAGAAGCGGAGAAAAGAACAAGAAAAAGGAATAGAGGAGACAGACTCGAAAGCAGAAATAACAGCTGACACTCTTTCTTTGCCCCCCTCCCTCTCTCTCTCTCTCTCCTCTATTTATTTTCTCCCCCACCCTTTGTCTCTGTCACTCACCAGAGATCCCAACCCAAGGAGAGAGGAGCAAGAAAACAGAGAAAGAAGCAAAGAGAAGAGGTGGGACGGACTCACCAGGCTCTCTTCCGGAATGTGGCCAGCTCTCGGGAGCTCTCCTTCCCCCACAAGGAGGAGGAGAAAAAGGTCAGTGCACTGTTACTAATCCTCTTCCTCCTTTGTCTCTTAAAAGATTCTTCGCGTAGAGTGGTGTTGTTTTTGTCACGTCGTTAAGGGTGAGTGGGAAAGAAAGAGGAAGGAGGCGGCTCTCCTCTTCTTCTTTCCTTTGCTTTTTGATGCTATTTTGCTTCCTAGTAAGTCTCATGATATGTGGTATGAGTGAATCCCTGTGGGGAGGGAAGGGAGTTGTGGGAAACACTGTCAACTTTTGGTGGAGCTGTTCATGTGGATGACCGGTGATTTCTCCTCTGACAAAGGTGCATATGTAGCAGGCAGACATAAAGGAGAAGGAGAAGATTCAAGTGATCGCAAATGATGAATTTGCTGATCCCAAAAGTTATACTTCTGTGGCCAACCAAGATGAGAAATCTGTGGGCTGACAGATAATGTTCTTCAGGTTGAACATTGCATCAATTGATATATCATCTTACCAAGATGAGAATGATGATGCAAATCTCCAATATTTATCTGTATTTTCAGTTTAATGGATGAGTCTGTCCAATGCTGATGAAAGCTAGTTAGTACGTTGTGATAGGTCAGCTGGAATTGCAACTCGTTCTGAGTTATTAGCTAGCTTTGTGTGACATATTTATTGATCTTGATAAACTTATGGGAATTGTGGCAGAATTGTTTTCAGTGGAAAAGCAAAGTGTGGAGAGGCCATTGCTTTGACTTGTTTAAGGCCCATCTTTTAGAGGTTGACTGCTTCCAATGGTTCTAGAGAAGATGGAAGCTCTCAAGAAACTAGAAAATTGGTCTTCAGCAGATGGGTTGATCAACATAGGCAAACCTTGCTGATGATGCTGAGGGAGAAATAATATAAAAGGCATTAAACATAGTGATACATGGACCCTAATGTCTGACTTTAATCTGCGTTATTGATTGCCAGTGTGCATCAGATACATATTGGACACTGGGCTATGTAAGGAACTTTCTTGTCTTTTAAGTTGTAAGATGGATTATAAGGATTCCTTGGGACAACCCTATTCTGGAGACCATAAGAAGCATTTGCATTCAGAAAATTGTTGATGAGCTAAACATTACAAACTTTGAGGAATGCCTTGAGATTTTGAAAGTTATGTTAATTTTTGAGTTTTAGGGAGAAATGATTATTTCCACAATAGTTATTTTCAAAGAATGTACAATATGTGCATATTACATTCTTCTACTACTTTGTACAAAAAGAATGTACAATATGGGTCGATACATAGAAGCTATTGCCTCTTTGGAATGATCCTACTGAAGAGCTGGTAAAAGTCATCTGCAAGTAACATTATGTACTTTGGTTTGAATGAAGGCCCTAACATTATGTACATTCTCATTTGCGCTAAATATTTTACGGTACAAGAAATGTTTATATTTTATCATTCATGCCTTGATAATTTTCATCTGGTGGTTCTTCTATGTAGAGCTATGAAAACATTCAATATGTACCAATAATCCTTGTTTAAAAATTAAGCTTGGGCTTACCCTGTTCATAGACATTGGAAGTACCTTTATTAAAGGATGGGTCGATATCTTCTTTTACTAGGACATCCACTTGTATGATTTTTGTTCTTTGTAGTTTCCGATTTTGAGCCAGGCAATTGAGTACCTCTTGACATATTATTCCTCATTTCTAGGTACCAAGATGATGGCGATCCGGGGGGCAACTATGTGCTCCTGCAATAAGACACCAGATTCTCTAGTCCTTTTGATTCTATTAGTCAATATGAATTAGATAAGGACATGCTTGGAGAACTAGGGAATGAAGCCATTGGTCCGCAAGACATATATTTTGGGTCATTATAAATGACATTTCTCATCTCTATTTCTAGTTCAGTTCAATGACATTCAGTTCAGTTCAATTCTCTTTCTTGTTGGTATTTACCGAGGGCTTATACACAGTGGTCTCTTGGGAGATGAATGCTGACAGGTAGCAACATATATCTTCACAAAAAAAAACAAGGTAGAATTCGGTCATAAATTCTATTCAGAGCAAAAAACTTACTATACATGCCTTTACAATTTGAATTGGTGCATGTACTTATCTGATATGAATGAATGAGCATGCACATCTCCAACTTTCAGGGAATGCATGTGTGTATCTTGTGCTAATGCCATCTGAGAAAATCAACAAACAAGTCCAATCTAATGTAAATGTTTTGTTACCTCGAAACATGTAGCAGTGGCGACTTGAGACTTATAATTATCTGTTATCTCAACATATATTTCCTGAGACAAATGCATAGACAAAGCTGTGTTGTTGAGAACTGTCGGTAACAATTGTTGTAGAGTGTAGAAGTCGATACAAGAGAATTGTTAACTCACCTTCATGCAAGTACAAGCATCCACAGGTTCTGGCGAGCAAGGGCTTCATGACCTCTTTAAGAATCTGCTACAGCATGCAAAATTCAATTGATTGACAGGTTCCTTTCAAGTGAGAGTTTTGAGTCATTGATCAACTAATACTTGCGGAGACAACAAAAGATCGCGAAGACTATATATCTCGAATAGCTTTTATACTTGCAAGACGGGCAAGTCTATGCATTTGTTAAATAAGGCCAGAAAAGATAGCACGATAAATTACAATGTTCATCAAACTGGTCCGAACTGGTTCTTCTTAATATGCACGTGAGAAGAGCAGAAGAACTACAAGATTCGGCTTTGTGAGTCAGCATGTGGAGTCAATAATCATCCCTCTTTCAGTTGCCTTAAAATGCTACAGTTCCTGCATAACAAAAGAACAGGTCCAATAAAGTCATGCATTTAGACCATGTAATCATGCAGAAATTATATCATTTATTGTGGAAAGGATGTTCCTTGATTCAGAAGACAAGAAAAGGGAAAGCATGACAAACATTTGATATATTCGAACACCAATCAGAGGGTTTATCAACTGTGAAATCTCCAGCTACATGAGTAGTAAATGTCTCTACTCTCTTTGTCCTTGGGCGGATATACTTATGTTATGAGGCCGAAGAATATACCACCGTGTCTTTCAAGAGAGAATTTGTGCCAAACAAGAATTGTCAGGCAAAATGACATATAGGCAATATCTTCTATGGGAATATACCAAGCAGCAATCATATCATGAAAATGTGCCAGGTTAGAAATCACTAAAATTGAAAAAATTAGAATCCTTTTCTGAGAATGATGACTTCATATTATGTAGAAGATCACTGAAAAAATTGCCATCCCCAGATACAAAAATTTGAAAAGAAAGCAGTTGGAAAGGGAAGGCAATTGAGGTGAGGTTGAATTGGAACAGTGAATATGCTCATTTTTTTCATCACATAGAAACATTGCAAAATGGCCATGAACAGCTGCATGATGCATAATGGAGGTAAATCAATGACACTGTAGAATGAGTACAATGGCATAATTGCTGACTGTGCATGCATAATAGCTACAAATAACCAGAGATATACTTGCTTGTGGATGCCTTGTGTATATATATATATGAGCTTTTGCCAATGTTTACTCTCATTTTATGTCTGAACAATGTTATCCAACTTGCAATTATTAGCTTTTACTGAGTTAATTTAGACTGCCCAGATCATTAATAGTTCCATTACCCAGTTCACTAGAGTTTCTAAATGTATGTACTTTCTCTAAGCAGTCATAATGCAATAGACAGAGAATAGTTGCATCCAAGAAAGAGATTTTTCTTCTAAATACACAATGACAAGTCAAGACAAAGAAAGAAGTCACCTACATCTATGGTTAGTATCTAAGAGAACTGGAATAAACACACAGAAATATGAGACTGTGTGATACTAAAAGTATCAGCCATGTTAGATATGATTTGATTTCAACAGATTGATGCAGGAGGAAAAAATTAAGACCACCTCTGCTCACAAAGATTTATCCTATTCCGTCATTTCAGTGATCCTGTAGTCTTAATAAACTTGTTTCAATGAATCCAACTTGTAAGTAGTAAACAAAAAACAGAGATGGGGAAATTTAGGTGAAATTACCAAACAAAAACAACAAAACATCAAACTGCAAAAAGATCAAAGCAGAATGCACGAGCTAATGTAATGTTACACAAATCCAGGAAATTATCACTCGTTAAAATACTCTCACGCAGGATGTTAACCAGTTAAAGTAAAGTAAAATTTTGATACATGCACTTACCTGCTTCGCATTGGTGAAAACTAATCACCATCAGCAGGTAACAAGCACTCATCACCATGGCCCTCAAAGCTAGCAGCCGAAGAAACAAGTGCAAGGGCATTCACTGGCGACACTAATACAATCAATTTGAGAGTTATTAGAAATTATTGAACAACAGACAAAACCACAACTTTGAAATGTGTCTTACCCTCTGTTTCATCTCCTATCCAATCTTGTGCACATATCAAGCATTCTACAATCACTGCATCGGTCGCACTTAAATAGTGATTTAATGATCTCGCTTCACTGTCTAACGGAACTACTGAAATAGGAATTGCTAAAATATCACGGGCCATCATAGAAAGAGCAGGATATTTGGCAGCATTATATTTCCACCAAGCTAAGATATCAAAATTGTCATCAAGACTTTTTGAGGGATGAACAGCTTCCTCTAAGTACATATCCAGATCAGATCTTGCTGGATGACCTGATGACATCTCTTTAAGATACTGATCCAACCCACGTTGTGTGTCAGATAGTGTGATACGAGAAGATTTACATTCTGCACCATTCCCATGGTCAGCACCGTCATAGCTACTACAATTCCCACCATAGGAGGCTTGGTTTTTTGAAGAATTAGCAGACTGGCCTATATATTCATTGTACTGATTTACAAAGCTGTCACGAACATTATCGATCTTTGTCTTGGCTTCAGATGCATCATCATAAATTCGATTGAAGAAGTATTCAACTGGCTTCATCTTATATCGAGGATCTAAAACAGAAGCGATTGCCATTGGCGTTCTAGTTAAATCCCAATACTGTTCGAATTTCTCAAGCATCTCTTTGGCCATTGATGCAACAAACGGCTGTGGGCTACTGCACCAGGACTTCAATAGCAAATGAATACCACACATATCTCTAAAAAATAGATTGGCGGTTGGGACTCCTGCAGCAGAAAACTTGACCATAGCATCATTGTAAAGCACTTGTAGACACCCAACAATAGCTCTGACATCACTCCAATCCTTCGATGAAAGAAAGCATGTGTTTTCCACATCATTCTCTACTAAGTTCTTAAAAGCCTCTTGATATTGACATGCAGTTTCAAGCATGAAATATGTCGATGGCCAACTAGCTGGAGCATCAAGAACTAATGGCTTTTGTGGGATGCCCATTTGCTCGGCATCTTTCTGAAATCTTGCTAGCCTGTCTTGTGAGGATTTTACATTTTGCACGCAAGCACGGACTCTATCAATGATCTCACAAGCCGATTCCAGGCCTTTCTGGACAACAAGATTCAGCAAATGACCGCAAGATCGGGCATAGAATAGATCACCATTTGAAATAAGGAAACCCTTCATACGAAGGGATCCAAGAAGCTCACTTGCCACCAAATCACTGGTACTACAATTGTCGAGAACTATGCTACATAGCTTCCCATCGATATTCCACTCCTGCAACTTCTCCAAGATAATTTTACTGATTTCTTGTTCCTTCTCTGGACATCCGACATGAGCAAAGTTAAGGATCTTCTTCTTAAGCCTCCAATCATTATCAACATAGTGGCACGACACACAGGCATACTCTACATCCTCATTCGACCTCCACACATCGACATTGAGGCTGACCCGAGAATGTAGCCTGTCTAGTACTTCATGCAACCTCAGCCTCTCGTTCTCGTACATCTTCATGCAATCTGCCTTCACGACGTCGGCGGACACCAATTTAAAGAGTGGCTGAAGATTCCTAACAAATGTCCTGAAGCCGACATGATGGACGATGTTGAACGGATACCCATGCAGAATGACCATGCGGGCAAGATCTTGCCGGCTCGCCTCCTGATCAAACTGGGAGTGATCGGAACTCAGAACACCCTCACTCTTGGCGTCGCTCGACTTGAGGACGAACCGGCGGACGACCAGCTTCTTGCGCTTGATCCGCTTGGTAGATGTGCAAATCACCAGGTGGTTCTTCAGATGCGTCGTCCCACTCCGGCTGCTCGCCGTGAGCTGCTTCTTGCAGTGGTTGCAAACGGCGACGTAGCTCCCATCGGCCTTGCGCTCCTTAGTAAAATCATTCCAGACCAATGATCGCAACTTCCGGGCTCTCGGATTGTGAACAGCAATCGGGTTGCTTTCGTTGGCGTCCATCCTAGTCGACTACGGCATATACTCGATCATCTACAACACGATGATACACCATATTAATAAGAAACATCAAAGAAAAAAACTTACTTGGATTGGAGAAAATGAACAACGATCATATGACAACCTGGTAAGAATTGCATCAAACAAGACACGAGCTCGATGGTATGTCACCAATGATCACGATAGCGTAACTTTGGGAAGGCCGAGGAAAAACGTACCTCGAAAACAAGGGAGCGAAGCAAATGACTCGAAACAGAAATCTTCGGAGCCCTAGTCGGAGCTCCGGAGGAAGACGGATACGACTCTCGATGTAAGCGATCGAACGCCTACACAGGACGGTCTTGGGGCGAGGGCGAAGGCGACGAATAGGGCGGGGCGGGGCGGGCCGGGGCGGGGCGGAGTTAGGGTTTCGGTTTCGGATGGGAATGGGGGATCGAATCGAATCGATGAGGGAGATGAATAAGCGGATCTCGTCGGTGACCAAACGCTATTCCGACTTAAATAAGATGGGTCGACTTATCCCGGTGGTGTTACCGGGCCGGATCTCTCGAGATACGTACTCGGGTCCGATAATTAATGGATGCGGATTCTCGTAGGATATCGGGTCAGATGTTGGATCTTTTCATGTTGTTGGTTACGGATTATCCATACTCGACCCGATGCTACTTTGAAGTTGCTGTTGAAGTTGAAGACTTGATTCAAGTCTATTTTGGGTTTCGGGCGCGATGAAACCATGCGGCGACGGAGGCGCCACCTTCCACGCCCTCCTCGCCGACTACCGCTCTCTGCTCGCCCGCGGCCTGCCCCCTCCCGCGAACGCCTTCCCTCCCCTCCTCCGCGCCTGTGCCGTCTCTTCCTCCGTCTTACTCCACCTCGGCCTCGCCCTCCACCTCCACGCCCTCCTCCTCGGCCACTTCCCCGCCGACCCCTTCGTCTGCTCCTCACTCCTCCACCTGTACTCCTCCTCCGGCTGCCTCCAGTTCGCCCGCCGCGTCTTCGACGAGATTCCACTCAAGTTTTCCGTCGTCCCCTGGTCTGCCCTCATTGCTGCCTACTCCCGCGCCGGCCGGCTCGGATCCGCATTCTCTCTCCTCCATGACATGCGCCAGAGCGACGTCCGCCCCAACTCTGTCACCTTCCTCTCCCTGCTCCCGCTCGATCTCGTTCCCCTCCAATGCCTGCACTCCTCCGTCGTCCGCCACGGCTTCGAGTCCGACCTCGTCTTGGCCAACTCCCTGGTGAGCGCCTACGGGAGGTGCAGCGTCGCGCTGGCTCGGAGGCTGTTTGATTCAATGCCCCTAAGAGATGTCATCTCGTGGAACTCACTGCTTTCCGGTTACTCCAGGATCGGTTGCGTACGGGAGGCGTTCGATTTGTTTGCCGAAATGAGAAGCGACGGAATTCACGCCGATCACCGAACGTACGCATCTCTGTTGTCCTCCGTCGTCAACAGCAGCGATGGAGGAGGAAGAGAGGGCTTGGTTCGTTCAGGCAAGTTGGTCCATGCGGCACTGTTAACATCTGGGCATGAACTGGACGCCCACGTCGAGACCGCGCTCACCGGCATGTACTTGAAGTACGGGGTCTATGGCGACGCGTTTCTGCTCTTCGAACGCTCGTCGGATCGGCGGGACGTCGTGTCGTGGACCGCCATGATCTCCGGCCTCGTCCAGAGTGGTGCAGCTGACAAGGCACTGCTAGTTTTCCACCAGATGCTGCGGTCGGGACCGGCGCCCGCGGGTTCGACCTTGGCCAGTGCTTTCTCAGCCTGCGCGCAGTTGGGATCGTCCAAACTCGGAGCTTCCATCCATGGTCATGTGTTCCGGCGAGGCTTGCACCTGGATGTTCCTGCCCAGAATTCACTCGTGAGCATGTACGCAAAGGGCGGTCATCTGAAGCAGAGCCTGTCCGTGTTTCAGGCGATGGAGGATCGAGACCTCGTGTCGTGGAACTCGGTGATCTCGGGCTGTGCTCAGAACGGTCATCTGGCTGAGGCCTTCTTCCTTTTCGGCAGAATGAGGGCGGAGTCGCAGAGGCCCGATACGATAACTGTGGTTGCGCTCTTCCAGGTATGTGCCGCCATGGGCGCGCTTCACCATGGCAAGCTGGTTCACTGTTTTGTGATCAGACAGGAGATAGATCCGTCCATCGCCCTCGACACATCGCTGGTCGACATGTACGCCAAGTGCGGCGATCTGAGAGCGGCTCTGAGATGCTTCGCGTCGATGCCAGAACAGGATCTCGTGTCGTGGGGTGCGATCATCGCAGGATACGGCAGCCATGGAATGGGAGAATTGGCACTTCGAGTGTACAAGGATTTCCGCAACAGGGGAATGGAGCCTAACGATGTCATATTTCTAGCCGTGCTCTCGGCTTGCAGTCACGCAGGGCTTGTTTCCGAGGGCCTGAGGATTCTGAAGTCCATGACAGAGCAGTTCAGCTCGAAGCCCAGTCTCGAGCACTGGGGATGCGTCATCGATCTCCTGTGCAGGGCCGGAAGGTTGGAAGAAGCGCTGGGGTTCGCGAACACGATGACGCCGATGCCCAATGCAGACATACTGGGGATGCTTCTTGATGCTTGCAGGACGAATGGATTGGTGCCGTTAGCGGAGGTGGTGGCGAAGCAGATAGCTGCGCTGAGGCCGGATTCTGCCAATAGCTACGTCCAACTGGCTCACAGCTACGCCGCGATGCGAAGGTGGGACGGCGTGGGAGAGGCGTGGGTGCAGATGAGAGAACGGGGGTTGAAGAAAGCACCGGCATGGAGTTTCGTGGAGTTGAACGGGATCATCACCACATTTTTCGCGGAGCATCAGACGCACTCTCAGCAGGATGAGATACTCTTTCTGCTGAAGGTGCTCAACGGCGAGATGAGAGAAATCAGTGGCAGCTCCACATATCGGCGGTGGGAGAGCAGTTTGTTGGATTCTGGGGGCGATTTAGGTGAGATAGGTGACAGTTGCTGGTCTGCGGTTGCATGAAAGAGTAAAGAGTTACTTGAGAAGTCATGGCAAATGCAGGCTTCGAGATGAACATAGATATGAAAGCCCTGCTTCGAGGAAAACTGAGAGGCCATTGGTGGCGAAGCTGTGGGTTTACCATGCTGCGCCAACCGTGAAATTGGACATTAATCAGCTCGTCAGAAGCATCATATGATGAGAAGCCAAGCACCATTGGAGAGTCGACTACAAATAGGGCTTGCCCTGCAAGAACAAGAACACAGCGGATGCCAAGAAACATAGGAAAGAGGGTATCAGCATGTACAAATTAATTATATATTATCTCTGTAGTAAGTTAACCTTATCATCTTTATATTTTAAAAAAATTATGTTGGTATCCATATAGCAGCGAAAGTGAAAGTCTATTTATCCTAACGTCATCGATTTTACCAGTGAAAACATAAAAATAAAAGGTAAAAAGATAATTTTAATATTTCAATTGATGATGACGGATGATGATGTCGTTGGAAATCGTGGGTGATTGTTATGGATGAGAAGAATGACGATGAGAGGTGAGGGTCACTCGATAACTACGTCAACGATAGATATGATGACGTATTCTGCGTCGATGACAAGTACGATGTTGTGCTCAACGTCGAATTCGAGGATTCATATTTTTCTACTGTCATCGGATACATCCATCTTGAGCTTGACAATCGCTTATTATCAGCCTTCTAGAGTTTCCCTTCTCGATCGACAATAATCATAGCAAATAAAATTCCTCAGATGGGCCTCCTATCTCTCCTTTTTCATGCTCATGCCAGAACTAGTGCGACAGCGAGACGAGTGATAGGAGCTCCGACAACCCCAACTTTGGGTCAAGTGATCTGCCTAATGGGTCAGTGGCGAGGCGGTCACTATCTTCCTTGTAGATGTTATGATGACACCACCATTTGCGTCAACACCGACATAGTTACCGAGCAACGTCGCTCTACATTTAAGTCAGCGTCGATGTAGTTACCGAGCGATGAAAGGGTCACTCGACATTTGCATCAACAACCCTTTCATTGCTCAACAACTATATCAGTGTTGGCCGTCGCAGCATCTACGACGAAGATGATAATTGCCTCACCGCTAACTCATCGGACAGATTGCTCAACCCAAAGTTAGGGATGTCGAAGCTCTTACCACTCCCCTCGTTACCGCGTTAGTTCCGACATAACCATGAAAAAATGGAAGATGGGAGGCTCATCAAAGGAAGAATTCTATTCGTTGTGATTGTCATCGATTAGCAAGAGAAGCTTTGGAAGACTATTGACGGGCAAGATTATTGAGATCCCAATGGATGTATTCGATGACATTAGAAATATGAGTCATAGAATTTGACATTAAGTCATTATCGAGCAACCCTCACCTCTTGTTATGCTCTCCTCGTCTATAATCCTCGTCTATAACATCTATCCGTGACCCCTAATAATGCTACCATCCATCACCACCAACTAAAATATTAAAATTATATTTTTACTTTTTATTTTCATATTATCGTTATTAAAATCAATGATGTTATGATAAATAAATTTAAATATTTTACCTTTGTAACTACAATAATATCAAAATAAAATTTTAAAATATAAAAACTAAGATTACCGCTGTTGAGCCCACTATCTGCTGCCTTGTTCCAAGCCGCTCTATCACCAGATGGCTCGGTCGTTGTTCCTGTAGGAAGTCCGATATAAACATCCCCCAGCTCACGTAAGTTATTGTCAACCAAATGCAAAATGTTTCATCGCCATTTCACACCCATAATGTCATTTGTTTCCATGACACCATACATCAGGTTTTTGAACCAGCGAAATCAGAGCATACAGCATCTGAAACTGGCGCCCACAGGGGGTTTTGATTATAAATTTCAAACATTAGCTCTGTTCCGGAGACATACTTTTAACAGTAAATATGAAACGAAGACAACTTCTGCAGATCATTATAGAACAGTTCAGACATCACCTAGCAACGAAGTAGCACTTGCGATGAGTTGCGACTCCAAGCATACACACTCATATGCTCAACATAGTTTCCCTGAATAAAATATACTGCTAGCTAATCATCATCGTCAAGTACACTTCGGCGGCGCTGGATCTGACAAATAAGGCCAGAAAGAAAAATCAGCATAATAATTGTATTTTGCTTCCAGAGGAATAAACAAGGCACAAACTAATGTGTAAACAGCTTTTATGTTGCATGGCTAAATGATAAGCATGGTTAAGTTCATGAATGTTATCATGTACTACATCTTATTTTCAGAAAATAAGCAACTTACAGTAACTTTTGTCTGTTTGCTTGTTTGGTTGTTGATCTGCTCCAGAAGTGAAATAAGCTTCTCTTCCGATACCTAAAAACAAACACGCCAACATGGCACTCTTCCAAGTCTCATGAGGGCATCAGAAAGAAGGAATTTGCACTGGTATGTGTATAATTAAAATTTACACCTTTTCAGTTAACTGTCCCATTTGAGCAGCTCTAAGAAGAACATCCTCCACGCCTCTGGCTTTATCAGGTTTCACCAAAGCAATACGAGCAACTATCAATAGAACAAACATCAGTTGGCCTGATGCAGCTTAAAATTACTTCGAGAAGAACAAATTTCATGGTTGTATAAAATCGAACAATAAGCATCATTGACAAAGAACACACTTAGGGTTGGTAACAAGCCTTGCTAGGTAAAAACTTCAATCACTAACAAGCCTTCCTAACAATCAATTTCAATCACTAACAAGCCTTGCTAGGTAGAAGCTAGTATCTTCTTGACCACAGTGAATTAGCGATTACACAATTTTGCAAACCCAAAATAGCAACAAATTCTGTAGGCTTGGTCAGGTTGAACATTAAGCAAGAATACCTCACATCACACTTAGGGTTTCTATATCTACTAAATACTAGTTTTATACGTACAAAAAACCAGAGAATAAGTAACACCAGGAAGAAGTCAAGCTTGAAAATTAGATGCAGATGTTTGACCCATGTATGGGAGACTGAAGAGGCAGATAAAATGTACATATAGATAGGGTGTCAGATCTTTAGGATTTCTTGCAAGCTCATTTACCCATCTTCTGATGCCCTTCTGTAAAAGGACATTATTTCCCAAAATGCATTTCTCTGCCCATACCTATATTAGTTCCTGACTAATGCAATGATTAGTAAGAGCAGAGCACCTAGAGATATTTTTAAAATGTCAACATCATCATCAGTCTTTGGGCTGTGGCCTCCAATCATTATGAGATTGACTATAAATCTATACTCTTAACTTGAGAAGGCTGGATCGATAATTTATGTTCAAGTCCAATGATACATCATCAACCTAACTAAACCATGAATGGAGTGTGTGCCAAACTGTGGCTGCGGAGATTAAGACAAAAAATGGCCTATAGATGGGTTCTAGTTCATGCACAACAACCACATGAAAATTCTCAAATGTGTTTTCATGCTTCAAAAGAGTCTAGATAAAACAGGAAATGGCAAGTCCTGCATATTGAGCAAGGTCCCATCTACAAGGCAAAATAAGCAGAGAGCCAACAGAATACAAGCACAGAGGACTATAAGTACAAAGTATCAATGATTAGGAGATGATGCAGTTGCACAGCAAATATATTTCATAAAATTGCTTTTGGAGGTATTGATGTTCCTCTGTGAATCATCTCATAAACACAGTTTCAAAAATTGACATGGATATCCAAAAATACCCAATTATGAATTCTTGACGTGGCCACTACATTCCAATTTATAAAGCTAATCCTTTTCAGTCTAAGAGGGAGGGATGCCAGGGCTCGGCCAAGAAAAGACTTGAAAAAATTTACTTAATTATGACAATCTTCAAAAAAGGCACATTACTTACATCTTTAGTGAAGAAGAACCATTTTGGAACCCTTGATCATTTTTCAAAAATGGAACAGACATTTCCAGATTGGTGATGACACCTCAATTGATTTTTGGTCTCAGAAACATAAACTTGTAATTTGTGCTAAGTAAGCATCCTTAATGTATTCGTCAAAATAATTGTCCCAGACATACAAGCTAGAAACTGAGGTGAAAGATATAAGGCAAATAATCACTTAAATCCCATGAGAACAGATTACTAAAATCCATGAATTCTTTTGGACTATCAGCAACTTATGGTAGTGTACCACTAACATACTAAACTGAGAGCAGGTAATAATAATAAACATGTACAACAGAACAGCTTTTACAACATTCAAAGGCAAATCCATATTGTCACAAGCTGTCCAGTGAAATTTTATCTAATCCAATACTTACGCCTTTCTCTTGCTTGAGCTGATAATATCTGACTAAGCATCAGTTGCCTATGTTCTTCTGCTTCCCTGCATTTCAAATTACATATATATGATTCTGCAAACTTTCATAAAGTAGTCCAAACTTCATAAAGATGAATTCGGAGGTTAAACCTTTTGGCCTCTTCTTGTGCCTTCTGCTGCTCACCATTTTGCTGATTACCCTGATTACAAGAAAACACAAGCCAATAAACATTAGTTACACAACAGGCAATATTTAAGAGTTTATTATACCACCAAGATGACTTACAATGCCATGTTTTGCCATCAACTCTTGCATTCTTCTTTGCCTAATGGCTTCTAGCTCCGGGTCATCCTAAGAAAAATATTGACCATATTGTCAGTTTAAATAGCAAATATAAGTTCCAACAAATATACGTAGAAACTAAACTCATGTCCTTCTTAAAATTCAGGTCCACTATATCTTACACTGAGTCTCAATGTATGCAATTCCTAAGCCACGAATCTTCCTCAAATAAAGGCAAAAAAAAAAAAAAAGGCGCAAACAAAGGAAAATAAGAGAACATCAAAACCACCGAGTTTTTTCCTTTTCCATTTGTCAACATGAGCCCAAAGTCGAAAGATTCTGTCAGCAGACAACAACTAAAATGAAACATCAACCACGAGAGTTCAGGGGGAAGTAAGCGGAAATATGATCTTCTCCCAAAACAGGTGTGTGAGATTCAAATGACATCAATCATCCCGTCTTTCCGTGGAAATTCGACTTTTACCAATTATTCTCAACAGTATTTCCCGAATCAAGAACATTGCAGACAAGAAATTGAACAATCATAAGGAACCATCTTAAAAGACACAAAAAAAGGCCCACGATCACTAGAAATGCAGCACCCACTACTCGTTTGAACCCCGTAAAAGGGAGAACCAAAACATGAGAGCGAGATGTAGTGATCCAAAAAAGTGCTGCCGTCAAAGCTCATAAGAATCAAAGTAATCACGGCAGAACAATTAGCAAGAAAACCACATCACCAACAAAACCCTAGCTTACGATCGACATTTTGACAAGCAAGACGCAAAAGAAGGGAATTTGTGAGAAGAAGAGGGGGATAAGCGATCAATCCATACCATGTCGCGAAAGTTTCGAGAACGGAATCTCAGCAGAGCTCGTCGGAGGGTTGGAGTCGCTGCTCGATCTCCGCCCCGGCTTCCCCTTTGGCGGATGAATAACGCTACCTCTCTCTATTTATAGATTCAGTGGAAGTCGTATGCCACGCACCGCATAGGATTACATCCATTAACCCTTAATAGTAGATCCGTTAGCATATCGGATCTACATCCTCTTTCCACTTCCCTGACCATTAACCTATGATAACGACATCAATTATTCCTCCGTAAGTACATTAATTATCGGTATTTTTGATTCAAATCCCCAAAATATAGTTAGGGATTTGTATACATGATTAATCTTCCACCAGTTTCATACCTGGTCTGTTATCGGTTTTGGCTCCTGTGGAGCCCACTTAATCTTATAAGAAGGGAGGTTTGTCGGACGGGTTGCGTAATCGAGTTGTTTCCTTTAATATGTGTGAGATGATCATCCACCGTTGGTTAGCGTACCGGACTTCACATACACATCCTCCCGTTTCACGTCCGGTTCGTGTTTTAGGTTTTCGCTCCCGTCTGCTCTTTCTACGGACTTACGCGCACGCGAAGAGCCGAAGCGCTGATTCCCATGGCGGACAAAACCCTCGCTTCCTCAGCCGCCACCGTTGCCGTCGACGGAGACAAGGAGGAGAAAGCTTATAAGCAAGACTCGGCTGACGGCGAGGAAGAAATGGCCTTTGAGGAAGCCATCGACGGCGGCGAGGAGGAGACGGCATATAAAGAAGCTGCCGACGACGTTGAGGAGGATACTGCCGATGAGGAGGCCGCTGCCACCGCCGGCGACCGCGACGCCGCCGTCGAGCTCCTCGAGGAGATCCGGGCGCTCAAGGATGAGCGGTCCGACCTCCAGCGCGAACGGGCTAATCTCCTCCGCGACCTGTCCGACGCCCGAACGAAGCTTGCCGGCGCCGAGTCAGACCTAAAGGCTGTCGCCGGCCAGGCCAACCGCCTCGAGGGCGAGCTCCGCATCATTCAAGACGATCTCTCCAACGCAAACATCGTCTCTCTGGAGCAGGAGGAAAAGGTCCGCCGCCTCGAGGGCGAGCTCCGCATCGCACAGGACGGCCTCTCCACTGCGCACATCGCTGCTATGGAGCAGGAGGAAAAGGTCCGCCGCCTCGAGGGTGAGCTCCGCATCGCACAAGACGACCTCTGCACTGCACACAGCGCCGCTGTGGAGCAGGAGGAAAAGGTCCGCCGCCTCGAGAGTGAGCTCCGCATCACACAAGATGGCCTCTCTACTGCAAACATTGCCGCTACTGAGCATGAGGAAAATGTCCGCCGCCTCAATAGCTCCATCAAGGACCTCGAAGCCAAGTTCAAGGTCAAGATCAGCGACCTGGAGACCACGGTCAAGGTTCTCAGGGAGGAACTCAGGGTATCCAAGCAGAAAGAGAGGGATGAGGCGGAGAAGTTTGCCGCTGTGGAAGAGGAGTTGATGACTAAGATCGCTGAATTAAGGTCTAAGCTGGAGATCGATAAGGAGGAAAAAAAGGCCTTTGAAATTGATGGCAAGGCAGATGCTGGGGTCCTTCCTGTGCACTTCCAGGCCCTGCGGACGTCGGCCATGATTGGAATTGTGGCCTTGGCGGCAGGCTCTGTAGTGTGTCTTCAGCTCGCAAAACGGAGGTAGAATTGGAGTGAGGATTCGTGATCTATCTGACTGCTTTCTGCTGATAATTTTTGGCCTCTGCTCTGTTCTTTTTCTTGATTCTCTATCTTGCCACGGTAGCTTGATTGGGCTAAATGCTCTTTTACATCCTGTCAAGCACAATTCCACAGTAGATCTGAAATCTTTCATGATCGGACTAGATAGGTTCATGGAGTGGGATTTAGCAGTGGTTTCACTAAAGAGTTCTATCAACGTTAATCATGCTGATGTTTCTTGTGTTGTTCTGTTGAACGTGTAGTATGATTCTTGCAGCAAAACTGTTCTTGCTGTTAGCTACACTTCAAAATGCTTGAATCTTTTCGTGTTGAATGATCTCTTAATAAAGGACTGGTTCTCCTCTATGTCATCTTATTATCATTTAGAATGTTTTTGTGTGTTTTATGTTGCCTCGAATTGTCATTGTGAAACGGTGCTTGTGCAACATCAGATTACTTGTGACTGAAAGAATCTTTTGCACAATAATATTTTGTGTTATCTTGAAGATGTGATCAAAATGTAATTATGTCCTTGCTTCTGGAAAGACAGGACCCAAGAGATACGGCTCCAGTATGCTTTGCTTACCTGGTCATACAGTTATATGGCCTATAGCATCAATTATTTTTTTTATTGGTCTTGATACAAACTAATGAATGATTGCTTTATTTCAGTGCATGAAAATAAATCTGCAATGTTGATTGTTGTCGATCAGTCAGGTGATTTCTGTTATTTCGATGTGAAATATTGAGTCAGCACCATTTATATCATGGTTCAGGAGTACACTGTTTTTAGTTCCTCTTATGTTGTCATATGATGTCAGTTCTTGGTAATTTAGTTTTTCAGTATATCATCATCTTATTTTATATTTGGTGTATGATATTTTAAAAAAAATATATGTTTGGTGCATGATTTGATTCTTGAGTTGGTCCTTTTTTCTTTCTTGGTCCTGAGTTGTCGTTACTTTACTGCATTATTGATCTTGCACATTGTAATGTTATCTGTAATAATGTAAATGATGATATGGTTCATGATGAGGTCCAAAACTTGGTTGATGGACTTGGATGAGCTGGTTGATGTTCATGAATCTCTCAGATCATGTTTGCTTATAGGATGGTAGAGCTTATGCCATTCTCGGTTGTCTCGTTCAATGTCACTTAACTTACAATGTCATTTTCTTATGATATCTTGATTGTTTGGTCTCATCTGTAGTTTTTTTTTCCTTTTTGCGGCTGATTTGAACTTTAATGAGGTTTTCAATGGATTAACTGGTTGAAAATTTTATTTAGCACTTATAAATTGTTCAGGATGGCTTTTTCTTAGGCATACAAGTGGAGTGGTTGTTATTATGTTACGTTTGAGATAACCTAATAAATAATGTCTTCATGTTGTTAAGCTCACTATATACCGCAATGTTATTGGCTGAAGGGGCTATTGTTTTTGTTCATTGCTACTATCTATTACATTCTGTTTTAGTAGTACTATATGACAATTCTCTTACCTGGATAAGCAGCATAATCATGTGCAAGCATGAATGATTCAAGAGGCCACACAGCTGTTGAGTTGCCAAGTAATCAGCTAGTGATACTTATGCTCACTTTTTAGAGTTAAAACCACTTTGCATTTGATTTTTTTCCAACTTGCTGATAGTAATTTATTGAACTTGATGGTGCAAAATTAGTATCTACATTTAACCGTCAGGAATTTCGTATGGTCAAACTGGAGTTCTAACACTCAAAGAAGAGATCGGACAATTTGAACTTCAAATTGACACCCAGGTATGGTTATAGTATAAACATTTTATGTAACATTTCTTTGTTAACCTATAGTATTTGTCATCTTATTTGTAGATGCAATGTATGGTACAAAAGTTAGAAAATGGGTATGTTGCTTGTAAGCGTAGACCTTCTGCAAGTTTAGATTTACAGGGCCAGCAATTTAAGGTACTGTTTAGCTATGTACATGTTCCCCAACAAAAAGCATTTTAGCCATTGAGAACGCAAATGACAGTAGGCGACCAAGTTCATCTTAACATTACTTGTGTCAACTATTTTTGAGTTCCATAGTTTATGGATGAACACTACGTTAATTGTGTATGCATGTATGGAGTACAGTTTGGTTTTGCAGGCCATATGCTCAGCTATTCTTCCATGGATTTGTCAGTGGTGACTCTTGGACGAGATCTGACAGCGTTATCTTTCCACACTTCCCAGCGCTGAGTTCATCAAACTGGTTGCAGATTAACATGATGTCCTTCTCTGAGATCTTCCCCATCTCCTTGAGCTTGTAGATCACAAACTCTGATTTGCTACAGAACGTAACGAGGTAAGTAAAGCTCATACAGCAGCAGGTGCTCTCACCTTGATCTGAAGCCATACCTTATGGATCCATTGTTGTCCAGGTCTGCTGCCATCAGATCTCCCGCGGTCATCTTCCTCTTGAGCACCCACTCTGCAGTCCTTCGATTCCTTTTCTCGATCCTGAGCTCGGTCAGATACAAGAAGGCCTTGGCGACAGCGAGAGTGCTCACCAGCAGCCACACTGATGCAAACAGCCTCCCCTTCATCGTCAAGAAGGTGTAGTCCCCGTACCCCACTGTCGTCACGGAGGTCACCGAGAGATAGAAGCTGTCGAGCCAAGCCAGCCCCTCCAGGACGTGCACCATCACAGTCCCCACTGCAACACAGCAGATAACGACACACAGTGCCAACCCCACCTTCATCCGCACCCTCATCCGCCCCTTCCTCATGTCCATCACATATGTCCTGAAGATCATGTTGCGACGGCTCTCGTCCACGGCGCTGAGCAGCACAGCCTCCTGCTTGTCGAGCACGTAGGTCAGCAACCCATTGAGGAGGACATCCACGAAGCCGAAGCCCACCAGAATGAACGCACAGGTAAAGAGCTTGGTGAAGCTGGTGTGAGGCACTATGTCGCCATATCCGATCGTGCACATGCTCACGATGGCGAAGTATAGCCCGTCGACCAGTGGAAATGTTCTGTGCCCCTTGAAGCTCCCTGGCCTCACCGTGAAGACGATGATCCCTACCAAGATGTACAGGATTGCTCCAACTATGGCTTGCCGCACAATCCATGGTGAAGGCGTGGTCGGAGAATCTGCAGGTTCAACATCGAGTGCCGGGGCTGGACTTTCCTTGATGCAGGTGAATATGGATGGGGCAGAGTAGGACCGGCGAGAGGCTCTAGTGGAATGCTCATTGGGCTCCTTGATCACTGGTGTGTCAAGGAGTGGAGCAGCAAGAGTAGGTATGGTTCTGCAGCATGGAAAACTGGTGAGATAGCTGAAGCGATGAGACGAGTTGCTGTTGTGATGATCTGAGAGCTCGTGAGAGCAATTCTGTATGGATTCCGGCGTCTCGGTTGACAAAAGCTTGTCCATGGACATGAAGCTGTGCAGGAATTTGTGGTCTGGAACTTGGAGCACTACACAGGTATGTTGGAAGTTGTTGGGTTGACTATTTGGTTGGAGTACTGGTAGTTAATCCAATCTGTCTGTCCTTGTGGAATAGAAGTTAGATTAGCTTTTGAACACCCAAGAATTAAAAGGCTAGTAAGCTATGTTTCTGATTATTTAGCTCACAAATTCTAAGCTTAGACTGTGTATGTATATACAAAGGATTGACATCTGCTGCTTCTTTCAGATTCCTGCACTAAATCATCAGGGAAATTAGACCTGCAAAAAGGGAATTCTCCAGTTGCAGTTCTTCCATATCGACCAGCACAAAGTACATGAATCTGGTTCATAGGCACAGAGAAGAACTCAGATCAGGAGCTCTCCATTCCTCTGGTTCGGATGAAAGGATCCATGGAGGAACATAAAATGAAGTAATTGTGTCATTGATGGTGATCCCTGCCTTTTAATGGTCAGAGCTCTCCAGAAAACTGGTTGAGACTACAGTGCATTTTGCCTTCAAATACTGCATTACTATATTTTGCCATTTTACCCAATATTTCCTTTTCTGTGTGGTAAATCTCTACCAAGAGTATTAATTTCTAGATTTTATCGATGTCATCACGACCATGATAAAGGCATTACAGATCATTATACATTAGATTTCAAGCTTTTTTACGTCATATTTATCCCATCTGTTATGGTTTGGTTTCTAATTAATGTATCTTTAAAAGCATTCAGAATTATTCATTCACCCCATCACCTTAAAGTTGCTGACCCATTCAATCAAAAGCAACTCGTGTTATGAATGGAATTGGCTTCTAAGTTACTTTGACAAAATAGAAATGATTAATCCTCATGTTATTATTTTTTTTTTTTTGTATAAGATTGTTGCTATGAGTTTTGACTGTAACATAATTCAAGGATCGAAGGTACGATTGGAATGGATCGAAAACAGGTTAGGTGATGATCTCCCAGGTGAGAGATGGTACAAAATTGAATGTTGATCGGACAGGTTGGTGGTGGTGGTGACTGTTCAATTTTTTTAGTGGTGATGATACAAACTCGTGTGTTGGCTGCAGACCTATCATTTATTGCGAATCCACCGGCTATCAAAATTGAACTGGAATGTGCTGTCAAGGAGTACAAAGTATCAGAACCATACGTGGAAGTTTTGGTTAATAATTGGGGAAATTCTTAAAAAAAAACCCTTAAATTTTCATTTTTTTTCTGCAAAAAACACTCTGGTTTTTTTTGCTTTATGTCACATCCTCTGTCATATCCTCCTAGAAGTTGTTAAGCCCTCGAGCCCGTCGCACGTTCTTGCTCTCATTCGTCGCATTGTTGCTTTGCTCACAGCCTCCCTCTATTCTTGCTAGTTGGAGTGGTGTAGGCAACGTGGACTTACATGAACTCGCCCACGAAATCACTCTTCTGAACAATGGTGACCATGTTCGGAGCGATGGTACACGATCTTTATCTCTAGGCTAGTATGTCACGGATTTAGTTGGTTTTACCTAAGTTGTGCGGCACTATTTCGTCTTTCGTCTCCAAAAATCTCTTACGATCTCTCAGACCTGCTATCCACAATTTCAAGAAACACTTTATAGCCAATGCAAATTTCAATCATGGATATCACAAGCTCAGAATGGTTACACAATAAAAGTATAAAATTGATCCACTACAGATTGAAATCTAGTACAAGTGTCCACATGACACAAATTTTACAGCAATAATGGCGCCAAACTCACTCAATGGGCGTTTAGTTTTAAAAGGACACGAGACATGTTGAATAAGTCGCCCAATTTGTCCGTGACATTCTCCCCCATTTATTCCTTCGACGTCCTCGTTGAAGCCTTTATTGACGCTGCAACTCCTTGTATTTACTGGATCTTCAATTTTCTGCTCCCGCTGCAATGCGCCCCTCGGCTCCCAGTTGCTCTCCACATTGTTGTTGTTGTTGAGTCATCGAACTTTAATCCGTCATACTGCTTCAACTCGCCAATGACTCTGACTCTAGTGTGGGGTCGACAAAGTTGGGCCGATCTTTACTGGTTCTTATGGATTCATCTGATGAAGGAAAAGACTATCTTTGATATGTGCTAGTCTTCAAATTCTTCTTGTCTCTTGAATTGGATAGATGTTTGTTGGAGCTTTAACAAACATCGCCTTGCAAACTTTGAAGTTTTCAAGTCCTTCCTCCGTAAAATTTGCCCAACGATCTTCTTCTATTTAGTTGTCTCATCCAAATAGGGTCGCATCACTTAGTTTCGATTGGCCTTCGGTTGAAAAATGAAGTCTACTCTCGCATCACCATTGGTGAGGACTTGACAATTGTTGTCTTCCATTAGTCTCTTGAAGGGTCTTTAAATCAGCTCCTCGCTATATAACTAAGAGAGGAGGAGGCCCTCGTAGACTGTCTGACAAGGTGGCGATTGACCCTTTACTGGATATGAAGGCCTCAAGACTCGAGCAAATCCAAGCTAAGTCGATCGAAGTGGGCAAAAGGTGATCCTGACTTAGGCATCTCCAAGCTGGATGAGGGTCGCGTGATTTAGGCAAAATCAGCTAAGTCCATGACAAGTAGCACAGGGAGAGACACCGAGGGCATCATAAAAGGAGGAGGAGGCGAATGGCGAGAGGGAAGCGACAAACAAGCGCTGGTAAAGCTGGATGAGGGCAATGCTAGTGATAAAGGGAGGCTATTGGCGAAGCAATGATGTGGCGAAGGTGGCTAGCGTGATGACAACAGTCGGCGAAGACGAGGGTGCACTTAAGAGTTTTAGCGTCCTCTACGAGGATGTGATAGAGGGGGTGGTCATAGGAGGCAAACACGATAGAGCCTTACAATAAGGCGAAGGCGATGAAGACAGAGAGCGAAAGACAACCACATCAAGGTGAAAACGATCGATGATGAAGTGGAAGGTGACCATGGCACAATAGAGGCTATGGGTAAAACAATAAATAGATGATGTTTTGCTTAGATCGGTACCGGTCCAAGTGTGAATCCGTACATAGTTTGTCTCGATCTGATCCCCTCGTATTAAAAAAAAAATACATACTGGTTTGTATGACAATCTCTATCTGTTCATAGGCTTATGGGTATGCCTTTTCCTCCTTATTCCTCTTTTTCTTTTTTTTCTCCATCTTTCTCCTCTTTCTCTGTCATCTCCTCTCCATATTTCTTCATCCTTTTCTTTCTCCAACATCCCTTTTTATTTCTCCTCTCTTTTTTTCTCTCTCTTTGAGTCATCGATATATATCGATATATCAACACATAATAAATTGATATCGATCGATACGTATCAATCCGAACAGATCATCAAAACGGATCCGGTATCCGAAACGATGATCCTCGTATGATCCTATCCCACTTAAGAAATATTCTAGTTAATAATCGGGTTGATGCAAGCATTAGAATGTATGATAATTAATTACTAACACATCAAACAAAAGGAGGAGTGGTACAAGATAAAGGAAGAAGAAGAAGAATTAAAGTCATGACGATCGTGCTTCCAAACTAGGAAGCAGTACATGAACAGTTCTTGCAAAGAGACCCGGAGAATAGTCGAAAAGATTGCACAGTACTATTCCTGGTTCCCACGGCGATGAGTGCGAGTGCTCAAGAAAAGAAGAGAAAAGGTTGCAGCTGCTTTACCCACGGGGCACATGCTATTCTATCCTTTGCTCCTACAACGCCGCCAAAGGCGAGGATTCGCGCGTCAAATTTAGCCCCCCACACGATCGGTCCCTGGTAAAAGAAGACGCAGGGCATAAAGGACTGCATCTTATTGCCCTGTCACTTTTTGTCTCTTGCCTCTTCGATTCTTGCTGACCTCAATGTGGGTGGAAAGGTGAAGCAAATTGGACGGCCTTCGCTATTTCTATATTCTAGATTGGTCGTGTAAACGATCCACTGATCATTTTGATTTCAGGTCACATCTAAGAAATTTTATATCTAAAATATTATCACGATCTGATGAGATAATTAATTGACTTATTAACTTGATCATTTTGATTTCAGGTCACATTCTTAGATTCGTGTTGAAATTTGAGAGAGAAAAAAAAGGAGGAGAATCACATGCCCATACATCTTATACTTGCAAATAAGACAATCAGAGATTATTAATCTCAAGAAGAAGTCAATCAATAGTTTTAGTGGATTGATGTAGCCTGAAGGCAACCATAAATTTTTTACCCTGACTTATTCTTGTGTTTTATGTGTGATGAGATCCATCACCAATCACGTACGGGAACTGGCACTCTGATCCATGAGGAATAATTTTCCCCCTTCAAGTACTCCTTGGCCTCTTCCTATTTTCCATCCACATGAGAGATCAATGAGAGGATGGAAGACAGGAAGAGCTAATGCACCAGACCCACCATAAAAAAACAGATCTCTTATCTTACCAAATTCACCGGACACACCTGAGAACACGTAACTCATCGCATAACCTGATGACTCACTAGCTTTCTGAGGTGTACTCAACGGACACAAGTTGGTTCTCGAAGTTGTCACAAGTGGTGGGTCAAGTGACTGCTACTCCATGGGAAAACCTTTCAACATGTTCTCCAAGGAGACACAGAGTCGAAGACAAGAAGCAGCACACTCCGCTATCCCAAGCCATGCAAGTGGGAGGCAGGAGAAGGAAGAAGGGGATTCCCAGCTCACACAGCCAGGAGAAAACAAAGAGACCCCGAAAGCTCTCTCCACTTCGGGTCGTGAATAGCTCGAAGTTGCTCCTCCAAAAGGCGATGGAAGATTCCCACCGACCCTTATCCTCCTCCACCCCATGCAAACCATTACCCTCAACAGCAATCAAATAAATATCTCCAGCGTTCATGGCCTAATCCTAAGCCTTAAGACCTTCTCAAGTATTCGTCTTTGTCCTATAAATGTCCCACCACGCTTCCCTCCATGTCACCACCACTGTTCACACCTGAGTGGCTAGCCATGGAGAAGCTGCCCAGGTCGCAAATGGCGAAGGGGGCGTTCCTTCTCATCTTGCTCCTCTTCGTACCCTTCATATCCTCGTCCCTGAGAACCTCGTACCTCTACTTCCTTCTTAACATCCTTATTGTTGCTCTAGGTGTCGAGGCCGGCTTCCTCGACGCCATCTCCAGGCATCAAGAGGAGAAGAAGGCACACAACACCACGGCAGCTCCCACCGCCGGAGGTGCTGCACCCGTTGACGCGGCTAACCATGTGGCTGAGGTTGTCAAGCGGCGTGAACGGGCTCCGCAGCAGAAGCCGGTGGTGCAGAAGTCCGCGAAAGTTGCGCCGGGAGCGCAGACGCTCAAGCGTTGCCCCTCCAAGCCGAGCCTTTTCTTCATCGGTGGCTTCGAGGGAGACAGTGCGGGTAAAGAGTGGGAGGAAGAGGAGGAGGAGGAGGAGGAGGCTGGAGAGCTCAGCACGCAGGAGCTGTTTGCCAAGGCGGAGGCTTTCATTGGCAACTTCTATGTGCAGCTGAAGATGCAGAGAGAGGAGTCGTGGAATAAGATTCAGGGGCTTTATCACAGGGCTTTCTAGGTTTTCCATGATGCATGTTTAATTACTTCCATATCGATGTGGCATGAATTATATAACACTGTCATCCCGATCCTTGAATTATTATTTGCTTTTTTTTTATTAGAAGGTTCATAAAAGAGGGAAGTACCAAAACCATTTTTCTTTGGTACACGCATTCTTTCATACATGTTTCTCTGCAAGTTACATGTATACATTGACGGCTGAGTCAGGATGGTTTCCTTAAGGTGGAAGGTTGGGATATGATAGTGGAGAGCAGAGAGAAAAATTGAGAAAATAGAGAGCTGCAATGATCATTAATTAAAATTAATAGGATATTTTTTTTTCTTTATTGTCCTACCAAACTTAATAGGTAGGATCTGTTCTACTACTACCTACTTATTTCAAGCTATCTTAGTTGTTTCCATGTACAAAATGGACCCAAATTGCAAGATGCATAAGCTCACAGTGTATACGTGCATAGTATCTTGTCCTTGCAAGCAAAAATATTGTTTTTGATTACGCAAAAATAATCTGATGCAAATAGTAAAGGAGAAATCCAACCTTGGCAGCTCAGTCTATCTGATGTTTTGAGTGCAGAAACTGATAACATTAAATGAAGATTGCTCCACTGCTTCCGCTAAAATTTCTCAAAACAAATCAGTCTTCCATCCTTCTGCTTCTAAAGAAGAGAAATTGGAGCTTGATAAATATCTCAAATCATTTTGAATCCATTCTGCCATGAAACTTTGACCCATATAAGTGAAAAACAAGCAACTGAAATTAAAATAGTAAATGTACACTGGAAGAACAACCTGTTTGCTTGTATGGAAAAAAAAAAATTGTAGTTGCTTTAAATTAAAATTAGTTAGCAATAAACAATTTGTATAAGCCACATGAAAATTCGCTCTTTATAAGCTAAACATCAGCCACAAAAAATTTCCACTATGAGGTACCTTTACATTTTGAGGGAAGGTGCCATGTTGTAGGTTCTACGCAGACCTGCATCTTCTTTCCTTTCAGTCCAATGATTTCTATTTCAGATTTTGCATGGCATCAGTCTGAAGACAACGGTCGCCTTCCTGCTAACATAATAGGGGTGGTGACAGGTTCTTCATTCGTGTAACTTCCACAGGTCATGATCGGTTTTCATAGTCGGAAGTAATGATCTGATTGCATCATTGAACTTCAAGTATGGCTGTAGTATTAAGCTACCCATTCTGAGAGTTAGCACGAAATTAGGAGTTAGTAAACAAAAAAGCACCCGCATCGAATGGTCCAAGCAGACCCTCATTCAGAATGCGCATGGCAGCGCTCCGGGAAAACTTTCTTGCAAATAAGAAGCACGGTACAAAAGTGGCATTGCACTGACACCACTCTGTTCGATATTCTGTCTCGTAGTAGACGTGATTAATATTCTGCAAAGTGAAGAAATAGACTTTTCTCACATAAATAAAATTTAAAAAAATGCACTGAACTATTATAAATTGTTCATATAATATCCTCAAGTTATGTGGAGAAGTGTGCACTATGATATGTAAATATGAACGGTAGATGATACTAACCCTTATTTCCATAATGTGCTCCAGGCTCGCATCAGGAAACTCGAACGTCTTAGGATGCCAACTTCTTTTGTCCTTCGTGTCTATAGATTGGTTCCATGATGTATATGTTAAAGTTCTTCTCTCTAGTTCATCTTCAAGATGACTCATCTAGAAAAAGAAAAGCTAATAATCAGAACATAAGAAAAAGAAACTAACATTTTATAGAGCTTTCCAAGTAGACCTCATGTCTAAATGCCAATTGTGCAATGAAGATTAGATGCAATATACAGATAATAAATGCAGGATTGTGCTAGCAAAATAAATTAAAAAACAAATCAAATCATCTTACAGAGAGTAATGTTTGCACGTAGTGTTCATCTGGTATACAATCGTGTTCCTTCTGGGCAGCTTCTTTCTGCACAAACATAAATCAAGGATTGTTATTGAAAGGAGATCCCTTATGGTAAAATTTCTACCACCCATCCAAGCTTAAAGATCATACTTTGAAACAATTCATCCTTTAAAAATGTTTATGTCAACATGAAAGGTGGAAAACATATGAGCTAACTCAGATTTGAACACCTGGCTTTTTGATTCAATTCAAGAAATATGACAAAACACAAGGCTATGTTAACTGCACAAACATGACATATTTAAAATTTGTGCTCTTTTTTATTTTCCAATGAGATTATAAGCAGTATGATTAGATCTGAGTCCAAGATAGTAGAAGTTTCAATTACATCTTCTGTAATGTCAGAAACTAACCAACAGACTCGTGTTAAGAGACTTTCTTCATAGTGAGATCTTGTTAGCAATCTCAACTCATGGATGCAGATGTATCCATTCCTTCCAGTACTCGTGTTCTCAAATAAAGAAACTACATTTTACAAGATCTCGTTCATCAATAAACAAACAACTTAAGTACCAGATCATTATGAATTTATTTGTCCCACAGGTATGTCTTAACTTGTAAATCAATAATTGTATAATTCCCACATGGTGTTATTTTGGCAGTATTTTAACAGTTGAATATGGAGAACCTGAATTATGACATCTCTTTCCAGCTTTGCACCTTTTTATCTTCAGAAACTTTTCGAAGCTCACTTGATTACTAGATCATTAAGCTTTTGACAAAAATACTGGAGGTTCATTTTATCTATGTTCTTTGATATTAACTTGAGTGAAAATATCTCAAAGGATTGTCTTAAAAATATTTTTTAAAGTTCCTCTGGTAACAACTTTTATTCTCTTTAGGCCATGCACCATTAACTTATCAATTATTTCTCATAAAAATATTTCCATCAATGGGTAAAATGTTTTAGATGATAGGCCTTGCTACAACAGTAAGATTGCTCCTTTGCGACCTGGAAGATCAGAGTTTGAGTCACAAAAATAGCCTCTTTAAATATTTAAAGGTAAGGCTGTGTACATTGACCCTCCCCAAACCCCGCATTAGTGGGAGCCTCATGCGCTAGGTACGCTCTTTTTTTAATGAGTAAAGCCTACAACTTGGCTGATGTAATGGTACCTTTTTGAAGTTCCTCTAGTAATAACTTCTATTCTCTTTAGGTCACACACCATCAACTCATTATTTAATTCTCATAAAAATATTTGCCTCATTGTTAAAAAGAGAAGATATTTTTCTCTTCAAAAACATGTGGCAGCTAGTTCTTTTAGTGAAAGAGAATATATGAGAGAAGAGAACCTATCCAACTTCCTCATTAAGAAAATGAAAGATCTTTTAAAGGAAAAAAGAATAAAAAGTTATATAATACAAGCAACAAGGCACAATAAAAAGCAGTGCAGTGGGGATTAATCCACTGCACTGTTTTTGAATGAGGTTTTTGAATGAGGTCTCATGACTGACTGTTTTATTGTAGATTTTGGAAACAGGATGTGATCAAATGATTCTACTGTTGCAGAACAACTGGGGCAAGGAGCAGCAAGCCATCCTTTCTCCATAAGCAAGTCACTTGAATGGATCCAGTATATAAGAGCCAAGCACATAAAGGACAGTCTTTGCAGAAACCAAGACAACCAAATTTGCTTATGGATGTCAATGGGCTGCCATGAGTTGAGCAGATAGAAGGAAGCAACAGGGAATAATCAAGAGGAAGAGAATCTCCAAGAGAAGGAACCAGACCTCTTGTGATTCCTGTCTTGTGGTCTCCAAGAAACCCTAATATAATTTCTGTGCTCTGTTCTATATTTTAGAATTTCTGTTTTTCTAATTTACCAATAATCTCCTTCATGACAACTTTTAATATAAAATAGGTATCTTCTTAGTTTAAAATTAATATTCTTAAATTTTGCTTGTTGGCATGAAGTTTAAGATATTTACAGGAGAGGTTCCATTATCGACATGGAGAGCCATCTAATCACTTGTTTTTCATAATATTTCTGCTATAGGAGTACTTGAAGTCATTAACCACATGAATTTACAAACCCTACAAATGAAACAGTTACTTGAAGTTTACAAAGCCCATGGCAGATTAGATCATCAGGTGCAGATAGAGAAGTAGAATGTCTAGATGAGGAAGGTATTAGCTAAAATGTAGCAGATGGACTTGAAAAAAAAATATATAATCACCATTTTCTCTCAAAGAATGTTTCATGTTAATCTATATCTACACCTCCTTACCATGATCAGCGCTCTGCAAATTGTGGAAAGTATCTTGCCTGTTTCATATATTTGCTTTGAAGTGATCTTACAATTCCAAAATTTTAAACAAAAAAATTGCCTGAATAACATTCAGAATAATGTCAATATATGAAAACAACAACTTAAAGGCCCTCATTAACATAGCATAAATTAATTTAGCAAATTGAAAAGAGAGTGGTGGAATTGAAACACCAGATATATTACACAGCTACAAACGACAACTATTATAAGTTTATCCTAAGAGATTATCCTTTAATTAGAAGGATAATGGAAGAGTCTACTCACATTATTCTGCTTTGCACCAAGTGCTAGTCCTGTTCGCCGCTGCAAAGGAACAAGCACAAAGAGTCCTTTAATGGTTCAAAAAGTGAAAAATGTTGAAAGTGAATGACAAGTAGATTGAAACTAGTAGCAAAGACCAGATAAGAGTTTGCAATGTTCAGTATGCTGCCAAATTGGCTTGCTAATTTTGCTAGGCAAACATTAAGCTCTTGTATTTGGAAATCTGAGTTCACAAGGGAACTTTCTTGTGTTTTACAGACTGAATTTTTTAGAGCAACTGATATTAATAGAATAAATGCTGTCTGTAAAAGTAAAACTATATTTAGAAAGAGTATGCAGATTCTGAAGATGTAACCTTTTGGCTACAGGATGCAAGGACCAAGCTACTCTATACTTGTATAAAATGAATCCGAGATGCCTAGAATGAAAGGATAAAAGAAAGAGAGGAAAAAAAAAACAAACTAAGAAGGTAGATATCAGACAATCTACACTTGTATTGGATAGAAAACAGAAAAACGACAAGCAATAACCTTGTCACTTCATATACCATTTAGCAGTCAAACTCCTGTGATTAAGCCAATGAAACCTTATCATGTAAAAATGTGAACCTGTCCATCATTAACTGATTAAAACAATTATTTTCTGGCTTAAAATAAATTTTATCTAGGTCTACGGAGTTTTTTTGCGTTTCCCCGCAGTCTTGAAGCCACAAGCACAAAGTTGTTATAGCAACAAGATAGAGGCATGAATTAGTTTTAGATCAGCACATACTGCTTTAAACAAAGTTTTATGAGGTTAATCTGCCTAAAGTCATTTCCTTCTTAGCAATACTAAGATAACAAGTCCTTTTGCTATCTGATTATCCTCAAAAGTCAGCATTTAACATAAGATAGCAGAAAATGGAAAATATCCATTTTCCTATCTGAACCAGTTCACATATTAAAAACTACTTTTTATATCACAATAAAACATTTAAAATTGCAAGTATTAGTTAAATACGGGCTAATTACATATTACCCCTTACAGTTATACCTCTTTAGCATCCCGATCCCTAGACTTAAAAAATTTACATTGAAATCCCTATAGTTATAAAAGTGAAACATCTAACTCCATTTACCTTAATACTGTCAGTTTTACCAATGGAAATACGAAAACGATGGGTAAAAAAATAATTTCAGCGTCTCAATTACGTTTTCGATTGTGGCAGACGACGATGATGCTAGGGGTCGTGGGTGGCTGTTGTGGATGAGGAGGGAAAGCGACAACAAGAGATGAGGCGACGACGTAGATGACGATGATGCTCTGGATCTATGTCGATATCGCTGGGCCACTGCATTGATGCCGATGCAAATGCAGAAAGCCCTTTCACCGCTCTGCATCTGTGTCAGCATCGACAACGATGCCAAGAAGAGCAACGCTGCTCTGCACCTGCGTCGGTGCCGATGCAGATGTCGAGCAGCCCTTTCGCCTCTCTATATCTGCCGTCAACGCCATGCAATTGTCGAGCGATGCAAATGTAGATGCAGAGCATCGGCATCTACATCGTCGCCTCACCTCTCGCCACCACTACTCATCCACAACAACCACCCGCAAACCCCAATAGCATCGCCATCCGCCACCTCCGAAAATATAACTGGGACGTTGAAATTATCTTTTTGCCCATTGTTTTCGTGCTTTCATCGGTAAAAGTGACGGCGTTATAGTAAATGAAACTAGATGTTTCACTTTCATAACTATAAGAATTCCAATATAAATTTTTTAAGTCACTTTAAATTACAAGATATCCTCCCACATAAGCTTGTCCAATAAATAGCCAGAATATGACCTAAATATCTTCCTAATTTCATACAAATATCTTACTTGCTCAAAATGAATCAATTCACAACAATACTAGATCCAAGAGTACTTCTATTGTCTAAAGCTTAGTTTATAGAGTGGTAGCTTAATTTTCAATTTAATTAATTAGTGCTAAAACATAAAAAGTTTAGAGGGAGTTTAAGTTGCTCTCCCCTTCATCGAAGAACATGATGTGCCAAAATTTGCATAGCTGATGTAAATTCATCAAAGATAACCTCTAGAAAGCAACATAAGGTTGAGACTGAGGAAGAAACAAGTCCCTGTGGATAACAATTATTGCCTATGTTCTCATTCTTTGCCAAAAAATAACAACAGCTAACAACTAAAAGCCCTAATTGCACTTGTGCTAAAACAATTTTGGAATGCATATTTATCGAAGCTAAATGTCATTTGAATTTTGACTGCTTTACTAGAAGAGAAAAATTAATTGTTTAGATTAAAAATCTCTATGCTGAACCCTTTGCTCAATAGGAAAATCCATGATAGTGATTACATTAATCAAGCTTGAGATTTTCCAGGAACAGATTACTCTGAGTCTGACTACACAGCACATAATATCTGTGTCAGAGAGATGAGTACAATTAGGGGCTATTGATATGTAAATCTCATTTTTCATTTTTTTTCTCTTATTTACAGTAAAAAGCTCGATACCCATATTGCACAAGTTCACAGATACCTCAAATTAGATAAAAATTTATCACCAAAGGTCCACAAAAGACATCAGAAGCAAAAATCTGAACCATGTACATAATTTTACTCCTTACCTTGCAGAATTTACTGAACACTGGAAAAACGATAGTATCAGCCACAATAGTCTCAGCATGCTTTCTAACCAAGGTTATCCACTGAAGTAAAGTGTTAATGTAGTTAAAGACATGATGAAAACTCAAAAAATTGAACAAAAGTTGATTTCTTGTCTTCTAAATGAAAAAAAAAAAAAAACCCTACTCATGTTTCTAGATCAAAATACAACAGCTATGAATATGATAACCTGGGATCCTTTTCTCCATCTGTCCTTGGGTATCGTAGGAAACATCTTGGCATTATAACGTACATCCTTCCTGTCAAGAAAGCTAGAAGAATGACCATATAGCTTAGTCTTTTCCATGTCTACATTGAAAAATGTCAAAGCATAAGAACAATATGAAAAATAACCTTTTGGTAGCCTACCTATCCACAAAACTTTTTGAAGAAGACATCATGTAGCTATATATATAGCTGAAGTTGTAAAGAGGAACACAGCTGCCATATAAAATCAATGAATCAGAAATTAAAATGGCCAAGAACATTGGAAGTGATTTCAGAGCATCAAAGTTGTAAGACATCAAAAAAATTAAGAATGGCCTGTTATAAGATGGGGAAGAAAAAGGAATCAGTTGAAAGTAATAATTGCTTGGCTATGAAACCAACTAAAAAAAAAATGGGATAACATTAACTTGAACATATTTGGAAATACTAAAACAACAGATTCTTCTTTTATTTTTGTCTGTCCAGTGGATTGCATCAACTTACCATAAGCAAAATATCTTCAGCTAGATAGTTAACTATCATTTATCACTATTTCCAATTAGATTAAGGGCAGTTACATGGAAAATGAAATGGCTTCTTCATGCAATTTTATATGACTGCATCTGCAGAATTGTAGTAGCACTAAAACAACAACAAACCATTCAGGTTACCTTAGAACAAGCCTCAGTTATCAAAACACATATGCACCACTTATGACATACCATGCTAGATCCATAAAAGTTTGAAGTTCACAAGTCTCAACTCTTATAGGAGTTATATACTATGCGAGTCATGAAGATCCATTAAGGCTTCATATAATATATATTCATCACAGCTATGATATGCCATGCTAAATTGAGATAAATTAGAAAGCTAACAAGCCTCAACTCTTATAGGACTGCAACCATGTGAGATATGACGATCAACCAAAACTTCATATAACAGAATCACAAACTTATCCTTCTGTATACAAGCAAAAGTATGATTACTAATGATTGATTAGAATCACAAAATATACCCATATAGCTATCCAATCAAAACAATGGGTTACGCTTCCAAGTCAGATGATAGACAAGCTACTGATCCACAACGGATTTACTTAGGGTAGAACATTCAACATTCAATCAATGTTTTTGAAAGATTAGGCAATTAGGACTCAGTTGATAAGTCTTTTTCTTACCCCAAAAAAAAAATTTTGGTTGATATGCAGTCTTTGTAGTATGTTATTATAGAAGAAGGCCCTATAAAAGGTTTAGTTAGAAATTAGAATAACTTTTGGTGTTTAGAAATATCTTCTAAAATTTAGGAGATTTTGACAATTGTGCTGATTAGCTTTCAATGAGAAAAAAAATGCATAAGATATCCTTTCTACCTTCATTGCTCTTCTTTTCTCGAGTATGTTTCTAGCCTTTTCTCTTAGATTTCTCTAAAAAAAACTCTTGTAACCAATACTTGGGGACAAATCACATTGCTTAACATTTACAATAAAGATAAGGTAGAGGTCAATCAAAGACTAATTGATAGGAATATTCAGAACCATCCAAACTATGATTTTAGAGTAATGGCATACGGCAAGTATCAAGAAAATCAGGAAGACCATGTTCATAGGTTCAACATTTATTTACAAAAGTTAAATTTCTATCGTAACTTTTTATGGGAGAGCAATACATGTCTATACTGTCAAATTTTGATGCAACATCAAAAATTGGGTTTCTAAACCTGCTTAACCTAGTTGTTTCTCTTTTTGCGAAGCTTGCATCTCATTGCAGCATATGAGAACAGGACACACAGGAGCAAGTAAATAAAGTGAATATTGGTGCATATGTTGTTTTAGTTCTACTTAAGACTGAGTATCAAAACTAGGGAGTAGGATTCTTTCGAATGACAAATTAAAAGATTCCTAAAGAGCTGGTGCTAGACATTTCACAAGCTTATAACTGAAAAATTAAATAAGAAACCACATGGAAATAAGAACGTCATTTCCACAAACCACATGCTTCATTTTCCGATCAGACAAGCCCTAAAATATATTTTGTTTCATGCATATCATAAAAAACAACAAAAAATAATGGGATAGACATGAAAAAAAAAATGGTATTAATCTCCAAGAACGACTCAAGAAACACCCACTACCTATCGGAGATCAAGGCAAACCGTTGGTTAGCCGGATCCTTGAGGGCCACAGCGAGCAGCAACCGCTCTGCTTCGATCATAGTGGCCTCACCCCACACCACCTGCAAACCCCAAAAACCTCTCTACCTCAACATCAAAATTCTGCTCGAGATTCAAATGATTAAGTAAAAACTCATAGAGGATTGCAAGACCCTTATGCTATTCTGAAGCTGACGGCCAAAGAAGAACGGCGATCTTGTCGTCGTCCTATCGAACACAAAGCCCGGCTCCGAGTGGATATATATCGAGTATTTCTCCTCTTCGGCTTTCTGCACAGAGCACCAACAGCAAAACTCTAGATCGCATCAAAGAAGAGAACCGGAGAAAGGGATTCTTGACGATGGCGATGCCTGGAAGAAGGTGTGCCAGACGAAATCCAGCGGGAGATTGGAGCGGGCGAGGAACAGGAAGGCGATCTTGGGAGGGGCGAGCAAGGGCACCTCCACAAGGTCGGCCGTGGAGGGCGATCTCGAGCAGATGCGGATCAGCGCGAGCGTGCACGCGAGCACCGACAGGCACAGGATCAGCTGCAGGCCCAGCCGGAGCCTGCTTCGGGCGACGGGCAGCGCAGCCAACGCCAGCGACGACGACGACGAGGGCGCCCTCTTCTTCATCGTCGCCGTCCCGGCGATGGAAGGCTTCTAATTCGATCGCCCACCGCGATGCCGCCAACGGATTTGGTTTGGGTCGATAAATATATAGTGGAAAATGGTATGCTTATTGTGCTTTGAATTGTTGCGCGTAATAACAAACAAATATTTCGTTTGAAATCTCACGAGTTTGTGGAGTCGATCACAAACAAATACGTATAGATTTGGTTAGCATTGTTCCAAAAGCATTTTACGAATCTCAAAGTACGATAAAAAGGGGCAATTCTAAAGGAATTAAAGTACTATTCATGCAAATATTTGTTGGAGTGTCTTTTGGTTGGGTTGGAAGGGAGGCAAAGACCCACCACACCTACGTGGCGGAGAAAGAAAGCATGGGGAGAGCAGTCACACGTAGGATTTAAGGTTCCTCTCATAAAAGGTGAATGAGCCTTATCTTTCCATCAACAAGACTTAATATCAACAGCAAGAGTATCTAGAACTTTCATTTTAAATATTTTTCTTGAATCATAGTTATCTCATCACCAATAAAATCGATAAATCAAGAATCATACATTCGATTAATTATAAATTATCGCATATCATTATTTATCTCCGATATCTTAATTTTTATATTGTAAAAAGTTATATTGACATCTCTATAATTATGAAAGTGAACATCCAGATCTATTTATCTTAACATCGTCAGTTTCACTAATAAAAATATAAAAATAAAAAATAAAAAAATAATTTTAACATTCTAGTTGATAGTAGCGGATGACATCAGTGGTGATAAACGACAATGTCATTCTAAATCTATGTCGATACTGAAATAGATATAAAGCGATATCGCTCGATATCATCAGGTAGATATCGCTCGATATCTACATCGATGCTGATGTAGATGCAAAACGATCCTCACATCTTGTCATTGTTCTTCTCATCCATAATAATCACTCACGGGCATCAGTGGTATCACCATCCACCACTACTGACATCATCCATCATCGTTAATTAAAATATTAAAATTTATATTTTATCATTTATTTTTTATGTTTTCATTGATAAGACTGACGACGTGAGGATAAAGTGATCTAGGTGTTTTATTTTTATAACTATAGAAATATCAATATAATTTTTAAAAATATAAAGATCCAAATATTAAAAATAACTAACTATAAAAGGTAATACATAATTAAACTTTAGACCTTTGATTGATTCGATTGCATGATATTTTGAATCCAAACAACGGAGTTGCTCAATCAAATTGGTTTCTGAATGCACTCTATTTTATCTTTATATAATATCTTGTTAAAACAAATATATTTATATTTATACTGAATAATTCATGAAACGGCAAGCAACTTTGTTGTCACCACGCATCTACCATGATCAACAACTTTGTGAGACCAACCTCCGCACCGTGCTCTTGACATGACCTACCTTGAGAGAGACCCGCAAGCAAAGCCAATCCTTCCCCATTTCCCACATCCTTCATCCAATAATAAATTTATCACATATACAAATAATATGAATTATATTAATTTTTAGAACACGATGATTCATTTGAACCTTGCTTTCAAAATGCATGTTAAGGTGAGATTAGACTCATCCCAAATCATCAACATATTGAAACATAGGTAATATTTTGATTAGGCAAACCATAAATCCAAAAAAACTTAAGCTATTAGGAAATAACTTATTATACTTATATTCTCTAATATCCCCTCTCCCTCTCTCATGTGTAAATACAGCTCAAATCAGACAGCCCGATTCATTTAGGAGCAACAAATCACTCATAGCATAATTTAATATTTTCATATTAAAATTGTTTATGATATAAATTAGTGTATGTATGCCGCACTCGTTGACTGAATCGCACTGACTTTGACTTTGAAAGCTCGATCACTGTGGTCATGCCGACAGGGAAGCAAAGTCCAACTTCACAGACTACAGTGGAAGATACACACAAATAATGTCACGTTTGAACACGGGAACCGCACGGCGGCTGCTGAGGCGATGTCATGGCGAGAACAAAAGCAATGTTGGAAGGCACAAATAGCAACGAATTATGGTGGAAATAATGAATTAGCAACATAAATAATTTTCTAAATTATAGGTCCAATGTCGACTCTATAAAAAAATTCCAAACTTTTTTTCGATAGTATACAACATCTCTGATTTAGTCTCACATTAGAGTGTGGTTCTCAATTTATCAGAACCAGTTGAGGTCCTAATAAATATCTATATGATCACTAGTGATGTTAGAATTAGAAAAAGTTTTTTTCTGTTTAATATTATATCTGTTTATTTCATAGTATTAATCTATGCATCCAAAGAAGTTAAGATGAAGGTGAATTAGGATCAGAAAGATCATCTTATGATTGAGATACCCAATTTGCAACTTTGTTTTGCATCATCCTAGTGCATGAACACACATTATCAGAAATCATATTTTATTTGTAGGATGCATTTGATGTCTTTCTCTTTTCTTATTATTCAGGAGAAGACTACCTTCCACTTATGCACTTTCCAGGGTGGAAGAACACCATCTGAGTAATATGTAGTGAGATGCTGCTGCATATTAAAGGGACATAGTAAGATTGAGTTTTTTCAGTCTTAACTCTCTTTTGATGAATCTTTTTTATTTGAAGCTGCAGTTGATTTTTTCTTTCTTGAGTGAAAAAGTAAAATAAAAAAATAGGATCTATGAGGAAAGATAGAAAAAAAATATTTTTATTCACAAATAATTAGGTATCACCTTATCAGACAATAAGATAAGAAAAAAATATTTAAGATAATATAAGGAGAAAAAATAATTAATGTTAGTAGTAAAAGGAGAGATAGACTAAGACCTAAATTTTTTTAATGGAAATTATAGACAAAAAGTTAAATATTTTAAACTTAACTAAATATATGACCTTTTACAAGTTTTATTATAGTTGATTATAATGAAAAGGTAAAAAAGGAAGAAAAAAGAAAAGAAAAGAGAAGCTATATTGAATTTTAATTCTATAGTAAGGTAAAATTAGTATAATGTCAATATGATATGGATCAACTTTTATCAAACTGATGTTGTTTTACTATTACTACATTTATTTTTCTTGAAAAGATTATTGCTACAATAAAGTGGACACAAGTTGTCATATTGTTGTGCATTTGGAGTTGAGCGAGCATAAATGTGATTTCAGGAATTGCATGGGGTGTTTTTGGAAGCCAAGTATATGCTGGTTGCTGCATTAATCAGCATGCTACAGAATGGAGTGCTCCTTTGTGCACTGCAATTTGCTGCATGCATCAGGGAAGTCTTACCGGTGCATGAGAGTCCTTGGAACAAGGTTGAACATGTGAAGCCTGCAGGAGAAATGTGCAGAGCAAGTGTACTCGTAGTGCAAATCCTGATGGTGCCGAAAGCTAAAGAAAAGTTGGGTTCCTGCTGAACAAGATTCTCATGTGCAGGTTTAATCTGCATCTCGAGGTAGTCTTCTTCCCCTGTTTCAGTCAAGTTTGGTTCTTCCCATGAATAAATAACTACAATAATCTGCACAGATTCTGATCCAACATATGCCCGCTCAGTCTGGAGTGCCCTCAGACAGCAGCTTGTACTGAAATCTATTTCTTTTCGAGCTCCAGTTGGAATCCAAAGTGGAGCTCGCACAGCAATGCAGTAAAAAAGCTTGAGAAGTACACCGATCCGGTTGATCTGAAAGCACCGCACGTGGAAGCACAATGCAGAGTTACAGGCTCAAACGTCACATAGCACCATTGATGAGCAAGAAGGAGAAGAGGAGTTTTTCTTTGCTGAAATCCTTCGACAATGGCAAGAAGAAGAGCACAGTCAAAAAACTATCTCATAGTCTATATGGATCCGTGACTATTTACATGGAGCTGAAGTCTCGCCATGACATTGGCAGGAAAAAGATGATGGAACGGCTAATCATGCCAGCAGAGGAGCATGACGACGCAGCGTCGGATGATGTAAAGCCTGGCCTTTTGCTGTCGCAGCGCCCTGCTGAGCCCTCCTCTCTGCGGCACCTTCCCATGGCTCCTCATCTTCATGCTGGCCAACGCGTTGAAGTGCCGATTCCTTCGTCTCTTTCAGCACTTTCAGATGGAGTGTTTGCAGCTCGGTGGCTTTCTTTGGCAACGCATGGAGGGCTTATATAGGAGGAGGAGGGGGGGAGGGCGAAGGGTGTGGGGGAGCAAGGAGGTGGTCCGACACCCGAAGCCCTCGCGTTGGCAGGAGCGTGCACCGCGCCCGTCCTCTGGGCCAGCGGCCACGCTCCCTGGCGGCCGTACGCCCTGCGCCTCGTGAGAGTGTGGAAGGCCCGTCCACCCGCATGTGCGCCCTTGCCACACTTGCACGCAGTTTGAGGAGTGTGGACTGTGGAGGGGACGGAACTCTGGAGCTCCTCCGTATCTTAATCCCTCTCTGCTCTCTCCACTTTGACCATAGCGAGCGGTTTCATTTGCCTCTGTAAAAACGAAGAACAAGAACTGTGTTCTTCTCTTTTCTTCATCCTTTTGGAAATCTAAACAAAAGTTTTACATATACACAGTAAATGAAGCTGTTCAGCAAAACAGTACATCTAAAGATTCAACCACAGGAATGCAAGTAAGCGGCAGGCCTCATGATCACTCGCCGGAATACAACCATTGAGATTCCATTGGCAGCGATCTCTGGTTCAGCAACTCCAAGAAAAGAAAGCTCACAACTCCCATCAACACCAGCTGGAGAACACTTAGCGGTTAATCAAAGGTTTCATATATATCTAATCACAGCTTGGCTCATTGCAACTTCTTCATAGTGGTTGCTTTATAAGCTTGTTTGGGTCCTCTGCTTTCAGAGACCCAAAACTGACACTACCTCCTTGGATTAAAGATGGGCTGTTCATCCGAGGGAGTAGGAGGCAAATCGTCAAGTTGCCCTTTGAGATGGAGTAGAACTGTTCCTCCATTCCCTCAAAGAACAAGTTGGTGTAGAATGCTTGGCTCTCAACACCCCTCAAAGAACAAGTCTCCCCCTCCACTGCACTGTGATGTTAGACTATTACAGGCTTTCAAGATAGCCGAATGAGTCGGCAGCCGAAGAGCCGTGGCTTGAGCCCTTTCATCGTACGTTAAGTCGTTCTCGAAGTCGCCTCGGTTTTCGTAACTGTTCGGACGCAGTCGTTAGTCGTAACCCAAGTCGTTATCAGAAACACTTCGCGACGGTTAAAAGAGAGGGAATCTGTCTTCCCAACCAATTCGAACCGAGGTGAAGCGAGCAAGGGAAACAGAAGCGGCACCTTGGGGACCTCTCTCCGCTTCTTTCTTCCTTCTCTCTCTGGATTCCTTTCTCGTACGTGCCGGATCTATTGATTCTTTGAGGTTCTTGACGCTCTCCCGAGCGGAGCAGTGGTTTCTGATGGGAGAATGGTGAAATATTTGGGCGGTCTCGCTCAGGCTTTCTTGTTGACGGCGGAAGGGAAGATCTCGGTTGCTTTTTGGGATTCGCGATTGTTTTCTTGGGTCGAAAGTATGAGGGAAGGGCCGGGGAAGATGGCAATCCATTCAATTTCAAGCGGAGGAAGCGGTCTGAACGGAATCGGTGATCTTCCGATCATCGGTTCATCTCCTGTTATTGTTTTCTTGGATTTCTGCTTGCAAAAAGACGAACCGTTTTGCGTGAATCTCCATAACCTTTCTTCTCCTCTTCTTTTCTTGGACTTTCTTGGGTGGAAAGTATAAGGTGAGAGCGTCTGGAGACGACGACGACCCTTCCGAACTGAACCGGCACCAGTGTTCTGAATCATCTTTTCGTTTCTCTTGCTGTTTTCTTGGATTTCTGATCGTTGAAGACAAAGCTTTTCGGGTTAATCTCAACGTGTTTTCTTGTATTCTTCCCTTTGTAACACACGGTCTCCTCTTTCTCCTTGAATTCCAGTGGTTCTCTTTGTTACATACGTGAATTTGCCTTCTTTTTATTCTAGTTGGAAATGCTCAACTTGAATTTGCCTTCTTCTTTGTTTCTTTCTTTTCTTTCTGCCACATTGCGAACCTGTTTATTTTGATTTCAAATGTGGTCTCATACATTGTGATGAAGGTCTGGGCAACACCAAACGTCGACTACATCTGCTCCAGCTGCGGATCATGGGTTACATCTATTTACCATGTTAATCTACTCCGTCACTGCGAGTGCAAAACATCCAAGGTTAGATTGTTGCATTTCCTTTGGCTTGTTATTGTTAATTTGCATGTATATTTATGTTCTTTCGGAAAATGTTTGTTTTGAGGTGTATTGTTTCTCTTTTCTTTTCCTTTCTTTCCTGTACTTGTACAGAACATCATTTTTTTTACCGTCAGAAACATCTACCAAGAGGTTTTGGGCTTTTACTCATTAAAGCTTGACTGTAGATATGGTTTCCAAGCTCAAACTCGTGTGTCATTGAGGAACAAGAAATTGGCAAATTGAGCACTGATGATGAAAGGCCACAAGCAAATGCTAAGTGAACCAACTCAAAGAAGCACATTATTATTACACGGGTATGAAGATACATCTCCAAGTGTTTGATACTCAACTTGGTTCAAAGCTTAAAGTTGTTTAAAATCATACAAGAAATTGCTGAATTGCATCGCAGCATGAATAGGATATATACTTCTTCAAACATAGCAAAAAACCTGAATTATTCTCTGCCAAGCTTGTCACTCACCTTCGTTGAGGATTGGAACAATCAGAGGTTTCAGCTGCGCAAGATAGACAATTGCCCACCTAGAAAGAAAAGAAAATAAAGTGGTAAATAGACAAAAGAAAACACAATAAAATGATGCTGATCATAAAAAGACTGTAAAAGACTTCAACACCATTTCTTATGCTGATGTATAAGATCTCAAGTGGGGTGATAAACATCACATGACAGATACGCCCAACCCATCATCTTCTTCTATTGCCCCATTATCTAGTTTGGCAGCTGTTTGTCTTAATTTGCATATATTCTAAGTCATGCTCCTTTGTGATACTTTTTTGTGTTGTATCAGAATTATGGGTAACTTATCTTAGATAACATGGAAGCAAAATAAAATGAGAAATTGCAACGATTCTCATTCATATGAGAATGTCATAACATAGAATGATGTGCTAAAAGAAAGCAACAAGAACAAATGAGGAAACTTACATCATCCAACAGCAAACTGTTGCTGTGATGACCAACGTAAAATGAAACCTGCAAAACCAAAATGTCTTAAATCATTTCACATTTTCATACCCCAGATAAGAGCCAATAATAGAAATGTTTGACATGAAATGACAATAATCAAGTATGAGAATAGAATGAACCTTCATTTGTCATTGCTTGTAAGCACGCTAAATTCCTTAATTAAATGCAACCCAAAACCCACCATCCAAATGTTGGAGTAGTGTCTAAAGCTTAGCTTCTTAAAAAGTGAATCTAAAATCAGAATTGCATTTTAAAGCTTGATGCCCCAAAAATATTAACTTGATCCATAATTCAATGTCAACTATCGAGCTAAATTCATGTCAAACTGAATCTAATTTGCCTCAAAGTTCAATTTATTATGAGTAGGAAAAATTAAAGTGGTTAATTTTACAGTTTTAAGGAGACGCTACTCTTAGTAATAGCTAGGAAATAGCTACTGATATTGTTGATCACCTATAACCAGTGAAAGTTGGCCCCCATAATTAGTAAAATAGTGAAATGACATGGAATGGACTGTTCTGGCAGCTGCTCAGTACCAGCGATGCTGTCAGAACTTGAATCTTTGCTTTAAAACTCATTATACAACAAGGCTTTTAGTAAAATGTTTGACATTTATCAAATTGTCTGGTGAATACATAGTCCAACTATCTTTTAGGCAAAAGTCCATTAGACTAGAAAGATGTAACTCAGTTATGATTTATGTTTGCAGAAAGCAACTCTTCTTGGCTGAATCTTGGGAACAACGAGATGATGGGACAAACAAGATGTGCGGCTAACAAATTGTGAACGGTTTCGTCATTAGTCAAATGAGCAATGGCTAATTGAAGCTATAATATTCTCTATGTATAATTCATGGTCACCACAAATACCACTAAATTTGCTGCAGTATATTTTAATGGGAAAGGTTGAAAGACAGCAGCAACTCTAACCAAAAATGTCAAAAACTTGATGCTGTGACCACTGAAATGTATTGTTCTGTAGAGAGTGTAATCAGTCAAAGGAGACTTTATCCACATAAAGGGAGTCCTCAGTCTTATAGATTCTCTCTGCTAATAATTTTAGGATTCAAATAGGTAAATCTAAACAGTAAATCATAAGCGGGAGGAAGTTGGTTGAAATTAATATTCCATTGCTTAGTATCACTCAGACGTTAATGTTGTGGGATCAGATCATTAATAGGATCAGTAGATATTGGGGTCTTGATGTGAAAAAATAAATACTTAACTGACTTTTCTATGACTATATATATATATATATATATATATATATGAGTGTGAGGGTGATAATCAAGACTGATTCTTTTAAAATCTGTTGAGATTCTAATTTGCAAGTGATTATATTACAAAATAGAAAGAACAGAAACTGATGGATCTTACCTAGGGATGTCAATTATACTAGGGGATGGAAAGCGGGGATAGGGAGCATTTTATATACCCGCACAAATACGAGGACAGGTAGAGCACCCTCGACCTGGTACCCGGCCTATTGATATGTGGGTTGAGATGTTAGACCCAAACACTAGATGGGCCAGGCTTTCATTAATCAAATTAGACTAGGTGAACCTTGATTGAATTGATTATGATTCAATTAAGAATTATTTGGTTTAATTGAATCAAATGAAACATATTCTCATTTAACAGTAATAGCTCATCCTCGTGCCTCCACACATGCACACTCAATTCCTAATCGCAGGTGGCACCGCAGTGGTTGTTTGACTTTGTCTTCATCGGTCCTCCTCTCTCCATCGACAAATGACTATTCCTCTAACGATCGGCAAGATAAACAATGAATGACGACAACAATTCCTCGATATTCCTCTCTTTCTCCTCCTCTTCCCATCGCACATTGCCTTCTCCCTCTTCCCTCTTCCTGGCTTCCCCCTTCGTCGCAGCACCCCTGCCCCCTCATCACAACTGTCCAACTCACCCTACGGCCCTTCCTCATCCGACATTGCAACCCTCGCACCACTCCCCCTGTGCCTTTCCCTGGATTCTCCTCCATATTCCCCATGCCTCTCCCGTGGGTTATGGTAATTTTGATTCTGTTTATATTTAATATATTATTTTGTTATATATAAATTTTAGTATTGTTAATTAGGTTTGATAGTAATTTTGTTTTTTTTTTTTGAAAACTAAATAAATTAATTAAAAGGATATAGAGAACCTATGGATTCCCCGCTCCCAACGAGGATTCCCCATCCCTGCCCCCGCCCCTTCTAAGTGGGGAATGGGGCGGGGATGCGGACGGGGGAAGCATTCCCCACCTCACCCCTCCCCATTGACATCCCTTATCTTACCCTAAGCAGTAATACAAATACTTGATTTCATAAGACTAATTCTAGCTCTCTATATTTCAAACTCTGTTACATCTCATTGCGAACCATAGGCAAGTCTTTTAGCAATATCTTGGGCTCAACACCGATAAAGGGAAGGACTCAAAACTTGACAGAAGTGAAAGACATACAACCTATAGTTGATTGCTAGCACCATAAGGTAAACAGAAAGCCATCCATATAATCAACCTCTAACAATTCATCACTGCAATTTCCTGACTCTGATCTTTGGCTTCAATGTGGAGTCAGGAATCTGCGGAGTCGACAATGTCGAGAGACCATGCCATGAAGATGAATTTAAGAAAATTTGAAGGGTATATGGAAAAAGTTAAAGAAAAGATTGGTTCTTGAAAGAGATAGTATAATAGTTTTTCCACCATTTAATGGGGCCTTCCCACATCTATGATTAGATCCTTTAAATCAACAAATACCTGCAAGTGAATCTTAAAAACATTTTGCACAACATTTATTTATACTATTATTGGAGAAAGATTTGTTTTTTCATCAAAGCAATTCAACCAAATATCGCAATGCAATCTACATCATCATATCAGGGAAAAAAAAATCGAAGGATCGCCATCAGGAGCTAAGTCGAATTTGACTTAATCAGGGATTTGTGGGGGGTTACCAGATGCCAGATTAATCGAATGAAGAACGTTACAGATCGAAAATTTTCAGATAATTATGGTGCTAAATGCATAGAAATAGAGGAAGGGAAGGAAAGGAAGCGATGGCGTACAGATTAGTGGAGGGGCCGCGGTTGCAGCAGAGGCGGACGAGGACGGAGGCGACAACGCCCGCCACGAAGAAGATGATGGTCGTCATCAAGAACCCCATCGGAAGACCCTTCCTCCCCTACGATTCGATCTCCTCCTCCTCCTCCGCCGCTGCGTCGTGTCCTCTTTTCTCTGATCGGCCGACGAGGATGTGGGTGCTCAAATCCGTACCCTATAATTAATTGGATTCGGGTTTTGACTCAGCTTGGGCCATGATCTATGCCGGCCCAGCCCGCTGGTTTGACCCAACCCCTTTCCATTACCCATTTCAAAAGCTCAACATTGAACTTGAAAATACCTGTTGCCGCTCTTTTTCCTCCCTGACCATGTAGCCCTAGCTGTCCCCCTCTCCAATCTCTCTCGCTGCTCTGCCGACCTCTCGGTGGCCAGCAAGAGCCGTAGGATCAGCCCAGCCAAAGGAACAGGAGAAGCGACTGCAAAGCCAGCAGCGGCGACCACAGAGATAATGTATTTGATCAGTTCTTTTCATCCTCCAATCTTTCCTTGGTTACATAGTAGATCCTTATATCTCAATATAGATCTTTTCGCGAACTGTGTTTCTTCTCCCTCCATTTTGACCTAATTTTTAGTTCTGCAACGCGATTGATGTAGTTTTCTTCCTAAAAAGTTCCATTTGTTAGCATTTGATGTGGATCCTCTCACATCTTGGATTGCAATCTTGCGTCCTTATGCAAAAGTCAATGTTGTTCTTTAAATTCTCAACTTAGCTCTCAGTTTAGTATTGTCACAAAACAAAAGTCTAGATGGTGGGGAAGTGTCCATAAAACTGATTCCAGATGTTAAGGCAAGAAGCTTGTTGTCAAAATCAAACATGGGTCATGAACAAGGCTATCATCGTGTTGATTCATGCATTCCTATATCACTGATTGATAGTTAATGATAGTGTTCCGTCATCTTGTTTCTTTTGAGTTTGATTGGTTTTGTTGGTATAATGTATCTGTTCATCATCTTAAAAAGTCAATGTTACTGATATGAGAGTCAAGCTATAGTTAACTGCTGAAAAATACATTGAACAATTACATTTTATAGTGAACTTAGTTGAAGTTGATGAAGTGTTTTTGCATTGAATTTGTCATATATGTTGTTGCGTAAGCACCCTCGCCACCACCTGTGTCTACGGATAAGTTTGTCGGCCTATTGTGGTTTGCAAACAACATTGTTATGCACTTATGTTATTTAGAATTCCAGATGATCAAACCGTGCATTTGCTGAAGCATGCAAGCCGGGTGCATTGGATGTTCAATCTAATAGAATTTTTTGTCGCCTACTTCTTAACATGATGTGAGCTTAACGTACCTTCGAGTTAGCATTATAGATATGAAGATGACACAATATTAACCGTCTTGTTATACAGTTCTTTTGAAATTTCAATGTTGTGTGTACTTTGGCCTATGAAATTTTAGGGTAATATAGTTGTGCTACATTTGAGTTGCAGCAAATGGCACAAGCAGCAAGGCTGAATCTGAGGCTGCAGAAGGAACTTAAGCTGCTCATGTCTGATCCGCCTCATGGAGTCTCCCTTCCTTCACTGTCTGATGACCCAAACCTACCGTCTCTATCACTTTTAAGCATGGAGGCCCGTAAGTTCATATTTTCTTTGTCAAATTTGATGTTAGGTTCTTTTGATGCTGGTTGTTGGGTGACTTCATTTTTTCTTGCAATACAGAAATTGAAGGACCTGAAGAAACTGTATACTCCAAAGGCATTTTCACTGTCAAGATTCAAGTACCTGAAAGGTGTCTGCAACTTTAGTTATCTTTGGTAGATCAAAGAGTGTTTTTCTCATTCCTCACTGTTTGTCTCTGTAATAAATTTTCTGGTAATAAGATTGAAACTTTTTGAATGCAGATATCCTTTTCAACCACCAAATGTGACCTTTGTTACACCAATTTACCATCCCAACATTGATAATGGAGGCCGCATTTGTCTAGATATTCTCAATCTGCCACCAAAGGTGCATGATATAATCTACATTGCTTTCTCATGATGCAAGCTACAGTAGTTTTTTCCTTATAAACAAAATTGCATGTGTGAACTTTCACATGATCATATTTTCATGTATGTGCCCACAAGGTCTTGTATGTTCTTTACATACTCAAAAGTCCAATGAGCTTGTAGAAGTGCCCTTCATGACTATTAGTTGTTCCCATCTAACTGTTGACCAGACTTTTCTACTACCTCCCTTCTACTCCCCTCTTTCTCTCACTCTCACATGTCCTTTCACCTGTGTTCCATTCTTTACTTACCATTTCCATTCTTTCTCTCCTATTCTCGTGGTATTTCTTCCTTGTTCTCCCATTTGTTTTTTGGTCGGGCCTCAGTGGCATCAAAAGACAATCCATTGGTCACAACAGAAAAGGATGTTAATGGGGCATGAAGAAAGTGGAAAGAATGTGTTTGGCTTGATATGCCCAATCAATTATTAAGCAGGGCTAGAGGCAAATCAGCCAAGTTGATGAAAGCTTTGAAGCTATCATCAATTTATAGTAATATATATGTTACTTTCGAGGAATATTCTTGAAAATTATTATCCAAAGGGTTACATATCCAACTAGCCTTTTTATGTGTGAAAATTTATGATATGATACCTTCTTTGATACTGTTTTCTTCTGGCCTTTGCCTGAGATCTGCTGTGTACAAAACATGACAAGAACTCCGATATCACAGGGTGCATGGCAGCCATCAATGAACATTTCAACTGTCTTAACAAGCATTAGACTGTTACTGAGTGAGCCCAACCCTGATGATGCTCTAATGGCTGAAACTGTGAGTATTAGTGATGCCATACATGACACAATGTGGTTGCAGCAATTTAATTCTTTTTTGTCTATCATTTTCTCAGAGTAGGGAATTCAAGTATAATAAACATGTCTTCGAGCAAAAGGCCCGAACTTGGACAGAAAGATGTGCTAATCCTGGCTCTACAGGAAGAAGTAGTGATCATGCCCTTTCGACCAGCCTGAACGTGGTAATCTATTTCTTTATCTTCTTGATCCTTTTTTGTTGAACTATAGTGCAACAAAAATGTTCAAGAAATCAACGAGAGACTTAGTGATGCTTCTTGTGTTTCAGGCACCATCAGAACACATTCACGAAATTCCAGCCAACGAGATCCACAGGAGGCACAAGAAGCTTCGCCTAACATGTCAAGATCTATCAGCAAACCCGACAACAGCTACTGGAATCAGCAACAATGATGCAAATCAGAATGTAGTACCTACTCAACAGCAATCTGTATCAGACAGGCAGCAAACAGGTTCATCTCGTTTTGAGTGGTCGCTGTGTGCCAGTGCCACAATTCACAAAAGATCTCTTGATGAGCATGCTGAGGAAGCTGTGAAAGATGATCCCAAGCAGGTGGAAGCAAGTCCAGAATTCCTAGAGATGCTCATCGTATCTGACAGTGAAGAAAGCGATGATGAAGATGATCCACCCTCACAATTTTTGCGAAAGAAAATAGTTTGAGATATTGTCTTAGCCTGAGCAGAAAAAAGAACAAGGTTGTAATATACAAAGTTGTATTCAAATCTTTTGTTTTGAGGCATTGACATGATATATAAATCCAAACTCCAAAGTGTTATGTATACGATGTGATGCCTTTAGAACAACTATTTGGTTTCACAGATAAAACTGCACGCCCTTTCTATATGGATGAGTCGAGTTACAATGTACATGAGATAGGGAGAGTTTGATATGAGCTGGGCCGTAATGTCCATTGGGCCGGCCCATTAGCCAACCAGCCTTGAACGTGGGTGGAACAGGCAGTAGTGGAAGGGTTGGCAGTTACCGCTCTCAACTCCTCTGCCTTCAAAGGCGTACGTTCTCAGGGCATCTTTCAAAGACTTGGAATCCCTCACTACCTTCGCCGATATGCTGCTTCGATATCTCCTTTTGCTGCTGATACCATCACCGGCGATGTCGCAGTCATGGCAACCAAGCGAGATTCCCAGTACTGCTACCAACAGTATGCCTTCTTCGAGATGTGCAACAACCGAAAGCCATTTTGCTCTGTAAGTGATGGAACTTGGGACTTATAATGCATTTCCCTTTCAGCTGAAAGGCGTTGGAGCAGTGCAAAGAGGCTGGGAAACCCGCTAATGGCCGGAGATGGGAGGCTTTTGGCTTGTTCAGGGATGAATCTGTTGTGCTTTGATAAGAATGGTACTATTGCGTGGATCGTCCCTCTCCAGTATACCTGCAGATTAGATATAGCCCCAGTCAATGATGCAAGAGGCAAGGTAGATCATACCAATCTTGTTCTTGCAATATCCTCATCGTATATGTGGAACTTCGATCAATGGATCGGGCATCTTGGGGTACCTTGATCTATAGACTAGTGTGAAGCTGTCATCAAATTATTTTGTTGTCATACCATTTTAACTTATAGTTTCTGATAAATTGCATACTGTTAGATCTATTTGGTTGCGGAAGATCGGGTTTTGAGAATAACACCCCCAAATATTGGTCGTTCTGCATCCACAGTCGAAGTATTTTTTGGCGCGAACTCAACCTTTGGTTCATCAGGGGAAATAATTGGAATTTCGATAAGCATCTTGTATGCATCGGTATTTGTTTCTGTAAGGAATCGAGGACTGTTTGCTTTACTGCTGAAAGGAGAACTTCTGTGGACTGCTGGGCCTATGCTTTATCGTTTCGGTTACCGTCAAGGCTGTAAGAGAAACATCACAGATTGTTACTTCAATTCAGTTCCTGTTGTTGATCAGTGTGAGGGGACTCTCTATGTAAGATTCGATGCCATATCTTTTTCTTGCTTCTAATAAGTTTGATATATGCTGTTCAATGTAACTTGCTTCTTTACCTATATGTCAGTGGGCAGTGGCACCAAAATTGTAATATACTAAATCTGGCATTCTTATGCAATCCAAAATCATAAGATTGAGCTCATATCGGATTACAATTTTGTGTCCTTAGGAAATGGTCATAGTAGGTCACAAGCGCACTTTCCAATTAAACCTTTCACAAGCCTGTATCGTATCATTCAATAGTGGTTGATTGAATGAGATATCTGGAGCTCAAATTCAGTAAAAAATTAGTATGACAGGCGAAGATGCATCGCTGAATTTGACTATTGATTGATAGATAGAAGAGACAAAAGTTGATTCTCTTTAATACAGTTTGTAGTTCTAAATATGCAATATAAAGTATTTCTCTTATATATGCAGGCTAATCCTACAGTATACTGAAGTTGCTTAGTTGTGCCGTGTGCAGGTTTCGAATACTGAAGGACAGGTCTATTCGTTGTATCTCCGCAGTCCTCACTTCAGATGGATCCAAGATTTCAGCTCAATAGACAAGATGATCAACATCATACCTGGAAATAACGGGCATTTGTATCTAATCTTCCCGAGAAAGGCTGTAGTCATGTCACTTGATGTTGCTACTGGAAACATGTCGTGGAGAAACAATGTCGGTCCCTTGAGTGCAGAAACCATCTTGCCTGTTGTGGATTCTAATGGTAAACAACCAGTCATATGACATTGAAAATTCTGTCAGATTGAATGTTCTAAAATGCCTGAACTGAAACCATTTCCACTCTCAAAATTCTTTCATTGTCATATTGATGTTCTAACATACCACTGATAGTTTGTCCATTTTACTGCAATGTATATAAGGCTGGCTATCGATTGGCTCATTGGATGGATATCTGTATTCCTTCTCCCCAGTGGGGGATCTGAAGAAGTTCCTGCAAAAGACTGCATCTGATTCAGTCATTCAAGCTACTCCAGTCCTGGACTGCTCAGGATTTGCAGTTTATGTGCCTCAAACAGTCATGGAGGGGAAGTCAAGCCGCACGATTGGTGACTATACTTTCATCTCTGCACTAAAGCCACTAAGCATTGTGTTCACTCTACTGGCACCAGCTACAGGAACTGTTTATTGGGCCGACAACCATCATGGTAAATCTTAGTAATCTCATCTTCCTTTCGAAATATACGAGATTAACATTGATAGTTCTATTGATCTTATATCAGGTGAAATGTCATCCTTCTTGTCCAAGAGCGATCTACACTACTTTGAATTGGATGACAGGATTCTTCTTACTGTTCTTTCTGCAGGAAGTGAGTCTGTTATCTATGTGGAACACATCTTTTGCAATCTTGTTCTCTCTGCCATCCTCTGAAGGTGTTTGTAGCCTAGAGAAGCATTTTTACACAATCTGAAATCTTCTGTTATTGCTCTAAGAAAATGTATTATCTTCCTTTAAATCTTGTCCAACAAAAAACAAGGGTTAGGGGGTTAATAGTGTCATATAAACTCATGTATTTGCTGCACAAGTGAAAGTGTCCTCCAAGAAAATGATCATGGCTACTTTCTGCTGTTTCCTCTTCTTAGCTTGCAGAATTGTTCAGGAATTTGCACTGAAAAATTATCCTAGTGTGATAATTATCTCAGCTGTCAACTGATCAAGAAAAAGAAAGCAAAATGCAATGCTTTGCCTTCTAACTTGGTGCTATATGTGAATGCAGGGATAGGCAGCAGTCTTCCATGCTATTCTGCAGGTAGCAGTCACTTGCATAACATCTTCACTTTTGATACTTCATTTGATGTTGCCTCCTCCTGTTTGTTTGATCAGGCCAGAGAATTGCTTGGACCTGCTCACAATCGAATCCCAGATTTGTCACCACTGATGCAGGTGAGGACAATCCCGCTACTTGGTTCTGATTCTTCATGCGATTACCATCTTGTTCTTCCTGCTAATTGTAGGCAATGAAAGAGCCGTCCTGCTCTTCCTGTTCTTCCAGTTTGTCATACTGCTCATCTTAGGCGGAACAGTGCGATCTTGCTGCGTCTTCTGGCGAAAGAAGAAGCTACAAGATCATGGTCTCGGGAGATTCCTCGACAAGAGGGTGAGTGCATGTAGGATTCTGCACCCAGCACCAACTTCATCTCTTCTCACCTCACTTCCTCATCAAATGCCAGAGGTCTCTTCACAGACGGAGGAAAGCATTCGACAGGATGATATCGGAGCTAGAGGAGAAGGCAGCTGACGACGCCACCAACGACGAAGCACTGGAGCGACTGGGAGAAGCGGTGACAGCGAAGGAAGGAGTGGTGAGAAAGCTATCCACTTCTTACAGCCTCGGCAGGGACAGAACAGGTTCACGTCGGGGATCCATCTTGCCATTGTATGATGACGGGAGGAAGAAGAGCCATTCTTTCCACTGTGCAAGGAGAGAGAGCGTGACGATCTTTAACACGTACAGCGACACGTCCTCTTCGGATGAAAGCAGGAACAGCAGCAGCTACCACCATGAAAGTGGCAGTGGCGGCTGCTCGGACGAAGCAGGGCCTTCGAGCAGAGTCGCTGCGGCCGAAGGAGATGAAGGAGAGGGTTCATCGGACGCTGCTTCTGAAGCGAAAACCTTCGCAAATCCGATGTTTGAGGAAGACGAGAGTGACAGCGTTCGGCATCCGCGAGATGAGGAGCTCATGAGGGAACCAATGCAGGAAGGTGTGGGTGTGAGGACAATGTGGTTGAAGCGGAGGAGAACAGTGTCTTCAACTAATTGAGCTGTTAATTAACTCTACATGGATTTTTAAGTGTGTATGATGCATTTATATATAACACATTTAGTTTTCATATATATATATATATATATATATATATATATATATATGTGTTTCAGTGAGGGAATTAAGAACACGAAGCATGTAGGTAAAAAGAATAGATAAATTATATTTCTTTCAAGGGATTCCAACAAATTGGAGGATAATATTGAGTAAGCCAATGTTGCTATGAAAGATGCTAAGGAGAATCAAATCGACGTGATTCTTGTAACATGATAGCGGAGATGGAGTTATATTCTATTTTCTATCGATAAAAAAGAATTGCTTAAAGAATACAGAGGTGTTAAGGTAATTAGTTGAAAGGGATAAAAAAAAATACAATGAGTTCAAAAAAACTTAGTCATCCAAAACCAAACGTTGGTTAAGATAACGATAGACTCAAAAGAGTGCTATCCGTAGAGACAGATCTATCGATTACGAAAAAAAAGATACAAATGCGAAATAACGAATAATAGAGTCATAAGCATAGCAACGCTATGATATCGTAGAAGAAAAAATTCTGTGAAGCCATCAATCCCTTGTTCTTATAGAGAAAGAGTACTTCATTGTGTAAGGGATCAAAAAAGTGAAGAATACGAAGAGAAACTCCAAGTATCCAAGAACTTTGTAAGATCGATGTCGATGGATTTCTCATCAAAATAACCAAAAATAAGAGATTCTTTTGACATTCTTTCGTATGGAAATTGTTCATCTCGGACTGACTTCCTCTTCTTCGTCCTCTTGTCTTTCGATCTCCGATATTCTTCTCTTCTTCTTTATCCTTCGGTCTCCGACATACACTGCTGTTACACGTGCCAATACATTCTGTTGTAACATTATCAATACATCAGTACAATATCATACTAACCGGTACATACGAGTCGAAACAGGATCCAGTTGGTAGGAGACGGCAGTACTTATCATTACAACTATAAGATAAAATGAAAGGAGAGATGGATATAAATCTTTTTTTAGAGGCGAACAAAAATACAACTCATCATTACCCAATACACATTTTCTTTACAGAAAACAGAAAACCAAATACACATTTTCTTTACAGAAAACAGAAGGCACCGGTTTACAAAAGATGACGGCCCTCCGCATATTTTACTTTCATTTTGCAAGCCAAAATAAAGACAACAAGAACTGCACACCCACACGACTCTATACAGTTGTTTTTCCTTTTCTTTTATTTTTCAGGAGGATGGGTCTAATAAAAGAAAAATCAACTTCAAGAAAAACACACAGAGATCGGTTGGATCTCTCATACTGCATAGATAGTTCACATGCTCCTAAGGAAGCTTCAAGTTTCTGAACACCTCTGCTTCCTGATAACTACTGTCTTCTTCTGCACAGTATATCATCTTCTACATTGTATTATTATATACAACTCAGAGTAGCTGCTGCTGTTGTTGGGTACAACCGTACGAGTGTTTTCTGCTTCATGCTCATTAGCCAACTGGCTCCTCGAAATCTGCCAACACCGTGAAAGTAATTTTGTTTCTCTGTATTGAGATATCTTCTTCAGATAACGTTACCTCCTGTGGTCAGATGCGACACAGAGAAGACCGTTTCATAATCAGAGAAGCACAGAAAGCTATGAAAACATAGCAAGGTTTTCAATTCGTTCACGACGGACTCCTAATATTCCAAACAACAGACTGCATTATAAATATAAGATTTGGTTGACAGAGATAAACAAGCAAGACTCATTTCCGTGAGGCTTGTGATTCAGTTGAGAGAGATGAGACACGATTTATACTTGAGAAATGAAAAGAGTCAAAGTACATGGATCTGCTTGTCCAATTTCTTTTTGCCCCAGAAGCCATTTAAGAAAGTGACTAAAAGCATCCAAAGGTCACAGGAGATATCTCAGTCAAGCTCTCCAAGTTATATCCGAGACCCTTTGATGTCTTAATGTAGGCCGAGAACACAGAAGTAACAAAATAAGAAAAAAATCTAGGAAATGTTAAATTGCCGAACTGGGAGCTTCATGACTCCTGTCAAGGAGCATCCAAAGGTCACAGGAGATATCTCAGTCAAGAAGCTCTCCAAGTTATACGAGACCCTTTGATGTCTCAATGTAGGCCAAGAACAAAGAAGTAACAAAATAAGAAAAAAATCTAGGAAATGTTGCATTGCCGAACTGACCGGTTCATGACTCCTGTCTCTCCTTTCTCCTAATTCCTCTAACAAACCTTACTAATATGTAGTAGAAATCATCATAACATGGTCTGTGATCCCAACAAGTCCCAGTGACCTGTACAGGACTACAGCTAAATCCTAATATTGATTTACCCCAATAAATTCTGATTACCTTCTGGCTTATATAGTGAATTTCATTGGATATAAAGGCTACTAAAAGAAGGCGATCTGAGGCTTGAACATCCAAAACAAATTGAAAGCAATTTAATAGAAAAGAAGAAATAACTTCACCTTTGACGGCTCTAGGCAATGAGATCTCATGAATTTCTTATGTCACTTCTGAGGGTCTCACTAGCAGATGCATGGCTTTCAGCTCCTTCACCATCACGCCTGACAACCTTCAAGACCTTGCTTTCAAGCGACGATTCAAGCTCTCTTTTTCTCTTTTGTTTAGTTCGACAAGCCAATGCTTGAGATGCTGCAACCGCACGCACGCTGAAAGAACTTGGAAGTTGAAATTTAATGAATGGTAATATGCAACTTGGAAATAACATAACAAATTTATGAAATAGATTGCATACATTGTGGAGTGTCTGAAATCGTAGTGCTTTAATCCTGGGATTTCTGTCCCAGGAATATTTTCCATTTGAAAGCAACATCCTAGTGATGATACATCCTCAGTGTGAGCTTCAGCATGTTCTCCTTCAAGACTCATCGATCCATATTTAAGATCAAGGCACCTCTTCTTAGAACATACTGTTACTTGATCATCATTTAAAGAATATTTTTCTTCAAGACACTTATCCTTGATAAGACATTGTGCTCTGCAAGTTGACTGTTCGCTGTGTTTAATTTGAGAGGCCTCTTCAAGGCTGGCATCCTCAACAAGTGCATTAACGGAACGTGACTTTTTAACAAGTATGGACTTCCTTCTCACACTGCGACCAGACTGTTTCTGTTTCAATGGCCGGAGCAAAGAATTCAATTCAGGACGAATAGAACATCCCTCCCTGTAGTCTTGTTCATCCACAGAGTGTAAAGTTGGCTCTTCCAAATCCCTTACTCTATCATTTAACTCGAATGTCAAAATATCTGCAGACCTATCTGCAATTTGAGAATCTATTTTTGTGGCATCATCATCATTGTTTGATCTTTCTGGTTCTGCATTGTACTGGACTCCACTGGCAGATTGAGCCCACTGGAAAGCATTAACATCTCCAGGCAATGGCCCAAGCTCAAGATTGTCTTCATGCTCTAAAGGTTCTCCATCAAGACAAACTGACTTGTCACTGTGTTCTGTAGCTTTTTTACCAGGAGAAAAAATCAACAATCTCGAACATCTTTGCATACATGGTATTCGTGCTTCCAGTTTGACAGATCCAGGGCAAGTTCCCTGATCAGATACTTCAATACTTCCACCTGACAATGCTGTATCCCCTCCATCCTCAAATCCACAGTACCTGCAAGCCTTAAGCTGCTCAGCTGATGCAAGCAAATAGTCACCCTCCTCTGCAGGTTCTACCACTTGATGCTTATTGTTCCGGCTTAGGGTTCCTGGTGTAGATTGGCCAGCTTCACTTTTCTTTCCAAGAACTATAAGCTGTTTCTCACTTTTTAACTGATCCTCCTGCTCTTTCAACTTCAGAATATTTGATTCATCTAAACTGCTCAAAATCTTGCAATTGTTTAGAACAATGTTGCTTCTCCTGTTAGAATTATCCTCCTTTTCAAGTAATGTTTCCTTGACTTTCTCTTGGATTCTATGCATAATTTCATAAGCAACATGAGCATTTTCACTGTTGAATACTTCAAGAACATCCATCTTCTGATGTGTTGTTTTATCCTTGAAGGCCTCTTCGTCCAATATAGAATCCACTAAATCCATCTGGGCATGAATGCTCACCTCCGTATTCTCCTTTCTCAGTCTTTCCTCTTCAGTGCATCTCCATTGATCAAATCTTTCTTTTTCATCAAAAAGCTGCTTCAAACCTTCTTCTAGTGACAATCTTCTCTCACTTAACAATTCCCACTCTTTCTCAAGGTTGCCCCTTCCTTGTCTCATTTCTTCTTTTTCATTTTCAATTGAAACTTTCATGGCACTCAACATTATATCATTTTCTTTCTCTCTGTTCTTCAAGTTCCCAATTTCTCTCTCCAAAAGTTGTTCTTTCTTGAAAAGCTCTCTCTCTCTGTTCTCAAGTATAATTTCCTTATGTGCCACCTCTTCAATTCTCCCTTGCAGTTGTTCATCAACAGCTCTTTTCTTCTTCTCTGTCTCCAACTCAAACTCGTCTTTTTGAGACTCTAGGATGGAATTATTGAAATCAATGATTTTCTGGATCTCCACCTTCAAAAATTATGAAAGAAATGTCAGGCTAACTTCTGAGGGTATGAAAGCTGGAAATAATGAACTCCACAAGATTAAGTGAATGCAAAAATCAAGATAGAGTGAGATGACTCAAAATATAATCATCATCTTATTGAAATAAGTTTTACATGTGCAGTTGCAGTAAGATAACCACACAAATGTCTGACAACCACTAACAATGACATCTCAAGGTCCAGAAATATAAATTTAGTAAGAAATGACAAGCTTCCAGGTCATGCATAGCAGGTGGCTATAAGCTGATATTGCCAACTTTGGCAATATAGCAGGTGTACCATCACATGCAATACAGTGTTGTTACAGTACCTTAAACATGGAGTTTGTAATGTTGAGTGCCAACTATGATGTGAAAGATCTGGACTCACTATTTGCAAGGAAGAATATGTTTCTTAACAGGTCAAACCACAACCGAACTGTAATGCCTAGCCAATGAAATCTTGCACACATATGAACATCGACAACTTCCATACAATTTCTTGATGAAAGCCATCAGATATCACAACAATCAGCTGCCCATGCTTGTGAAGGGGGATCTGTTTCCATTGTGGTAAACTGGGACACTATTATAGCAACTGCTAGAAGCATCATTAGGATGATTAGAATGAATCATCGAACCCTTCCAACACATGCTGGTCCTTTAGTTTCTTATTGTCTTGTCATAGTTATGGATAAGTTCCTCTGTGAAGGATGGATAAGCACAGGACATAAACATGACACAACATGGACTCCTGACATGGATGATATTACAGTAGCAGGATACAACTCAGTATAGATACTAAATAATGCATGGTTCACTTTACTAGTTTGTACCAATGTACCGACCAGCTGTTGGTATGGTACATACTGAGTTATACCAAGTCGTACCGAACGTACCAACACATAATACATGAAGACATATCAATGTACCACCCAAACTGAGCGGTATGGCGTGGTACAACGAACCTTGAAATAATGTGTATCTTCTAAATATCACTAACAATTTTATGTATGAAGAAGATATACTTATTATCATATATATGACTTACAAAAAGAATCAATCATTTATAAGTACTTGAAAAGCACACATGAAACACTAGTGACAAATTCAAAATTATAGTAAGTTTAAAGTAAAAAAAATTCATAAATTGCAGTTATTTAACAAGTATAGAAGCCTTATTCAGATAATATATATATAAACACACATATATGTGTGTGCACGCACATGCTGAAATAACTATATATCAAAAAAATTGATGCAAAATGATAAACTTGTCCTTATAACTTAAGGTGTTGACACATGGTGAGAAATATTTGACAAAGGAAGAATTTGAAATGTCCATATTTTGTATGTGCAAAGTGATGCAGATTATATTCATCCATTTCCTGCACACCCACAAATTTAGCAAATTAAAGCAGCACTTGATGTTTGGTAACACAGTGTACGTAGGTATACAATCAGAAAAAGAATCTGTACAAGAAATGATCAAATCATTATCCTAGGAGACATCAAATTTTACCAATACCAAGAGCAAAGTAGACTAAATCAAGGAATAAAGTACAAAAAGAACAAAAGAGCATTACCATGATATTATATGTTTTCTTGCTATTTACAATAAAAAAATTTCAGCAACCTAGACATTTCAACTATCATTTTCCAAATCCAATCAATACAAGAAATTTATGTTGAAATTTGACAAACAAAAAATCCATGCTTCAAACTAATTTATGCATCTAATTTAAATGACTAAGCAAACATAATCAAAGTGCCCCGGAAAACTGTAACCAAGCATGAGAATGTTTCTTTTAATCCTGCTCACCAAATTTCCATAGTTGAAAGGAAGTCATATATTCCAATTTCATTTAGATGTGCTAGTTTTGCCTTCTTTTGTTTGTGCCCTCTTTCCTATCTTAAATGACTTAATGGTACCAATACCCAAACCTCATCCTTCATATGGTACAAAATTATAAGAAAGTAATAGACAATAAATAGAATTTTCCTTAAAAAATATTCACTTCATAACATGCACTTACTCTTTCCTTATTGTTTAGCTGTTCTTCAATGGCAAGTAACTCATTCTCTTTCTTCTCTAGAAACTCTTGCTTTAGAAGAGCTTCCTGCAATCATTGTTAATTAGGAATAGGAAAAGAAAAGATGAAAAATACGTAAGATGACATAAACCTGCAATAGATAAGAAGGAAATGGAAAAAACTAACTTTTTCTTTAGCATCTAAAGCTCCAATTCTCATGCACATATCCTCTTCTTTCAATTTAATCAATTCATTGGAGATCTCCAAGGTTTTCCATGCCTCCTCAAGTTCCTTTTCTTTCTTCCTAAAGGTGTTGTCTCTCTCATGTGTCTCCATCTCTCTCTGGTTTTGAGTGCTATGCCACTTGCCAAGCTTCTTTTGATTGTCCTGCAGCTGCTCTTCCCAAGCCCGCATTTTCTCTCTTTGTCGAGAAAGATCCTTCTCAAATGCTTTTTTCCTATATGCAATAAGTCGGACCCAAGATCATAAGTTATTTGAAACAAATCAATATGCTTCAGCACATATTAATAAAGTCTTAGACCTGATAGGTGACAGAAAATGCATACTCAGCGACAAAGGATGAGGTTTGTTTAAAAAGTTCATGCTCACGAGCCTCCACATCCTCTAATCTTCTATCTACCTCTGAACTTTTCCGGCTCACTTTTGCCAATCTAGCATCCAAAGAATGTTGCTTTTCTTTGATCTCCAGGCATTTCTCTTCGATAGTGGCCTCAAGAATATGTGCTTCAGATAGTTTCTTCTGGGAATCCAATTTAACCTCAGCAATTTCAGCATGCATATCATTCAAAGCCTTCTCAAGCTGAATCACAAAATAAAAAGAAATTGAATAAGACCTATAGAATGGAGAAATATAAACTGTAACTTAGATCATTATAACAGAAAGAAAGCTATAGAAGTGGAGAAATGAGACACATTGATAGTGTTTTTTAGCATAACAAGCATAGCACTATATCAAAGATTCAAAATATCAGTGAGAGGAAGACACAAAAAGTAATCCTCTGGACTTTTCCTGTAAATGATGGACAGAAGATACAGAAAGTTGTTTGTTGCTTTTAAATTTTATCGCCTGTCTTATCACCTTTCTCTTTCTGTTACTAAAGTTCAGTTGCATATTCAAACCTTGTCTATTTAGTCTAAAATTTTCAAAATAAAAAGTTATCAATATATCTTGAGTTTAGAGCTAAGCCTTGTTCTACATTCATTCATCAGATGAACTCAATATTGAACAGGCTAAAACATAGAACTTCTTATTACATCCGACTAATAAATTCATCTGCTGGAGCAAATAGACAAAATAATCCTTGATATAAAATCTATAATGATTGAGTAATCATTTATCCTGTCTCCTGTTATCCTATCACTAGTGCCAGCTCTATCGTGTCCATTTATCATATATCACGTCATCATATGTAGCACAAGACTTAATTTTCTAAAACCCATCATGTTAAATTCTAAAACCTAATCAAAAAATTTTCATTGCAATAAATTATGTACAATCTTACTTCTTGTTTTTCCTTTTCTTTTAACAATCTTAATGAGTAAATACTTCTTTGGTAATCTTTAAAGTTTAAGACAAACTCATCTTCACTATTATAATGGGAGAGGGAGGGCTCTGCATCCGAATGTCCAATGCATCACTCTCAGTCATAGGAGTAAGTATTTGTTCTCATGTCCAAGCACCAGTTATAAAGAGGGTCTCAATAACTGGTTCAAGTGCATGTGCATGAAAATCTCATTTTTCAATAATACTAATCCAAAACATTTATCCATCTTTATTATATCACAGGGTCATGTTTAATCCCATAATAGATTGTCACATTGTGCAACCTTGCACATCCTTCTCATTGCTATATATTACCAATATGTTTTTTCCATTATAATTTTTTTGACAAAATCTTGTCTTAAACAACATAACTATGACCTTCTTAATCAATTGTTTGCACCAAAATTTCTACTGTATCTACAATGGCTTGTCCTTAATCATCTTTTTAAACTTGCTTTTTACATTATTTTGATCAAATAACTTCTTAAACTAACTCTTCCATCTTTGCTGATTGGAACTTAATATTTGACAAGAATGCTTTTGTCTGAATCTTTAAGAATTTTATATTCTCTAGACATCTACTCTTCTTTAGTCACTGTTTAAATGTAAAAATTACTGTCAACCTAATGTTTAGACCCACTATTAGCTTTTCAGTCCATCCTAACAATTTGTCAATTTTATATATGCTTTTTTTTCTCAACAATCGCTTTTGCAGCTGATTTGATAACTCTCCCTTCAGAACATACAAGAAATTTTTTTTTGACTGATTAGAAGTGATTAGTCAACAGTATTAACATGTTATCATTAAACTGTGTTTTCATTAACCATTTTTCATTACTTCCATTGTTAAATTTCTCCATCTTTAGAACTCCACCAATTATCTCATCTTCATTACCTTACACACAGTTCCAATTAGACTATATATTATATGCTTTCTCTGAATCTCTGGTATAGTTTGGGATTTTTGCATTTTCTTCATAATGAGAATTTTAAAGTATATTTTGTCCACTTTTCTATCAATGGATGTCCATACAGATGATTAGATGTTTGCCCCTTTCGTTAAAGTATGTACTAGAAAGCATAAAATCCTAAGAATAAAAACAACCCAAGTAAAAGATCATGGTATTATGTAACACATTCTTGCAATGTATTTTTTTTTATCTAGGCAAAATTCAAGTACAACATTCTTAGACATGCAAAGGTAATATCAAATGCAAGGCGATGAATGTAAGGCTTCAGAAAATTCATCCCATCAGCCATGATCAGCAAGTAGCAAAAAGTACCTTGGTGGCACTATGATCCAAGTAAATCAAATATTTTTTATGGTCAAAGAAGTGCGCATAAAAGTTGAACAACTAACAATTAGGAAGGTGTTCCATAACGATAATTCATTTTTTCTTTGTTATGTGTAGAATGTTCACTTAAATTACAAGATAATTCTTCCAGATAATTAATTTGGGGCATATGCAGAATTTGCTTAATATATGAAGACATGAAAAAGCATAAATTTTAGCAATTCAATTTATTAAAAGAATTTGGAGCAATTCAATTTAGTAAAACAAAATGTTGCAGCAACAAAGAACTGAAGTGTTACCTATCATAGAAATACTATTACAAGAACAGCAAGAATAAAATAAGAAAAATAAGATGCCACAGATGATTATTTCATAATAGATGCATTTGCTATTGGCAATATGGAATTTGGAGAAAATAACTATCGAGCATCTACTAGTCATTTACATGAACGATGGACTGCCTCTGAAAGCCCATGGCCCGCCTCAAATTTCCCTCACTCTTTTCAAATTCAGCAACAGCAACAATGTGTGCTGCTTGCATACGCTTTTGAAGTTGTGCTGCCTCAGACATTTCTTGCCTTAACTTATCATATTTAACAGCCCATTCCTTCTTCTCTATCAAAAGGAGTCCCATATGATATTGGTACTGATAAAGCTGACATAAAATAGACCAGTTAGATAAAAATTTATTATCAAATGTTAACTAGGAAAAAAATTAAAATAAATTCAAAGTCGAACCAATTCATGTCACAAAATAACAATAGAACATGTGGTCCATGATAAATAACAGTCTGCATTGACCCAAAAGGTAGAGATGAAATTGCACAAGAAAGTGACTATAGTAATTGTACTAAGAATAGCAACAAAGAGGAACTCAATTGCTGGATTTCATGAATAGATGGATCAATTGTGAGTTTTAACGCCAACATTCACACAGATATTTAGACAAAGAATACAAGGACTAAATGCAACAGCCAAGTGGCTGCTCTACAATGTCAATTCTGGGGAAAGATATTTCAGAACTGGAGGTAACAAGAACTCACTGAATCATGGACGCTAATCTGTCACAAGGATCAGCAATATCATGATTAAACCAATTCGTCAAGTTGACTTTACAACTAATCAACAGTAAAGGAAATTTCCAAGAAAGCATTTGCAAAGGAAAAAGATGGGGCCTTTGAACCTCTTTCTCAAGCTCGGATATTCTTTGAACGAGTGCTTCTCTGTCCCTCCTCTGCAACACCGCCTCATCAAGAAACCCCGCTTCTCTAAACCGCCTCCACACCTGCGCCTCGCTCTGTTCTTTCTCACGATCCTCGCCATCACCACATAAAGGCAGCTCCTCCGGTTGAGGAATCCCGTTCCCGGCCACCACCTCCCTACCTTTCCTCCTGCCAGGCACCACGCCGCCCCAATTACCAAAACTTGATTGTGCAGGCCAATTCCTCCGCGCTGCGACAGCCCTGGACGAAAGAAACAAACCCTTCTTCTGCGGTGCAAGCATCGTAACTCCCTTTCATAACTTCAAGACATCAATGCTCTACATGGAAACCAAACCTACATGAATCAGGTTTGTGGCGAGAAAAAACGAAGGAACCGCGGTTCTACAAGGAAAAGACGATGATCGGAACCACTTCGGCCGATCAAAACCCTAAATTAAATCCTTCCGAGCCCCGAAGTCTCTCTTGGTCGGAGAAGCGGTGGAAGGGCCCTCTTCTTTCTACCTTCCTTACTTTGGTCGGGACGTACAAAAGCTTAATAAAACCCAAGAGAAGAAGGCCGAACGGAGTAAACGGCTGAAGTCTACATGGGAGGCGAAACGGAGACACACTTTTGTAATTACACCCCTCCATGTCCGACATTTGGAAATATTTCTCTTACTTGGCAGCAAAGTAAGGAAGGGATTTTAGTCATTACAACCCTCCAAGTTCTTTTATTTAGATATCAATACTAACTTAACGGCTAAGTTAACGTTAACGAAGAAAACGGCAATGGCGTTTTCGTAATTATATTTACGTTTCTACATCCCTCTCTGCATCTTTCGACGTCGGCTGCAACGGATCGAATGGCACCGCTCCACGCATCCGTCGCCCCCCTCCCATTACACCTCCTCCCCCCGGTGGTGCCGTGTTATCCCTCATGGCTTGGCTCCTCATGAAACCTCCACCAGCTGCACCAGTAGAAGAACAAACACCATCTCCACCAACGCTGCCTGAGAGCTCCAACAAAGCACCCGTAGAACATCCCGCTCCTTGTTTCCTTGCCCCATTCCACCGCTTTGACCTCGTGGGGTTTGCCTTATCTTGATCCATCCCCGGCCGATTTAGTCGCTCCCCAAAACCAATCCCCACTTCCCCTCCTCTCCCTCCATTCGATGCTGCCATCCGCGCGCTGCGTCGCTTTCTTCGCCGTGCTCCTGCTAGGGTTGCTCGTCTCCGGCGTGTTGACGCCCGTGGTGCTTGATCCGTCGGCGGAGAGCGAATCTTGGGGGACCGCAGCTGCCGCCGCTACTTCTGCTTCCCCCTCTTCCTTCTCCTCCTACTCCTCGGTTTTCTCTTCCTGCTCCGCCTACTAGCGAGATCTTCGTGGAAGAAAAATGGACCAACCGGCAATTGTCGGGGGATTTGGTACCGGTCGAGGAGTCTCCTCCTTTTGTCCCGGATTCCATATCGGCGTTGCTATTGAGTTCGGCTGAAAGGTAAGCACTTGGATTTTGGATTGTGTGTTTTTGATTGGTTGTGTTTGTTAAAGATCCAACTTTTTAAAGTTCAAGACACGAATTTGAAGATTGTTGTCGTGAATTTTGACTCTCTCCTTTCGAAATTCAACATTACTTGCAGATTAGTAGAGGCTAGCTGCTGTAACAATGACAATTTGCTAGCTGTGTTAGGCGTTCTTTTAAGCATGTCGGCTTGTGTGAATATGTGATTCAAAGTAACAGTAGCTTGATTACGGTAATTCCTGAAATTCTCATGTGGCTTGATGAAACATTTTTTAACTGGCATTCACACACTAAGAACCATTGGCTCTCTGATATTTTCTATATTAGCTGATGGAAACAGTTGATGGAGCTGTAGTGCATCTTTTTTAACTTGTTTCATCAGTTGTTAGATGAATGCATAGGTGGGTGGAACTAATACTAGGTGTTTTCAAGTTTTGTTAGTAGATGTAATTTTGGATCTATGAATCTTCTTTGTCAACTTTAAGCTTAAAAGTCCTTTTCAGGTAGACAGTGACCGTGTGATATGTATTTGTGCTGTTTTAGGAATAAATTGATCTGGTTATTTAACAACTACTAATTCAACATGCCAAAGCTTTTTCTGACATACATGACATGACATTGTTGGTGCAAGCAATAACTTATTGTATATGTACGAAATATCGTGTTTTTTATGTGAATTCATTTGGTTGTTTAAACCTATTTATGTGTGTGCTCTTTGGGATACTTACATATACGTTGCTGCGTTTTGATTTTTGTTTTTGTTTCTTATTGTGTTGCATCAGTAAGGAGGGCAGATTCTTCCTCACTTTGCCGAATGGTACTATCTATTTCATGAATAAATCTACAAAACCTCAGTGGAAGCTTTTGATAGGTCAGCCACTATCATATTCATGGAGATCTCCTTCAAATGATGATCCTGATTATATTGTGTTTTCTGATAGCAATGGAGAACTTTATGAATATAGCAAGTATGCTGGCATAAGGGTACGCTCGCGAATGTCTCAGTGTTTTTTGTTATGTTTATAGTATCTAGCATGTGCTTTTCGTGTGGAGATGACGACATGTGAAAAAAAGCAAACGATTGGGAGATGGCATGGGGGGCTGCTGGTCCTTTTCCCATTGTATATACTATATAGTATAGACCAATAACATTGTTACTATTAGTGTGCATTTTAACTGACTTCTTCTATCTTATTCTTTTTCATGCTGTAGAAACATGACTGGACAGTGGAGGAATATGTCCAGAGAGCACCTGTGGTTGAAGGGTCAGTTATCACCACTGGGACAAAGACATCAACTTTTTATGTTGTTGATGCTGATAGTGAGGAGTTAATTTATCATGATAATGAGCCTTTTAGTTTGCCAACTGTTGGGGTTCCTATGGCTAAAGAACAGTTAGTTGCATCCAAGCTAGAGTCTGGCAATGCTACTTATCTTACCATCATAAGAACAGTTTATTTTCTGAATAGTTATGATATAAATAATCATTTATGGAGTGTGATGATCGACACCCAAATATTGTTCGGTGGTATGGAGTAGAACAAGATTTGGATTTTGTGTATATCTCACTGGAGCATTGTATTTGCAGCCTAAGTGACCTAATATGCATAAGCTCAGATTCTTCTTCACATTCAGTATCTGTGGAAAATCAAACTTCAAACTCTGTGATTGAAGATAAAGTTCAATTAAGCTTGGTGAAAGGTATCAGAAAGGATGTTAATTTGTGGAGATCAAATGGGCTTCCTTCAAGCCCACTCTTAAAGATAATGAGGTGCGGGTTTGTCCTTTCCCTCGTATGTCTCTTCACTGTAGATTTTGTGTTGCTCTGTTACTTCTTTGTCTCCTTGTATATATATTTGAGTCAATATTTTTTATAAACAGCTTATAGGTCATCTTTTATCTTATTTGTTGGCATTGGGTGTTTACTGAACAGTGAAGAATTACCCATTTAACAGCCATTGTTTCCTTAAGAATATAAGACAATGACAATTTGAGTCTCATTTGATTGAATTTAGCAATTAGGTTTTTTCTTAGAAGTAGCTTCTTGATTGCAATATTATTTTCTTTCACAAAAGAAAAATTCAAAATACATAAGAACCAGCTCTGTACAACAGATGATGGTGAAGTTGGGAAGAAGTTATATGCATATTCATTAGTAACACAGTTTCTTAAGCACAAGAAAACTTTGTACAACAGAGGATGACATATGTTTCTATACAAAATCAAGAGTGGCATAGTTTCTTAAACAGAATAAAAACCTAAAGTTCATAGTAGTGACTGGAAAACAGTGGATGTCAAATTAGCAAAAAACTTACAGTTAATACAATAATTAGAGTGAAAAGCCTCATCTAAGTAATCCAATTTTGTTGTTGTTGTTGTTGTTGTTGTGTATCATAGGAGCCTTTGACCTGTCTAACTTTAAGGCAATAGCATTTGCTTCTTTTCCTCGAGTTGCTTGAGTTGTCTATTTATTTTGGAAATTGACTATGCTAATTTGCAAATTTTGGTAGCTGTTGATCTTTTGTGATACTGTGGATCTGTTGTTTTTAAAACTTTAATCGTGTTTGTTTTACAGAGATGTAGTTTCTGGCCTTGCACATCTACATGAACTTGGAATCATACACCGGGATCTAAAGCCTCAAAATGTGCTAATAAGCAATGACAGATATCTTAATGCCAAGCTTTCTGATATGGGTATAAGCAAACGCCTACTTGAAGACATGTCTTCATTGAGCCGTAATGCTACTGGTTAGTGAACAATGAGAACTTTATATCTCTGGTATCTGACAAGTGTGCTTATTCTTTTATTATCCTTAGAAATGGACCAAGTTCAAGCATGTTTTAATTTACCACAGGATATGGTACCTCTGGTTGGCAAGCACCTGAACAACTTCTTCGTGGGCGTCAAACACGAGCTATGGATTTGTTCAGTTTGGGTTGCATACTCTTCTTTTGTATTACCCAAGGAAAACATCCATTTGGCAATCATTTTGAAAGGGATGCAAACATTATTCACAATCGCATGGACCTCTTCTTGGTGGATCATATACCAGAAGCTGAACATTTACTTTGTCAACTGTTACAACCTGACCCAAAGATGAGGCAAGCAGACTTTTTTTCACAATTTCCATAGTTACATTGCAGTCATTCCCTCTGCTCATTTTTTCTGATTTGCTAAGTACATGCTTCTTGTGTATCATCAGGCTGAATGTGGTAGAAGTATTGTCACCCTCTTTTTTGGAATTCTGAGACACGACTTTCATTTTTACGAGATGTAAGCGATCGTGTTGAATTAGAAGACAGAGAAAATGAATCAGAGCTACTAAAATCGTTAGAAAATAGTGCGCCAAATGCATTTGGTGGGAAATGGGATGATAAGTTAGATGTTGCATTCATTACAGACATGGGTCGCTACAGAAAATATCGTTTGGATTCCATACGTGACCTTCTACGAGTAATAAGAAATAAGTTGAATCATTACCGGGAACTTCCAAAAGAACTCCAGGTAGCCTCTTCCATCCTTTTATTTGAGTATATTCATCTTAAATTCTTGAGATCAATTTGCTGTGTGTATGTAACTTGGTTCAGGTAATTTCTTTGTATGGTTTTCTTATGTAGATATTTGTAGTTATATTATCGCTTTGTTGAACCAATCAATTAGAAAGTGTGCTTCTTGCTTCAGAATGTGTTGCGAGTTTAGGTACCGCAATATGTATGCTGAACATATTATTTGGTTTCCAATACTTTTCCATTTTGTCTGATCATCATCATTTTTTTCAAAAGGAGCATTTTTCACTTCGGCTTCAACCGTATGAAAAAGAACTTGAATTGGATATACTTGTTGGGTTTGTTTACTTTTACCGCTTTTTTTTTCGCTTGGATCTCAAATAAAATATTGCTCAGCATCCCATTATTCTCTTTACTTCGTATACTAAATTTAAAGCTCGTGTCATACTGATCCACTTGTTAATGCTGATTAACTATTTGAGGGTGTTTCATGTGTTGTGCGCTTTGTGAATCGAGTCTCATATATAAAGCAGAACTTGCAAGGGTATTTGTTCTTTATGCTGAAGTATTTCCAATGGCCGCAGGAACTTGCAAGGGTATTTGTTCTTTATGCTGAAGTATTTCCAATGGCCGCAGGAAACTCTTGGACCTGTTCCTCAAGGATTTGATATGTACTTTGCAAGTCGATTCCCAAAGCTCCTAATTGAAGCCTACAAAGTGGTTTACCGATTCTGTAAGGAAGATGATTCCCTTAGCAAGTATTTCCAAAGCAGCCTTTTGTAGATTCAGATCTTGTGCTCCAAAGACTCGAACCAACGGATTTGACTCGACAATGCTGATCATCGTTGTAAATGTTTTCGTGTTGTAAAACTAATATGAGAAGTGCCTGTTTTGTACTTCTTGGATGCAATAACCAAACCCTAGTATATTATACTAAAAAGGTTGTATCTACTATGTTTATAATCCAAATCCTGCTTAATTCATTGCAAATTGTGATTCACATTTGGAATTGAGAGGTTCAGAAACCTCTGTTCAGTGATCTTCCTGCACTTTAGTGTCTTTTCGTTGTTTGGATCACATGTTCGTCGAGTGATAGCATTCAATGAAAAGCTGAAATGTTGTGTGCCATTAAATATTCATTACAATCAACAGTGCTACCCAATAACATGACATGCTGTAACCTGATTGAAAGCGGGTGAAGTGGTATGAGACAGGAGACATCATTGCAATGAAGGATCACAATTCTTCCAGTTGTTATTGCAATCAAACTTTCTTATAATCATGTGATCAGATGTAAGGCCTTTGAAGCCATTCAATCAGTATACACCACATTGACCTCAATCAATTGTTTTTTTTTTTTTTTGGTTTTGCCGTAGGTAATACAAAAATGATTCTATGTTTACAACATGCTACTCCATAATTCCAACTCCTGTGCGCCATTACCATGCTAAACTCACTTTCTGCTGTAAGATTGCAAGCAATGCCTAGAAATCTTGCAACAAATTATTCTAGTTCAGAGAAGGCTGATGGCAACAATAGCTGAAGCAGATGAATTCAAGCAACAAAATCATGCAACACCTGTTGATCCAAATTGGTGCTCATATTAGATTGCATCTTTTGCAGCTTGCACCGCGAGAAGGCTCTGTTGATGGTCTGATAACAGGAAAGCCAACATCACAGTGCTGCAGCCCGAGTGTGAGAGACCGCTCACTGTTTTGACCTAACTCAGCCATCTGATAGACCAAAAACCCCGTCTGTGCCAGCTAGAGCATTTGTCCAATTGATGGATATGAATCTTGCGTAGTACCAGCTTCTCAGAATCCTTTGGGTAACTGGCAAAAAAGTATCACAGCATTGTGTTAGAGTGAAGAATCATTGTACTCACAAAAAAACCAGGTGGAAAAGAAATGTTGGAGCTTACGGATGAAGGAAGTGCCTCAAACAGCCACATGCGGAGAATAGAGACAGATGACTCGGGCAAACCCCTCTGTGGCCTCCAAGAATGCTGTTGCATCAGACCATACTGATGCAAGGTTCCCTGTTGCCGTAACTGCTGATCTATGTATCTAAGGCGAGATAACGCACTGCTGCTACCGCTTAAATCCTCTGGTTCACCAAGACTTTTCTTGGTAGCTCGAATTTGGCCACTAATGGCATCTCTCATGCAGTGAAAATGCCATGAAATGGTTTGAAGAGCAAGTACAATGTATGGTTTAGCAGCCCCACAACCAGCTATTGCATCAAACGATAACACTATTATCTGCAACTGATGGGAATACTGTGCATACCTGCTATCAACCTGCAATTAAAAGGTTAACTGAAGATGAAAGACAATGAATCTGTTCTCAGGTCACATTACAAAATCAGAAGAGCATCACATTGATAGAGTTGATTGCATAAAAGTGATTATTGGCATTATTCCACTCACCAGAACTAAGCCTCTTTAGAAAATTTTGTTTAGGCGCATCTTAGGCGTATAATATTTCAGATATGGAGAAAAACTAATATGATCATAGTAGTCCCCAAGGTCGCATCGGTTAGAGCTGTGCCGTTGGAGTATTGTTATAGTCGGTAAATCGATTTACAGATATGGAAATCGAAAAACTAATATGAAATCGATAGAGCTAGTCCCTTCCATTTCACCGTGTATTCGTGCGACCGATACGGAGATACCAGCCGTTCCGCCGGTAGAGGGGTCCCGCGCATCGGTATCCTGTCGGACCGGGCTACGTACCGCAAATATATACGGTAAATTTGAAAGTCAAACGACGGCTTCCGAACGAGACCTTACTAGTGTTTGCATAGAGTGTAGTTCTCATGGTAAAATTTGTGCCAGTTATTTTCAAGTTCCTTCTTAATATTCAAATATATACAAATTTGAAAGTTTCTAATTACAAGGAGCACAAATTTAGGTTTGCAAACAATGTCACTTGCGACACTACCTCACGGCTCAGGTAAAAGTCTGTTGTCTACTTTAAGGTAAGAAGGTAATAGCAGAAGCTTTTTCAAATCATGGTAAAGTTTGCCAGTCATTTGTAAGTTCCTTCTTGAAAAAAAAGAAAGATATTTGCAAGTTTCTAAACATATTGTGGTCGAGAACAAATATTGCTAGGAAGCATATGTTATAACCGATCAAGTAGCAAAGGAAGCTACCTCTTCTGCAAATTCTCAAACTTAGCAAAGGAAGCTAAGTTTGAATGAGATAAATGTTTATTCATCAATTTGACTTGGTCAGTATTTGAACAAACTGAATTGTTGCATATACTATGGCAGACAAAAAACTATAAGTAGTTATATTCTGGAGCATGATAACTCGATTATCAATGAAACAGTGGCTTTCAATTAATCTGAGAAATACTTGGGTATTCATCTCTGGAAGCCAAAACCAAAATGCAGAATAAAATAATGGGCAGAAATTTTGCATACTATCATTAGATCTCTGCATACTGCCTTTTTCTAAATAGCAAAAGAACAAATAATCTGCATGCTACAATTATAGGTTAATGATCACTACTAAGTTTTCAAACTTTAGAAAGCAAAAAAGGAAAGGAAATGAAGGTACCATCATGGCGGATTGCAATTTCTCTTATGCGCCTAACAAGTCCACTGATTGGGTCACTAAAGACTTTAGTCTCCAGGTTGCCCTCCAAAGACAAAATGGACCTACAACAAAGCAGGTAACAAATAATTACCACTGCCAAGACTAAAAACTCTGACTGAATAGAGATGCAAAAAAATTAGCACAATTAGAACTTCCCAATCACATAATATTAGTCATTTACAAAAATTACTTTAGGCACAAACAATATATTAAAGAAATTGTTCATATCATAGTAAATCAAAAGTTTAGATTACATTGATATTACCTATATTTGACATGTCTAGAAGCCATGTAATATTATAAACACCCTACATGTATGTATCATAAGTTAACATTACTAGATCATGTGTAATAACATTTCATAGGCGTTAAGTATCCAAGAAATAGTGGTCCTGTACAGAAGACTCCCACTAAGATGATGTCTGGAAAGGGTCAACTTTTGAGGAACTTGCATCTGCAAATAGAGTAGACTATTTTCATGACTAGTGCTGATCACAAAAGGACCAACCTTACCACGATGCCATAGGCCACCCTCTTATTGTCTACTCAATCAAATGCACAAAAAGAGAACCAAAAAACCAGATTTTGTCTCTTTTGGAAGTGATAATATGCTTAGTGCCTCTCTTTTTTTTTTATGTTGCAAAGTTTCCAACATTAGATGAATTGTCATTAGCAGTTGTTCTTCAAATGAAATCTAAGGTTGAGCATCCTAGACATCTCTTGTCCATTTAGTACCAACAGAACAAATCTGGTTTGCATAAGACTTAACAAGTCACCTGAATTAGATGAACTGTAATTAGCAGTTGTTCTTCAAATGAAATCTAAGGTTGAGCATCCTAGACATATCTTGTCCATTTAGCACCAGCAGAACAAATCTGGTTTGCATAAGACTTAACAAGTCACCCGAACACCATCGCCCATTTCGAATATTGCAAATAATCAGCTGCTTCATAATGGCATAATGATGCGGAAACAAACCTTACAGAGGCAAATTAATGCATTTAGAAGAGCAGCATTACGGGTAAAAGATAGTTGATTTCATCACAATGTCAAAGTAAATCACTAGACATTACTCAGTTGTATCATCAGACGAAACTCACCCAGGCTTGACGTGCTTGAGGGCGAGACTGCTCAGCCGGTCAGGGTACACACTGACCCTGTGCCACTGCACAGCGCACCGTTCTGCATACTCTCTCGGCTCCTCATTGTCAAGCGGCCGGCGGTTGTTCCGGATCCCTCCAGTCCCCAGCGAGAAGAGAACCACGGTGCGCCCGCTCCTCAGGTTCTTCTGCACCGGCCGCTGCCCCACCTTCCCCACAAGGATCGCCTTCGAGACAAACAGACCTCTCGATCAAAAACGATACCCCTATGGTCGACCGCGTTTAAAGGAGTTAGTTCAGAGTTAGGGTTCGCTGCAACTTTTCACCTTGTAAACGCCTTGATCAAGGTCGTTCTCAAGGGGGCGCTGGAAGGGACAAGGCCGCTGGGGCGGTCTCGCCGAAGGCTGTGGCATCTTCGCCGGCGGAGGGGGAGGAAGGTGAAGGGTGAGAGGTTTCGTCCGTGTCCGAGGGGAAATCTTCTGAGTCGGCGCCGGAGGAGGAGGATGAGGAAGAGAAGCGTACGGCGGCGGGGAGGAGAAGCGGGTGACCAGTAGGAGGAGCGCGGAGGCGCCTGGAGAGGGACGCGAACGCGGAGAAGGAAGAGGAAGCGGCCATGGAGCGGAGCTAGGTCTCTTCGTTGGTAATAAAACCCTAAAGCTGGAGATGGGACATCGGGTTTTAGATGGTTAAGAAGGCGAGGCCACTCGAGAAACATACACTCGGATCCGTAAATGGAGCGACGACGGCCCGACCACTCCAAAACATAACGTTGCGACGTGTGGCCTCTCTGCATCAATCGTAGTGGGTAATACAACATTTATTTGATTAGTTTATCGATTTTTGTTAATATTAGGCCTGTTGTTGGTTGTCTCATGTGGAAGTGATGTGGAAGCCTATTCGGATCCAATATGATCCTTTGCTCGAGTTTGTCGGACATGCTAGATGTATATGTTAGGTGTGTGTTGTCCTTTTTTATAGTTGCAATACATGCGATCGTGGGGTGTTAGATTTCGATCGTAACCGTTGCTAGCCGACGTAGAGCCAGGGATTATGTGGCCTTCTGACACATGGCACTACTACCAATTGGTTCCGTGCGATGCTGAAATGGCACTTAGAGGTGGATCACGTGGCTCTATTATGTCGACCACGTGAAGCCTAAATGTCAGTCATGGAAGTCCATGCGTCAACCAAGTGGCTCTGACGTGTCGACCTCATTGGTTGATATGTTGAGTATATGGCATCGATGTGTCTATCACATCATTTTCTCGTGATAGTTCATAATCATGCATTTTGCCAAAACCATATGGATTTGAGCCAAGAACATAACCCACAGCGCATGTGAGCATTCGTCGAGCACAATTGACCCTTAAAATTGATTGAATCAATCTAGGCCACAGCACTGCACGTGAGCATTGTTTGACCGATTCATGATGCTTTTGGTATTGATTTTGATTAATATCTTGGTATACTGAAGATTAATCTAATATATTGGCATCATCAATCAATCGAAAATATGAGAATGAGATATACAAAAGAATCGAAAATATTTAGTCAGTAAGGTTTGACTAAATATTCAGACCAAATCTTTTTTTCAAAGAATTTGGTCTAAATATTCAGCCCGCCTCCTCCACCAACCATTCTGTCCGCTGCCGGAGAGCTCCGACAAAGCACCCAGCCGTTTCAGATAGGCGTAGAACATCCCTCTTGGCATCTCTTGTCGCCGCCTGCAACAGATCGAATGGCACCCACCTCCATCGCTCCGAGGAAGCACCCAGCCGTTTCAGATACGCCTAGACCATCCCCCTCTGCATCTTTTGTCGTCGGCTGCAACAGATCGAATGGCACCGCTCCACGCATCCGTCGCCCCCCTCCCTTTACATCTCCTCCCCCCCGGTGGTGCCGTGTTATCCCTCCATGGCTTGGCTCCTCATGAAACCTCCGCCAGCTGCGCCAGTAGAAGAAGAAATGCCATCTCCCCAACGCTGCATGAGAGCTCCGACAAAGCACCCGTAGAACATCCCGCTCCTTGTTTCCTTGCCCCCATTCCACCGCTTTGACCTAGTGGGGTTTGCCTTATCTTGATCCATCCGCGGCCGATTTAGTCGCTCCCCAAAATCAACCCCCACTTCCCCTCCTCTCCCTCCATTCGATGCTGCCATCCGCGCGCTCCGTCGCTTTCTTCGCCGTGCTCCTGCTAGGGTTGCTCGTCTCCGGCGTGTTGACGGAGAGCGAATCTTGGGGGACCGCAGCTGCTTCTGCTTCCCCCTCTTCCTTCTCCTCCTACTCCTCGGCTTTCTCTTCGTGCTCCGCCCACTAGCGAGATCTTCGTGGAAGAAAAATGGACCAACCGGCCATTGTCGGGGGATTTGGTACCGGTCGAGGAGTCTCCTCCTTTTGTCCCGGATCCCAAATCGGCGTTGCTATTGAGTTCGGCTGAAAGGTAAGCACTTGGATTTTGGATTTTGGATTGTGTGTTTTTGATTGGTTGTGTTTGTTAAAGATCCAACTTTTTAAAGTTCAAGACACGAATTTGAAGATAGTTGTCATGAATTTTGACTCTCTCCTTTCGAAATTCAACATTACTTGCAACTTAGTAGAGGCTGGCTGCTGGAACAATGGCAATTTGCTAGCTGTGATAGGCATTCTTTTAAGCGTGTCGACTTGTGTGAATGTGTGTTTCAAAGTAGCAGTAGCTTGACATTTTTTAACTGGCATTCACACACTAAGAACCATTGGCTTTCTGATATTTTCTATATTAGCTGATGGAAACAGTTGATGGAGCTGTATTGCATCTTTTTTAACTTGTTTCATCAGTTGTTAGATGAATGCATAGGTATACCTTCAAGTGGGTGGAACTAATACTCGGTGTTTTCAAGTTTTGTTAGTAGAAGTAATTTTGGATCTATGGATCTTCTTGTTCGACTTTAAGCTTAAAAGTCCTTTTCAGGTAGACAGTGACCGTGTGATATGTATTTGTGCTGTTTTAGGAACAAATTGATCTGGTTATTTAACAACTCCTAATTCAACATGCCAAGCTTTTTCTGACATACATGACATGACATTGTTGGTACAAGCAATAACCTTTTGTATATGTATGAAATATCGTGTTCTTTATGTGAATTCTTTTGGTTGTTTAAACCTATTTATGTGTGTGCTCTTTAGGATACTTACATATATGTTGCTGTGTTTTATTTTTAGTTTTTGTTTCTTATTGTGTTGCATCAGCAAGGAGGGCAGATTCTTCCTCCATCGCTTTGCCAAATGGTACTATCTATTTCATGAATAAATCTACAAAACCTCAGTGGAAGCTTTTGATACGTCAGCCACTATCATATTAATGGAGATCTCCTTCAAATGATGATCCTGATTATATTGTGTTTTCTGATAGCAATGGGGAACTTTATGAATATAGCAAGTATGCTGGCATAAGGCTACGCTCGCAAATGTCTCAGTGTTTTTTGTTATGTTTATAGTATCTAGCATGTGCTTTTCGTGTGGAGATGATGACACATGAAAAACGTAAATGATTGGGAGATGGCATGGGAAGCTGCTAGTCCTTATCCCAGTGTATATACTATATAGTATAGACCAATAACATTGTTACTATTAGTATAGATGGCATGGGGGGCCTGCTAGTCCTTTTCCCAACTGTCGGGGTTCCTATGGCTAAAGAACAGTCAGTTGCATCCAAGCTAGAGTCTGGCAAAGCTACTTATATTACCATCATAAGAACTGATTATTTTCTGAATAGTTATGATATAAATAATCATTTATGGAGTGTGATGATTTCTCATATCAGTGCTCAGAATGTTGGCCCTGGACTGACAAATACCATGTATGATGAAATGGAAATGTCATCCGTGTCCGGAAGAAATATTCCTGTCCACTTTACTGGCGAGACTGATCAACTACCTAAACCCAAGGCTATGTTTCCTCCCTCATTTTCATAAGCTTGCTCATTCTTTTATTATCCTTAGAAATGGACCAAGTTCAAGCATGTTTTAGTTTACCATAGGATATGGTACCTCTGGTTGGCAAGCACCTGAACAACTTCTACATTTTGACGAGCTATGGATTTGTTTAGTTTGGGTTGCATACTATTCTTTTGTATTACCAAAGGAAAACATCCATTTGGCAATCATTTTGAAAGGGATGCAAACATTATTCACAATCGCATGGACCTCTTCTTGGTGGATCATATACCAGAAGCTGAACATTTACTTTGTCAACTGTTACAGCCTGACCCAAAGATGAGGCAAGCAGACTTTTTTTCACAATTTCCATAATTACATTGCAGTCATTCCCTCTGCTCATTTTTTCTGATTTGCTAAGTACATGCTTCTTGTGTATCATCAGGCTGAATGCGGTAGAAGTATTGTGTCACCCTCTTTTTTGGAGTTCTGAGACACTGACTTTCTTTTTTACGAGATGTAAGCGATCGTGTTGAATTAGAAGACAGAGAAAATGAATCGGAGCTGCAAAAATCGTTAGAAAATAGTGATAGAATGAAAATATATTTGTTAAGCTTGTTTCATATAGTAGAGTACAAGACTTATTTATACAGGTTTAGGAGGGAGGATTTCCCTCAACAACTTAGCGAGGATTTCCCTCAACAACTCAGCAAGATTTCCTCAGACAGTTTGAGGAAATCTTATCTGCTATCTTATCTACTATCATGCCCCCGCAAGATGATGCTCCTGTCGGGGACATCAATCTTGGACCGATGTAAGGAAAATAGTTTACGGGCAAGAGGCTTTGTGAATGAATCTGCTAGTTGATCAGCCGTGTGTACGTGAGAAACACGCAGTTGATGTCGGAAACTTGATCTTGCACGAAGTGGAAATCGATGGCAATATGTTTCATGCGGGAGTGGAACATTGGATTGGCGCATAGGTAGGTAGCTCTGACATTATCACAGTAGATTGTAGGAGTAGGGGTGGAGTTGATGTTGAGTTCCTTGAGCAGATTCCTGACCCAATTGAGTTCTGCAGTAGTAGTAGCGATGGCACGGTATTCGATTTGCCATTGTTGACCGTGCAGGATCGTTTTTGCTTCTTAGAACTCAATCGATTGATTAGCTCCAATGAAGACAATATATCCCGACGTGGATGTTTTATCATCGAAGTTTCCTGTCCAATCAGCATCGGCAAAAGCATGGAGATGTAACGGAGAGTGTTTGCTGAGAAAGATATCGTGATTGAGAGTCCCTTTAAGATATCGTAAGATTCGTTTGATTGCAGACCAATGCATAATAGATGGCTGATGCATAAATTGTGATAACTTGTTGACTGCAAATGAGATGTCTGAACGGGTGAGGACTAAGTATTGTAAGGAGCCAATTACTTGACGATATTGAGTAGGTTCCGTAGCAGGACTGTCATCACATAATTTGAGTGATTCAGCAGTAGAGAGAGGAGTTGTAACTTCTTTTGCATCTTACATATTTGTCTTCGATAATAAATCTTAAATGTACTTTCTTTGTGATAGGAAGAGACCTGAAGATGTATATGTTGCTTCTATACCCAAAAAGTAACTCAAAGTGCCTAGATCTTTAAGGGAGAATCGATCTGCTAATTGCTTGATGAATGCTTGGATCACTATAGGATTATTGCCCGTGACATTAATGTCATCGACAGACACCAGAAGATATATTGTCTTCATTTTGTTGTCGTAGAAATAGCGATGTATCAGATTTGGAATTGATAAAGCCAATTGAAGTAAAAAACGAGCCAAGTTCATTGTACCATACTCTTGGAGCTTCACGAAGTTCATAAATAGCTTTCTGTAGTTTGCAAACATGCCTTGGATATTGAGAATTGAGGAAACCAGGAGGTTGCTGCATAAAGACGTCTTCAGTTAGAGTCGCTTGTAAAAAGGTATTGTTAACATCCAATTGTCATAATTGTCAGCCTTTAGTAGTGGCCAAACTTAAGATAAGTTGGATTGTTGTAGGTTTAACAACAGGACTAAATGTCTCAGTGAAATCAACACCAGGTCGTTGATGAAACCCTTTGGCAACTAGCCGTGCTTTATATCTGCAAACGGATCCATCAGGATTCCGCTTCATTCAAAAGACCCATTTACACCCGATGATATTTTGTGTGTGGTGAAAGGGTACAAGGGTCCATGTTGAGTTATGGAGGAGGGCATCATATTCTTCACACATGGCTTTACGCCAGTGTAGAGATTTTTGGGCTTGAGTAAATATTGTGGGCTTAATGGTCTTAAGTGAGGATTCTGTGATAGTATGTACGTCAAGGATTTGACGTGGTTTAAAAATACCGCTCTTGGAGCGTGTTGTCATTGGATGTTCGAAAGCAATGGGATTGTGAGGTTGTATTGGTGGTAGAGGTGGTGGAGAGTCATTGACACGCACTGGGTCAAGTTGAGATACTTCAGTGTCATTAGGTCTAGGAGGAGGCAAAGACAATGATTGTGTTTCTGAATGTGTGGCCTCATTAATAGGAAAAACTTAAGTAGGGAGTGGAGAAGGAATACAGAGCTGCTGAACTGGAGTAGCAGTGGATTATGTACTTGAGGGGAAGAACTGGATGATGTCATGGGGGTCGTATCTGATAGGGTTGAAGATATATTCCAGTGATGAATGTCTGGCGGAGCGGCTTGCACAACAGGAGACTTATGGGTGTGGAAAGGAAAGGTAGACTCCACAAAAATAACGTGTCGTGATACAAAGACTTGTTGGGTTTAAGGGTTGTAGCATCGGAAGGTGTTATGTTCAAGGAAGTATCCTATAAAGACACAAGGCTTAGATCTTACTGATATCTTACTGATATCTTATTGGAGGCATAGGAACGTAATCATGGATAACATAGACAGCCAAATACTTTAAGTTTCTTAAAATTTGGAGTTTTATGAAATAGCATTTCAAATGGGGATTGATAATATAAGACTGGAGTAAGCATACGATTGATAAGATAGACTGCAGTTTGAAAGGCTACTCGACGTAAGGTTGGAGGCATGGAGGCCTGATGTAGAAGTGTGAGACCGGTTTCAACTATATGTCAATGTTTGCGTTTAGCAGAGCTAACTAATTGAGTATGTGGGGGTGACTTAAGGTGTTGTATGCCATAAGTTGAAAGACATAATGTCAAGGCTTGATATTCACCTCCACCATCAGAGTAGACTGTTTTTATTATAGACTGAAAGAAGTTCTCAACCAACTTTTTAAAGTTGGTAAAGACTGTGGAAACTTCAGATTTATGGTGAAGAGGGTACAACCATGTGTACTTAGTGAAATACTCTACAAAAATAATATAAAATCTGAATTTGTCAAAAGAAATGGTTGGAGTAGGGCTTCAAACATCTATATAAATAATTTCAAACGGTTTAAAGCAAGATATAAAAGATGTACCAAAGGGTTGTCTATGACTTTTATTGCTAAGACAAGCATCACAATGAGTTATAAAATCACTTGATTTAAAACTAGGAAGAGAATAACGAGAAATTAATTTTTGCTGGATAAGGGACTAGGGATGACCAAAACGACGATGCCACACATCAATTGAAGCTGCAACCGAAGAGTGGATAGTGGGTTGGGTTATTTGTGGAGCTGATGGTCATTCGTAAATATTGCCTCTATTCTGGCCTTGAACTAAGGATGCCTTCGTGTTCAAATCCTTAACAAGAAAAGAATCAGGAAAGAATTCAATAGAAGTATTGTTGTGTTTGCAAAATTGAGAAACAGAAATAAAGTTTCGCTTAATGTGAGGTGCACACAGAACATCATCGAGTGTAAAACTTGTGATATGAGAATTAAGCGTTGTGGAGCCAGTATGAGTATTAGGAATAGCTTTACCATCGTCGATGATTGCAGCAGAGATTGCTCTGCTTCTGTCGTACCGCAGCAGGAAAGAAGCAGGGGGCTGCGACGAGGCAGGGGCAAGAGGGGAAGAAGTTGCTGTTGAGAAGAAGAACGCGGCTTCGGGAGAGGACAGCGATGAGTAGCGATTGCTGTCGTCGGACGAGCTGCCGTTGTGAAGAAGAACGCAGCTTCGGGAAGGGACTGCGAGAAGAGAATTTGCTCTAGGCAAAATGCTCTGATACCATGATAGAATGAAAATATATTTGTTAAGCTTGTTTCAGATAGTAGAGTACAAGACTTATTTATACAGGTTTAGGAGGGAGGATTTCCCTCAACAACTCAGCAAGATTTCCTCAGACAGTTTAAGGAAATCTTATTTGTTATCAAATAGTGCGCCAAATGCATTTGGTGAGAAATGGGATGATAAGTTAGATGTTGCATTCATTACAGACATGGGTCTTTACAGAAAATATCGTTTCGATTCCATACGAGACCTTCTACGAGTAATAAGAAATAAGTTGAATCATTACCAAGAACTCCAGGTAGCCTCTTCCATCCTTTTATTTGAGTATATTCATCTTAAATTCTTGAGATCAATTTGCTGTGTGTGTGTAACTTGGTTCAGGTAATTTCTTTGTATGGTTTTCTTATGTAGATATTTGTAGTTATATTATCGCTTTGTTGAACCAATCAATTAGAAAGTGTGCTTCTTGCTTCAGAATGTGTGGCGAGTTTTGGTACCGCAATATGTATGCTGAACATATTATTTGGTTTCCGATACTTTTCCATTTTGTCTGATCATCTTCATTTTTTCCAAAAGGAGCATTTTTCACTTCGGCTTCAACCGTATGAAAAAGAACTTGAATTGGATATACTTGTTGAGTTTGTTTACTTTTACCGCTTTTTTTTCGCTTGGATCTCAAATAAAATATTGCTCATCACCCCATTATTCTCTTTACTTCATATACTAAATTTAAAGCTCGTGTCATACTGATCCACTTGTTAATGCTGATTAACTACTTGAGGGTGTTTCATGTGTTGTGTGCTTGGTGAATTGAGTCTCATATATAAAGCAGGACTTGCACGGGTATTTGTTCTTTATGCTGAAGTATTTCCAACGGGCGCAGGAAACTCTTGGGCCTGTTCCTCACGGATTTGATATGTACTTTTGCAAGTCGATTCCCAAAGCTCCTAATTGAAGTCTACAAAGTGGTTTACCGATTCCGTAAGGAAGAGGATTCCCTTTGCAAGTATTTCCAAAGCAGCCTTTTGTAGATTCAGATCTTCTGCTCCAAAGACTCGAAGTGCCTGTTTTGTACTTGTCGGATGCAATAACTAAACCCTAGTATATTATCCTAAAAAGGTTGTATCTACTACGTTTATAATCCAAATCCTGCCTAATTCATTGCAAATTGTGATTCACATTTGGAATTGAGAGGTTCAGAAACCTCTGTTCAGTGATCTTCCTGCACTTTAGTGCCTTTTTGTTGTTTGGATCTCATGTTGGCTGAGTGTTTGCATTCAATGAAAAGCTGAAATGTTTTGTGCCATGAAATATTCATCACAATCAACAGTGTTACCAAATAACATGACATGCTGTAACCTGATTGAAAGCGGGTGAAGTGGTATGAGACAGGAGACATCATTGCAATGAAGGATCACAATTCTTCCAGCGGTTATTTCGATCGAACTTTCTTACAATCATGTGATTGTAAGGCCTTTGAAGCCATTCAATCAGTATACACCACATTGACCTAAATCAATTGTATTTTTCTTCTTTCTTTTTTTTTTGGCGTAGGATATACAAAAATGATTCTATGTTTACAACATGCTACTCCATAATTCCAACACCTCCTGTGCTCCATTACCATGCTAAACTCGCTTTATCCTGATGGCAACAATAGCCGAAGCAGATGAATTCAAGAAACAAAATCATGCAACACCTGTTTGATCCAAATTGGGTAACTGATTTCTCGTCAAGCCTGTCTTCTTGTCAATCAAGAATAAGAAGTTTACCTGACGTCTCGTCAAGCCTGTCCGTCTTGCAAGTACCAGCTTCTCAGAATCCTTTGGGTAACTGGCAAAAACGTATCACAGCATTGTGTTAGAGTGAAGAATCATTGTACTCACAAAAGAACCTGGTGGAAAAGAAATGTTGCTGGAGCTTACGGGTGAAGGAAGTGCTCAAACAGCCACACGCGGAGAATAGAGACAGATGACTCGGGCAAACCCCTCTGTGGCCTCCATGAATGCTGTTGCATCAGACCATACTGATGCTAGATTCTCTGTTGTCGTAACTGCTGATCTATGTATCTAAGGCGAGAAAACCCACTGCTGCTACTGCTTAAATCCTCTGGTTCACCAAGACTTTTCCTGGTAGCTCGAATTTGGCCACTAATGGCATCTCTCACGCAGCGAAAATGCTGTGAAATGGTTTGAAGAGCAAGTAGAGTGTATGGTTTAGCAGCCCCACAACCAGCTATTGCATCAAACCATGACACTATCATCTGCATCTGATGGTAATACTGTGCATACCTTCTATCAACCTGCAATTAAAAGGTTAACTGAAGATGAAAGACAATGAATCTGTTCTCAGGTCACAATACAAAATCAGAAGAGCATCACATTGATAGAGTTGATTGCATAAATGTGATTATTGGAGTTATTCCACTCACCAGAACTAAGCCTCTTTAGAAAATTTTATTTAGGCGCATCTTAGGCGTATAATATTTCAGATATGGAGAAAAACTAATATGATCACAGTAGTCCCTCCCATAGTGTTGTATAGAGTGTAGTTCTCATGGTAAAATTTGTGCCAGTTATTTTCAAGTTCCTTCTTAATATTCAAATATATACAAATTTGAAAGTTTCTAATTACAAGGAGCACAAATTTAGGTTTGCAAACAATGTCACTTGCGACACTACCTCACGGCTCAGGTAAAAATCTGTTGTCTACTTTAAGGTAAGAAGGTAATAGCAGAAGCTTTTTCAAATCATGGTAAAGTTTGTCAGTTATTTTTAAGTTCCTTCTTGAAATAAAAGATAGATATTTGCAAGTTTCTAAACATATTGTGGTCAAGAACAAATATTGCTAGGAAGCATATGTTATAACCAATCAAGTAGCAAAGGAAGCTACCTCTTCTGCAAATTCTCAAACTGCACTCTGGACAGAGATGTTATTTCTGAAAGTCCGTCATATAACATGCTTCTAAAATCTAATAACTTAATCAGTGTTTTTTCCTTTTGACCGAAAGCATATAACCATTTATTTGTACATATGTCTTCCCATGTATTCAAAGATAATCTACTAATGGTAGATACAACTAAGAAAACTTGCTGCAAATCAATAAGGCATTTTCTTTTACGTCCACAATCATGTATAAATGCATAGGAAGAAATAGGAGATTAACCACATAATAACAGGACCAGAATCCTGTCATGGCAGATGCTTTAGAAACATTCAGGTTCAAGAATTTCCACCAGCTACTGGTTAGACAAACAAAAAAATCTCAGACCTTAAAAACTAAACATGTTTTTTATTTTTAATTTTGGGATCCGCAAGCATGCTTGCACTTTTGTGGCTATATGAAGAAACATTACACCATTTGTAGTTTGCTTGAACAAAAGCTAACCAAAAGTGGACAACAAAGAAATTTATTTCACAAGAAGCAAAACATTCAAACTAATAGATTTAAACTAATTAGAGCTTGATAGGTATTATATATATCATTCTCCTATTTCAATAACATTTATTGTAAATTTTGGAAATCTTTTACAATGTATTGGTGATTGGAAACACATCAAATTGAGTCATGTCAACCAACATTTAGTTTTTTAATTATCCTAAAATGAAATTAAAATTCTCATAATAAAAATGATATCATTAAGATAAAAGGAAAGGAAAGGCAAAGTTATATACCTCATCCAACATTTGCAAAAGATTTGAGACCTTGTTTTGAAGAACCTCCTTTTCAGAAGCTGAGAGCTCACTTGAAGAATTAGCAGCAGCCTCTTGAGGGTTTGAAGCCATCACTTCACTTTTTGATCCCGTGTTAGCATCCTTATTTGTCATGGCACCAGCAGAAGCATAGACACTTTGGCTTCTATCTGTTTTTGGCCTCAAAGCCTTCCGGACATTGACAACTTCGTCAAGTAATTCTTGTGCTGGCCTGAGATTTTTAGAATTTGGAATCAAGCTTGTAAGACTTGAAAGTTCATTAGGGGAGACGTTGCCATGCATACTGTTGTTTTGAAAGCTTTCTTCCCTCAGTGGGCCAACAGTTCCAGATGTTAACTGATGTGAATCAATGAAAGAGATACCTAAGCTTGTAGGATGGTACTGAATTGAAGGAACCAGCATTTGTGTGCTAAGGCTGAGTGATAACCCTTGATTTTGCATGGTTGAAACATTTGAATGCTGCAAAGACAAGCTTTGCCCATTTATGATGCCCAGCTGTGTCCGCAGACTCACCTGAGGATCGTCAGGATGAATTAGAACATCTGCACCATTTATGGAACCTTCCAAAGAACGCATAAATAACATCTGTATTATGAGCATGGTCTCCATGATGTGAAGTTACCACATTGGAATTCCCAACAGCCATGCCTTGTGAAATGATGGTAGTGGTGACAGGAAGCTCATTGTGATTCTGCTGTGTTCGAGTGCTACCAGCTAATGCATCCGCATACGAGCCAGAATTTGAAAAGCTAAGGTACATCATGTTTCCAGGAACTGGTGATTCAGAATGCAAAGCATGCACTGGATTCCTTAGAGAAAGATTTAGAGAGTTTCACTTTGGTTGTTAGACATAAAAAAGAATGTAGACAATTTTCTCTTGCTTGGTTTTAAACATGGCAAGATCTGCAGACATGGCAGGATGATGGATCATTGCGATATTTTGGCTATAATATAATAACTGACTTATTTCCAGGAATATGGATGAACTCAGACACAGAAAGCTCAAGTCCCTTATGAGGAAATGAATGATGATGCAATTGTCAGGAATACATGTCAAGATTAACTTATAAATCAGAAAAACTTAATATCATTCAGATGCAAACACAAAGTATAGTTAATGAATAACAAATGACCAGAAACAGCCATAGCAGAGCAGCGATAAAACAAACATGATAAGATGGTGGCATTCTGAATTGAAATACGTCTTAACACCAATAAAACCAAACAACTAAGGTGCAACAAAGGTCTAAGCAAAGATATTTTTAAAAAGATGGGGCCTTTGTACCTCTTTCTCAAGCTCGGAGATTCTCTGAACGAGTGCTTCTCTGTCCCTCCTCTGCAACACCGCCTCATCAAGAAACCCCGCTTCTCTAAACCGCCTCCACACCTGCGCCTCGCTCTGTTCTTTCTCACGATCCTCGCCATCACCACATAAAGGCAGCTCCTCCGGTTGAGGAATCCCGTTCCCGGCCACCACCTCCCTACCTTTCCTCCTGCCAGGTACCGCGCCGCCCCAATTGCCAAAACTTGATTGTGCAGGCCAATTCCTCCGCGCTGCGACCGCCCCGGGCGAAGGAAACAAACCCTTCTTCTGCGGTGCAAGCATCGTAACTCCCTTTCATAACTTCAAGGCATCAATGTTCTACATGGCAACCAAACCTACATGAATCAGGTTTGTGGCAAGAAATAACGAAGGAACCGCGGTTCTACACGGAAAAGACGATGATCGGAACCACTTCGGCCGATCAAAGCCCTAAATTGGATCCTTCCGAGCCCCGAAGTCTCTCTTGGTCGGAGAAGCGGTGGAAGGGCCCTCTTCTTCCTTCTACCTTTCCTTATTTTGGTCGCGACGTACAAAAGCTTAATAAAACCCAAGAGAAGACGGCCGAACGGAGTAAATGGCTGTTAAGTCTAAATGGGAGGCGAAACGGAGACACACTTTTGTAATTACACCCCTCCATGTCTGACATTTGGAAATATTTCTCTTACTCGACAGCATAGCAAGGAAGGGATTTTAGTCTTTAAAACCCTCCGAGTTATTTTATTTAGATATCAATACTAATTTAACGGCTAAGTTAAGGTTGGGGGAAGAAAACGGCAATGGCATTTTCGTGATTATATTTACGTTTCTATATGAACAAAGGATTCACGCACCAAAAATGTCTCCCGAAAACTGTCTCATGTGACGTGGTTCTCTCGGATGCCTGAACTGTGGGACCCGCATGTGTGATTGGTCGGTGTTGTCTTAGGCGCCCAAGACACTGGAGTGTGTCGAGTACGTGGCATTGAACTAAAGCAACGCGTGGTCATAGCCACTTAATTAGAATGTTGTTGAAGGACTAATTACATACCCCTTATTAGCGTCATAATTCTTATACTTAAAAACTTTGTATTAATATTTTTATAATTTTTAAAAAATAAAATAAATAATGTTATTTAACCAACCGTCGTCAATTATAATATTTTTTATAATTGCTAAACCAACATAAAAGCAACATAAAAATATAATTTCTACATCCCTTTTATTTTTGATAATTTTATCAATAAAAAAATAATTTTAATATAACTTTCAACCAACACATGACATCACATATTATATTTTTCATCAATATAACTGACAACATCAAAATAAACAAAATTATTTATTTTACTCTCAAAATTATAAAAATTTCAATATAATTTTTTTAAATACAAAAATCATAATACTAATAAAACCTAAGTATAAAAGATAACATATTAGCCCGTTGTTGAACTAATTATAAACAATATAGTCAAAGTTAGATTTAAGAAATAGAATAGGCAAAAAAAAAATCATTGTTACTGTACTTATATATTTTCAAATAAATGATATATTGATTGTGAAAAATATGATGGCATTTGCAATGACTTAATAATTAGGATAAAAAATCAGGTTAAATTTCCTCACAGCATATACTATCTTAATAACACAGTAATGGCTACTATTAAGTAATGGCTACTCTTAATTAGATTCAAATGATGAACAAACAACAATTGACGGCCAAGTTCTAGTTAATGTAGAATTAAGTCTTGGCTGCAGATTTGGGTACCCATTTTCCAGTCATCTGTCACAAACATTGCAGCACAAAGTCAGAAGGTTCCACACATAGTGACGAATGAAATCAACAAGAAATCACAACGGTGATGCTTCTTTGAGATTTCAACCAGGTTGTGGTGTGCCTTATTGCAGCCGCAGCAGTGGCTTGTTGAAGATAAGATCATGCTGTCTCAGTAATAACCAACGTTTTTTGGGTCTCTGTGATCAGATTCAGCAGCCTTGCCTTCATCACCAAGAAAAACAAGTCGACCTGCAGAAGTTTTGATCCATTTTTGTATTACACTACATGTAAAAATCCATCTCCATGCATTAATTCATTAACATCTGGCTTCCTTTCCAGGACAGTATTGGCCCATCGGTGCGACTTTGAGGAATTTGTAATGGAATGCAATTCAACTAGTTTGAGGAATTTGTACTGGAATGCAATTCAACTAGTTTTTTTTAGTTCAGAACTTTGGCAATATGTTGCACATCATAGCATCAAGATTTTGGTCAAAGACCTGAGGATACATCAGCTCCTAAGTTTGAATGAGATAAATGTTTATTCATCAATTTGACTTGTTCAGTATTTGAACAAACTGAATTGTTGCACATACTATGGCAGACAAAAAACTATTAAATAGTTATATTCTGGAGCATGATAACTCGATTATCAATGAAACAGTGGCTTTCAATTAATCTCTGGAAGCCAGAATCCAAAATCAAGAATAAAATAATGGGCAGAAATTTTGCATACTATCATTAGATCACTGCCTACTACCTTTTTTTAAATAGCAAAAGAACAAATAATCTGCATGCTACAATTATAGGTAAATGATCACTACTAGGTATTCAAACTTTAGAAAGCAAAAAGGAAAGGAAATGAAGGTACCATCACGGCGGATTGCAATTTCTCTTATGCGCCTAACAAGTCCACTAATTGGGTCACTAAAGACTTTAGTCTCCAGGTTGCCCTCCAAATACAAAATCGACCTACAACAAAGCAAGTAACAGGTAATTACCATCAGTTTATTTGATACATCTCATATCACAATTAGCACTTCCCAATCACATAATATTAGTCATTTACAAAAATTACTTTAGGCTCAAACAATATATTAAAGGAATTGTTCATATCATAGTAAATCAAAAGTTTAGATTACATTGATATTACCTATATTCGACATGTCTAGAAGCCATGTAATATTATAAACATCCTACATGTATATATCATAAGTTAACATTAATAGATCATGTGTAATAACATTTCATAGGCGTGAAGTATCCAAGAAATAGTGGTCCAGTACAGAAGACTCCCACTAAGATAATGTTTGGAAAGGGTCAACTTTTAAGGAACTTGCATCTGCAAATAGAGTAGACTATTTTCATGACTAGAACTAATCACAAAAGGACCAACCTTACCTCGACGCCATAGTCCACCCTCTCATCGTCACCTCAATCAAATGCACAAAAAAAGAACTAAAAACCCAGATTTGGTCTTTGTTTGAAGTGGTAATATGCTTTAGTGCCTTTTTTTTTTTTTTTTACGTCGTAGAGTTTCCTACACTAGATGAACTGTAATTAGCAGCTGTTCTTCGAAAGAAATCTAAGGTTGAGCATCCTAGACATATCTTGTCCATTTAGCACCAACAGAACAAATCTGGTTTGCATAAGACTCAACAAGTCACCCGAACACCATCGCCCATTTCAAATATTACAAATGATCAGCTGCTTCATTAGGGCATCATGATGCGGAAACAAAGCTTACAAAGGCAAATCGATGAATTTAGATAAGCAGCATTACGGATAAAAAATAGTTGATTTCATCACAATGTCAAAGTAAATCACTAGATATTACTCAGTTGCATCATCAGACGAAACTCACCCAGGCTTGACGTGCTTGAGGGCGAGGCTGCTGAGCTGGTCAGGGTACACACTGACCCTGTGCCACTGCACAGCGCACCGTTCTGCATACTCTCTCGGCTCCTCATTGTCAAGCGGCCGGCGATTGTTCCGGATCCCTCCAGTCCCCAGCGAGAAGAGAACCACGGCGCGCCCGCTGCTCAGGTTCTTCTGCACCGGCCGCTGCCCCACCTTTCCCACAAGGATCGCCTTCGAGACAAACAGACCACTCGATCAAAAAAGAGACCCCTATGGTCGACCGCGTTTAAAGGAGTTAGTTCAGAGTTAGGGTTCGCTGCAACTTTTCACCTTGTAAACGCCTTGATCAAGGCCGTTCTCTAGGGGGCGCTGGAAGGGACGAGGCCGCTGGGGGGTCTCGCCGGCGGCTGTGGCATCCTCGGCGGCGGCGGAGGGGGAGGAAGGTGAAGGGTGAGAGGTTTCGTCCGTGTCCGAGGGGAAATCTTCTGAGTCGGCGCCGGAGGAGGAAGAGGAAGAGGAGGAGGATGAGGATGAGAAGCGTACGGCGGCGGGGAGGAGAAGCGGGTGACCAGTAGGAGGAGCGCGGAGGTGCCTGGAGAGGGACGCGAACGCGGAGAAGGAAGAGGAAGCGGCCATGGAGCGGAGTTAGGTTTCTGCTTTGGGAATAAAACCCTAAAGCTGGCGATGGGACATCGGGTTTTAGATGGTTAAGAAAGCGAGGCCACTCAAGAAACATACACTCGGGTCCGTAAATGGAGCGACGACGGCCCGACGACTCCGAAACATAACGTTGCGACGGGTGGCCTCTCTGCATCAATTGTAGTGGGTAATATAATATTTATTTGATTAGCTAATGATCATGATATTAACGGGCGACGCGGTTTATCGACTTTTGTTAACGGGTGGCCTCTCTGCATCAACATGTTCGTCACATCGTTTTCCCATAATAGTTCATAATCATGCTTGTTGCCAAAACCACATCAATTTGAGTTAAAACCTAACCCATAGCACATGTGAGCATTGATCGAGCACAATTGACCCTTGAAATTGATTGAATCAAGCCAGGCAACAGTGCATGTGAGCATTGTTTGATCGATTCATGATGCATTGGTATTGATTTTGATTAGTTCCAGCACGTTTAATTTTAAACTAGTCCTAGGAGGATTTCAAGTTCGTTCAATTAAGTTTTAGTTGAATTAAATCGAGTTAATTGAATCAATTCAATTTTTATTTTGAGAAAAGAATCTACAAAGCAGCTTTACTAGAAGATATATTTGTGGTTAGTGATTTTTCGAATGTCTTTTATGTGAATTTACTTGGATTATCTCTTAACAAATAGATTGAGTTCACTATTCATCTTCTCCCAAGCATTACACATATTTCTAGGCATTGTTATTGAATGGTATATGTTGAATTAGAGTAGCTAAAAAGGTATTGAAAACCTTTAAGATGAGGGCTACATTCGATCTAACGTATCTTCGTGGCATATCTTTATTTTATTTATGGAAAAAAAATAATCGATAAATATGTATTGATTATATACAACTCAATAAGCAATAAGATGATTATATGAACAAATATCTTCTTCATCGATAGATGATTTATTTGAACAACTTCGAATTACTCAAATATATTGAAAGATTAATCTAAGATCCTAGTATCATCAATCCAAAATAAAATAATGAGATACACAAAAGACTATATTTATGACAAGATATGATCATTATGATTTTTTTTTTATCTTGACAAGATTGTTATCAAAGAGCAATATCCAACTCTATTTGAATGGCTAAATTTTCATATCAAATCTATTTTGTTTTACAAGGGAGGAATATAATCCTCTAAATCATTTAAAATGGGAAACGAATAAATATTTATTAATTATATTCTAATTTTGAAAGCTCTTGATACACTCATAACCCTAATAAGACTCTCTCCTCCTCTCCTATATGAGGAAGAATAGAGCCTCTTATTATTCATTGCAAGGTTCCGATGCAATAGATGAGGTCAATTCTCTAATTCTCTAATTCTCTAATTCTCTCTCTCCTCTCTCTCTCTCTCTCTCTCTCTCTCTCTCTTTTTTATTATAATGTGAATTACTTTGATATTTTTAGATCAAAGTATGTGAAACGCACAATATAATAATTGTTAGTAATCTTATTTTAAATTATGATCCAATTTTATTTTGTTCTCTCTAACCTGTATTTATTTCTTTTTTTTTACCTGAATTAATATCAACTGGTGACCATAAATTTCATATTTTCAAGTTATACAATTTTGTAGGCCAAACAATTGGGTGTTAAAATATACTCAATTCATTAGGAAACACACAAAACTCTAACTTGGAAAGACTTAGAAGCCAAAGGAGATATGACTCAAATCAACCTCAATAAATAAATCTTATCTTTCTTTTTTTTTTCTCTCTTCTATAGATAAAAGTTGGAATTAAATAAAAATAAAAATACCTTCTTAAAAATTATCTTCATCGCTATCAATTTTGAAAGCATATGAGACGGAGGAAGCATGATGCGAGGCGATGGAAAATACAAAGAAAACCAAAGAAATAAAAACAGAAGGAGAGACAGGAGGGATATGCTTTGAATTTATAATAAATTTTTTAAATTTTTAGAAGTTAATAAATGTATTATACAGTAGAATAATTTGTAGTGTAGACAAATTACTCTACTCTATACTGTATTCATTAACTTCCAAATTTGAACAAAAAAAATTATTATAAATTTAAAATTTCTCTCTCTCTCTCTCTCTCTCTCTCTCTCTCTCTCTCTCTCTTTGGTTTTAGCTCTTTGGTTTTATTGTACTTCTCCATCTCTTCTCACCTATCTCGACTAAAAAGAGGATCACTAAAATCGTTTCATTTGATCCGAGTTGGACTCGGGCGACGGCTAGATCGTGTTGGATGGATGAAGTCCGATTAGATCACTTCTGACACGTACGCATGTTATCGGGTCCACCCGTCATCATCTCCACCGAACGACTTGGCATGCGGGCGGATCCCGAAGCGTCTGGAAAACGAACACCTCTCGAGATCGTTACCTCCGGTGGCAGCGGAAGCAAAAATATCTCCACCGCACGGTAGACGTCATGCCGTCCGCCACCGGAATTGCACCTCGCGAAGTTTCCTGAACCTGAGGCGAAGCATCTCCATGCTCCCTCTTCGTGTCTATCCGCACTACAGATATTTTGCGCCCTCTCTTTATATATGTTCCTCGATGAAACAATCTCAGGCATTGGAGCGTGGCCATGGGAACGGAGCAACGGCCGCAGAAGAAGCAGCATAAAGCCCGGCCGGCGCCCTACTACGCCGTGCTTGGCGTTGGCCGGGACGCCTCCGTCGCAGAGATCCGCAGCGCCTATCGGAAGCTTGCCATGGTACGTTGATGCTTCTCTGGCGTACGCTCTCCGTGCATCCATGGTAACTCGGTTGGAGATGGATGTGTAGAAGTGGCATCCCGATAGGAGGGGGAGAGAGCCGTGGACGGTGGAGGAAGCCAAGCGCAGGTTCCAACAAATCCACGAAGCTTACCAAGGTGAGGTGAATCGAACATACTTCCTCCTAACATATTAAGCTACACACTTGCACTGACAAGACGGAGGAGCTTAAAGTTCGTCGCTTTCTTGATCTTTTTTTCTCCTTGGCAACAGTGTTGTCGGATGAGAAGAGGAGGAGATTGTACGACTCTGGACTTTACGACCCACTTCAAGACGACGAGGAAGAAGTCGAGGTGAGTAGTGATGGCAAACCGCGCCGCTGAATTGCCATGATTGTAAGCACTAGAACGAAAAAAAATGCTAATTTTGAGTTTGGTTTCGAACCTCGAAGGGCTTCCATGATTTTGTTCAGGAAATGGTGTCGTTAATGGCGAGGGTGAGGAGAGAGGTAAACCTCATTCTGATCTCTCGGTGTTCGTTTCCTTCAACTTGTTTCTGTTTCTTCTCGACTAGCAACGGATCCAAGCTCGAGTCTGGAATTAACATGGCTCGATCATGTTAGGAGAAGCAGTACAGCATGGAGGAGCTGCGGCAAATGCTACCGGAGATGGCACAGGATTTTGGCTCACCTTCTTGGTCTGCCGATAGAGGATCCTCGAGAGCTTCGAAGTGGTTTGCAGACGACATGGGAAGGGAGGCCAGAAGAAAAACTCGGCTGCATCACCCCGGCGTGGAGCTCTTTGGAAGCACAAGTCACTGAGAGAGACTGTAATCCGCCTCTTAATAAGTCCCCAGGCTCGTTTGGTTGGAGAACATGAGCTCGTCATGCACAGAATAAAGCATGGGCTCGTTGTCTCTCCGTTCAGTGGTGGATGAGAACGAGTGGCTGCTCAAATCTCGCCGTTGTAGGCAGTAGAAATCCTTTTTAAGCTTTTCTTTTCTTGGTTAGGATTACAAGGTTGTTCTCCACATGTCAATGCCAGTTCTATCAATCTTCTTCGTTTTTGCTACCACTAAGCATTCCAGAAAACAGAGCTGCTCCCACCATTGTCATGTCCAACGTTTGCCCCAGCTGGAGACAAATCAACAAGAAGAGAAGAAACCACACACACTGCCAGATTCCACCAAGCCTTTTGTGTTTATTCTCAGAGAAGAAGACAACACAGAAAGAAACCAAGCTACGTCCTTGTCGCAGGGCTTTACAATTCAAAGGTCCACTAACACTATTCTTTCATTACTTGCACTAACGCTAGCAAGTCAGCTGAGTTAAACTAAACCATCAACTTTCCTCTTCTTTTTGGCTTTTTGTTTGCAATAATATATCATTAGCTACGCTAACACTGGCAAGTAACGTTTACATAAACATCTTCTTTTCCTCCTCTGTCTTTTTTGTGTTCTCAGTCTCATTTCTTCCGTCGCTGCACCAAATGACAACGAGAAAAGCTAGAAAAGTGCCGACGAGTACTGCAACTAGTTCTCATCAAAAAGGTAGTAGTACTATTACTAGGAGTGAACGAGGAGGCCAGAGGAGGAGAGGGACAGCAACAGACGAGCAGCCTCCTCCACCTCTTTACCAGCTTCCACTGCCGCCTTCTCCTCGCTCTGGCTTCTCCTCTGCCTCCGGTGCTGTAAAAGCAGCAGCTTTAGCGTCCTCTCCTGCTTCTCTCTCTGCCGTCTCTTCAGTTCCTCTGTGCTCAACACCTTCACTGCAGGGGCAGGAACGTTCCCAACCTGGCTATTGGAAGCAGAAGATGAAGTGGGAGTGGGTGGTGCAAGGCCCTTTCTCCTCTTCCTGTATTTGATCCCACATGCATTGCAGAGAGACTGGCAAGAAACAGAGCCAATTAACCATCAGAAACAGAGAAAAAAACCATTTAAACTAAAAGAAAAGGCAATTAAAGTCCTCCAGATGAACAATAGAGGGGAAGAATAGCAGATTCAAACCGTAAAAGGGTTTGATGAGTCCCACAAATCAGTAACAAGCATTTGTTATACAAGACCACAAGTCCCTTCCTCTACTCCAAGCAAAACCAAGCTCTAAAAACGCAAAACCGAAGGTGGAAGGGAAACAGAGCGGGCAACAGGGGAACTGATGAATTAACAAAGGAATGAAACGCAACCTTGGGGCCTTCAGGCCCGCTCCTCCACAGCGGCGTCTCTGACGTCCGGCAATCCGCGCAGACCCTCGGGGGGGTATGAACCACAGCATCCGCCGCCTTCACCACCACCGCCGCTGCCGCCTTCGCCCGCCTCCGGGTGTACCGCTTCACCGTCTCCCTGCGATCGCAACCGTCCGTCGCAGCTCGGCGGCCGTGACGGGATCCCCAGTTCCGATGCGCTGCGGTTCGGATCGCCGTCGACATCATTGCGCGAGCGCTTCTGCTGTCGCTCCCACAGCGGCCGAAATATACGTAAGCGGAGAGGTGAGGGTTTTTATACGCACGGGTTTTTTCCCTTTTTTGTTTTGCATATATAGGCTTAACATATTCATATTTACTTATATATTCCACTATATATATAATTTAGAATAAGCATATTTATCCATTATAAATTCTCAAACAATCGCCATTATTTAGAAATAAAATTAGATGATGATACGCTTTGGTACAAAAAAACCACGAGACGGTGGTTGAGCCGACAAAGATTGTTAAGCGAGGAGGAGGCGTATAGCGAATTCTAAGATCGTGGGGGACAAATTCTGACAGTCGTACACAAAACGGAGTATACACAAAAAGACAAAACAATTAGGCATATACTCTGCTCTTTTTCCCTCATATTCTCTAAAAACACAGGAAAGTTTTGGTTGCTGTATGTAATATTTTATTTTCATCAAAGCTCAAATTAAGACAGCTTAGAATTATAGCTGCTTACGGAAATGACAATAGATCTTTTTTTTATTTTTTTTATATATTCGGTCAATTGTAATCAAATTCGTATAATTGAGAAAGGAAAAGGTAATCAATCATGTGGGACCCTGCACGCCTGAACAGCAAGGGACTCCGTCACGCCACGTCACCTAATTAGTTGGACTTCGTGGTGTCTCAAGGAAGACGGAGGACGAATTCGGTTACAAAACCGTTCGAGCGGCCCTGCTCTCCTTCGCACCGAACACAACACTCCGCAATCCCGTCCTCCCCCCACCCCCGTTATATGCTTCTCCGTTCTCTCTATCTCTCTCCTCGTTTGGCGAAGGTAGGACTTGTTTTGCTTCTACGACCATCGATTTTAGTTCTTATCCATGATCGGTAGATGTTTCTTCTCATCTCTGTCTTGGATGATCGTTGAATGTAGTTCGATGAATTGAATGAGGCATCCTTCCTCTTTTGGTAGGATGCTTGTCTTCTTAGTTCTTGTACAAGCGTAAAGTAGATCGGTGCTTTCTTTGTGTAGATGGATTCTCTCTGCTTTTGTTTCGTTTTTGATCGGAAGAGAAATGCTGATCATGAGGTTGGCAACCTTCAAGCGGATTTTTGGTGATCTTCTCAAAGTTTTATGGCAAATATGCTTCCCGGTGATGATCGGGTCCTGTTGGTTCGGGTTTCCCTCCCTCTTATGCGTTGTGCAGTAATGTTGTTGACATCACTTCGGTTTGTCTCTATTCAACAGACCATGTCTGACACAGGTCGATGCAGCGAGCGCCAGTTTCCCCCACCAATGGCGACCGCCGCGGCCGTTCGATGGCAACACTACCGTTCGTTCCGGCGGATCGATGGCTCCTCTCTCTCCCGTGTTTCATACCGGTGTTCAATCGCGTCACCCAAAGAGGCCAGCTCGGTGATCGCGACTCCTCCCCCAGCCTCCTGCTCCATCTCCATCCCCCATCCTCTGTTTCATTCGACGAGGTCGAGTCCGCCTCCACGCCACCATGATCCGTCTGTACCTTTCCCGCTTCACCCTCTTGTGCCAGGCGATAGCCGCCCGACAGCATCTCGGTCCGGTCCAGCGGGTACCTGAAGCTGGACTCCGTTCGGGTGTGAATCTCGTCATGGTCAGTTCAGTGAGTACACTTGTCTCGCTAACTTTTATTGTCTATTGCATTTGTACAATATAATGATATGATCTTACAAATAATTAATGTTCTTAGTCGTACTTTTCAAAGCCGTTAATAGATTCAATAGTTTAGGTGCATTTACTTGAGTATCCAGAATATTTACTTGTTTAAGTTTTGTGCATTAGTTTACAGAATGGCCATATTTTCTTACTGTAGGAGCACAAATATCAACGTTGTCGACAGATCATATCATATACTACAATACAAAAATTATTTGGAGTTTATTTTTGGGGGCGACAAGTAGAATACATATTTTAATGCTGTCCGTTCGATCAGAATCATCTGATCGTTCACGTGTCCATATTTGCTCTGCCAAGTTTGGCAAGTGACGCAAATAATTGTAAGTTCCGTGAATAATGGGCCTTTGGCCGTATCATTAGGCCATAGCCTAATCGTACGACCAGATTTGATAGCATAGTTATGGGCCAAGCCCAACTATACGTCACGAATACGAAAGCAATTAAACAAACGTACAGTGTCGCATCTGCTTTACGTTGAGAACACAGCATCAGAAACCACGTGCCTGCCTGCACAACACCGAAATCCATCTCGTAACGTGCAGTGGCATCCGAAAACCAGGGGCGGGATGGGTGGTCTTGCAAAACCGGGCATCGCTTCGAAGGTGTCCGCTGCCTTCTTATATTTGGTCGCAGGGGCACCGGTTGCGGCCAGCGCAAGCAAGAGACTGCAAGGCAAAAAGGAAAGGGAGATGATCGGGTCTCTGGAAGCTCTTGGTATGGGGCCGGGTTGGAAAACCCTGCCGCCCCGCCATGTTTGTCTTACATGGAGTGAGGTATTTTCCAATGCCTCCCATGCCAATGGTTTCCAGGCACCCCTCCCTTTCCCTCTCTGAGTCTTTTGAGGATTGCTGTGACATGCCATGGTAAAGAAGGCGCCGGGAGGAGGGAGAGGAAGCACAGGGATTCCTACAAGCTGTGGGGATGGGGGCATCGGCGTGCCCATACCTGTTCTGGCTGAGAGATGCAGGTTGATGGTGCTTGCCGATCCCTCCCATGCCTATGGTTTTTAGGAGCTCCTTCCTCTCCCTTGCCCCTCTTGAAATGCTCTTACGTTATGGATGCTTCTTACAGTAAGAACAGGTGTTCTTATTTCTCTTAGCTTTTCTTGTTTCATATTTTGATAGTGTGTAGTGTGTTGGTGGCTGCTCTGTTTCCGAACACAAGCTGGTTCTTGGCAGGTGGCTGTTTGTATCTATCGGTGTTGGAGTATAAGATGGGGAGGTACTTTGGTACTCGTTGCTGCCACATAAAATTTTAAGATGCCTGTAATTGATGCATCTTCAATGATGTGTCTATCTAAGAAGACTTTAGGATACAATGCCTAAGTGATTCATTGTAAGGCTGATATAATTTTTTGAGGCCATGAGTGATTTCTGTATGAGTTTACTTCTGAGATAGTGCAGGCAGACATAGGCGGGGATGGTGCGTGCTGTAGCTGCACAAAGACGAATTACCAAGGATGAACTGATCACCATTGTCTCAAAAGAAAGAAAACAAAATCTCGGAGGGCACGAGGGGGAGTGGATTTTGTTTTTACCCTCTTCATTTTATGTCAAATGGACATCTCTCTCTCTTCGTAGGGTTGACGTGGAAATCTAAAGTGCAGTTGCTAACTGTCATCATTCTGTCATCACCTTATATTGTGGTGTAAATTATTGTGTACCACCCACCTCGAACATTCACCTTGGCGTGTTTCATATAAATCAAATAAACTATGCCGAGTGCGTTCTTCATCCCCAACTTAAAGCTGCTCTATCACAGTCAAACTTGCCCAGAAAAAACTCGACTGAGATCCTCTGTTGCCAGAAGCTAATTCATCTCTGGTGCTGCCAAATTTCCCGGAATAGGTAGCAGGTGGTGTGATATTTAACTGTGCACACTGGGATAGCTGAAACATATTTGATATGCTCCAAAAAGGAGTGAGCATTACACAGGCATCCTCGTTTGAAGCACTGAATGCACCAAGTGCATTCCAAATGACAGTCATCGAATCAAACTGTTTATAGTCTGAGGCACTGCTGCTCTGTTTCAATTATAAGAAATCTCTAATCAGTCAAGCTTCTCGAATCAAAACTAAGCTTATGTTAACAAAATGAGTCAAATTACACAGAAAGCGACTCAAGACCTGTAATTGGATCTCATAATTTACTATTAGTTCCTCATTAATAGATTGTGAGGCAGACTCTCTTCCTTGAAAAGAAATGGAGCTGATATGTTAATATTAATCATCTCTTGTATTTTATACATTATTAGTGATGTACTGTGGCATATGGTGAAAGTTGCAATTTTGTGCCTTATTCAATATACAAGATATTATATATATGTATATATATATATATATATATATATATATATATATATATATATATATAGAGAGAGAGAGAGAGAGAGAGAGAGAGAGAGAGAGAGAGCTACTTGCCATCAAAATAATGAAAGAGAAAGAGAGGAAGACGACTTGAACATGCCTTGTGATGAAAGAAAATGAAACCAGGTGCATGTGGAAATAAACACTTTCTTCATTGAAGCATCTAGCTAATCTCTTCACATGCATAACAAAAAAAAACTAATCAATTACTTACATGATCTTTCTTATGTTCTGACATGTTGCAACAGAGCTAAGCTGGAATACAAGTAGAAAGAGATGTCACTTCACTGGAGCCACATGAGGGAGTCCCTTCACCAAACCCTGTGAAGAATCATTTAAGCTTGGAGTCATCAAAATGATGTTTCCATGGCAAGCGATAAAGAAACATGATTTGGTGGAACATTAACAGCTCTGTTTCTAGAAGCGATTTTATTAGCAATTTCTGATCTTGTGCACAGGCCCTGGAGGAATATATACAGGTAAACTAGCCATGGTTGGAGACAACCAGCACCAATAAACTAAGCAAGAGCGCAAGGGGATGGAGAAACCTTCTTTCACCATGCTGCTGCTGCTGCTCCTGCTAATTTTAGCTGCTTCTGTTCATGGGATCCCAGTAAGCCATGCTAATGGAGGTGAGCTCCGTCTTCAACCATGGTTGTCCTTTTTCTGCTTGAAACTTGCCCCTGCTTTCTCCTTGTTCCCTGTGTCTTCTTCCTATTTGCAGATGGAAGAACAAGGGTTTTAGGTGGAAGAGTTGGAGACGCACCTCCTTCTCCTTTGGCCAGTCCTTCAAGACGTTACTTCCCACCCCATGCAGAATCGCCATGCTAATTTGTTCCTCAGTGTATGTCTGTGTTCATATGCTCCCTACTGAAGTGCCATGTGAGGTGTTGTGGACTACTTATTATGAGGAAGATGAAGGCTGTCAATTGCAATCACTTGTGGAATGCAGGATTTGAATTACAACTTTACATATACCTTCCATTAGTAAGATGATCAAGATTTGAAATCATGAAATCCATAATTTTTATGTGAACATCTTTGACCATATGACAATAATTATTTATTAGTCCCTGATACTACATTAAGGTGTGGTTGCAGCTGCCACACTGGTGCACAGATACAGGTGATTCATTCCTCAATAGTAGAATCTCAAGCATAGAAACATCTCATACATCAAGTAGAACCTAAGGTTATTTGGATGTGTAAGGGATAAATAGATAGAGACACAAAGTTGCTCAGAAGGATTACAGATCATAACCTCTGCATTCTCAACTTTGTTAGTAATCTCATTTCAAAGACTGATTAGTCTTGTAGTGGTAAACAAAGAAGATCGTAAGGTTAGTGAGAGGGAGTTTTTCCTTGACGAAGGCTGCCGCTACGTACTTTGAATCCGTCTGCTGGTGTTTGTCAGAGTCCACTGAGCTCCCACAGAGCAGACGTAGTCACACAAGCACACACCGACAGGGATGAGACGTCTTCCCCTGTTGCAAGGTCAAGGTACGGTCATCTCAACTGTACCCTCTACTTTAAGGCAACATAAAGGAAGACATCAATGCGACTGCCATATCTCTGTCTCATCCGTTGAATATTCCCCGTCACCAACATTAATGACACTGCAAATTGTCGTTCGCAGTAAACGAAGCCATGACGCTAACAAAATCCTTTAGCAAGTAGTCTCATCTTCTTCATCATCAACAGGGAAAAGGAAGTGCACACTAAGAGACATCGAGAGAGAGAGAGAGAGAAGCGAAGGTAGATGGATGTGTCGGACCAGGAAACTTGATTCCCCGAAGTGCAACGTGACTCCCACTTGAGATCCGCTTGGAGAGGGCGCAGCCTGCAAAGCTCTTTGGACTGCTTTGTTTGTTCTTGGCGGGCTTCTTCTGCTCATGTGGCGTCGAGGTAGCTCAGCACGAGGAGGGAGGGTCGCCTCTTGCCGCTGCATCTGTGTCCACCTCCTCCAGGATCGCCGGACTTTGGCCAGAACACTTTCGCCTCCATGAAGTGAAGAAGAAGAAGAAGAAGAAGAAGAAGAAGAAGAAGAGTATGGTAGCTGAAGTAAGACAACCAAGTAAAAGCTCAAGCAGCCTAAGAAGAAAAGGAGGAGGTCAGAAAGAACAAAGGGAGTTAGGCAGGAGACCATGTAAAGAATATATACATATATATAGTGAATGAGAGAGAGAGAGAGAGAGAGAGAGAGAGAGAGAGAGAGAGAGAGAGAGAGAGAGAGAGAGTTTAAAGGAGTCTGGGATTAGGGTGGGGAGCATGTTCGTGGGAAACGCAATCCGCACTTGCACGGATTTCAAAGCACTTGTATACACACATACACACACTAAAACTTGTCATTGAATGAGTTATATTTTTTTCAAAGGAAAAAAATAATTAAAATCCTACGAGAGTTAGTTACTGTGGATGACAACTGATCCTTTGAGATTCGTACCTCTTGCTTGATTAGGTGCTTAGAAAACAGCTAATGATTCAGCATCCACCTCGTTCTAACATCAAAATTATACGTATGTAGGCCGCTTGAGGTCAGGTACAGAGCAAGGAGGACCAACTGGGAACGACAAGTCCGCTGCCGAATGACAAAAAGCCACGACTGGTGGCCAAAATAGGAGATTCTCTCCTTCGTTGGGAGGGCTTTTTGGCTCACTAAAACCCCATCCATCCATCCGTCCTCTACCGAGTTCTTAATCCGACGTCCTCTCTCGACCAAATCCACGCCACCTTTGGTGGCCTCCATTCTTAATCCCAAGCGCGGCATCCGCTCCTTTTGACGAGCCTTCACGTCGTCGGCACGCATCAATCACATCAGCATAAATGTTTCATAGTTATTTATCGATGCATATATATGTGATCAATCATTGGGCACACGAACGGCCCCCACCCGTGGCGAGGCCTATGGGAGCGTGCCATTTGTTGAGGGGAGAGAGAGGACACGACGGACGGTGATGATCGACTCATGATCATCCATTTGTTTATAATTTTTTTCTATGCGTGTAAATATAATTTTGCTGGTCCGATGACAAGCGGATGGAGAGATAAATGGAGGGGGTTATGCAGTCGATGGGAGATGATTAATTAGCTTCTCTTGACGGTATTTGTTTACTGATATTAAAGTCTAATTGGGATCAAAATTGGTACAAACACAACCTTTTTTGAGCACCGTAACACATGTCGGTGTATTAAAGTCCATTCAGATAGCTTTTTTTATAATAATTCGAAGCATTATGTTTTTTATAATATTTATTTAATTATTCCGATATCTTACTGCTATTTTGGACGTAATATGATCCTGGAAAGCGAGGAATGGAATCACCTATGGGCATGGCGGCCACAGCGGCGTTCCACGAATCGGTAGGCGACAGCAGCCCTTCCGAGTGCCTTCTCCGATCAAAATTCTCTGCTTCCGTCGACGGGGTGGCGACACGACCGCGCCGCATCGATGCGCAGATTCCCGGCGGAGCGACGTCAAATAATCCCGACGAGACCCCGTCGATGGATCTAAAGACCGACAGAACAATCCAAACGCAACAATGGACAAAAGAGTCGACCACCACACCCAAGATTCTGTCCGCCACCATCCCCCCCCTATCTCCCAGCCGCCATCGAAGAGTCCATACCTTGAGATCAAACCGCTGTAAATGGATAGAGGATCTGGTGGTGGCTTTCTTCTTCGTTCTGCTTTCTACAGCTTCTGGCCAAGTTGCGAGAGTGCCATATCAATCCCTCACGCGATCTCTGCCATCATGTCACCTCCACTTCGCTTCTGTCATCCGATATCATGGTCCAGCGAGTGCCGTAAGGAACCCATCCAAAGCTGCTTTTGGCATGCCAAGAGAAATGTTCTCGTTTGAGCCTCGAGCACACCTCTTTTCTACTCACTCCTATAAGTAGGAGTGAGTGTGGAATCCTTCATCCTACTTCTTGAGAGCGTCACTTCTCTCGGTGGTGGTGAGAAGCAGTGGAGGCAGTCTGGTGATGCTGTTGACAGAAGATAGAGAGCACAGATGGTGACATGCAAGTTCTTCTGCATCTCAGTCCTTTGTGCTCTCTGTGCTTCTGCCATCACCTTCCGCCCCTCGCCGCACATCATCCGACCCAAACCTCACTGTTCTATTGCTTACGACTCATCAGAGACTGCCTGGGAATCCACCTTCTTTATTCGATGTGTTCTGACCACCATCTGATTTCTTCTTCATCCAGATCACATGAAGGCATGGGTTGCAATCAGACTTCCTCTGTAGCATCTTCCTTTACGGTGGATGAGACGTGGAATCCCCGTGTGAACTCGGTGGTGCTGTCCAAGAAGAACAAGAGGCAGCACATCGCCACGCTGCTCGCCAGCAACGGAATCGGCCCAAATATCCAGAGGAAGATAGTGAAGGACAGGTAGAAGGCCCTGAGCCACAGCGACCAGAAGAAGCTCCCCCTGTTCAAGCTACGGGCCACGGAGTTGGCCGGCACACCGGCTTCCCCCGTCGTCACTAGGAAGTTGATGTGGGCGTAGTAGCATGTGGACTGTGAAAGAATGAAGCATGAAAAAGAGATTCGTTGTATTTGATATGATGGTGCTGCTTATTTATACACGTTAGGACAAAGTATTTTCCTCAATAAAGTTACGAGATTTTCTCATGTAGTTGAGAAAATCTTAACTGTTTATTAAGAGAAATCTTAACTACTATCATACCTCCACAAGACGGTGCCCTGTCAAGGATGCCGATCTTAGACCAATGTCATGAAAATGGTTTACGGGCGAAAGGCTTCGTGAGTGACTGTGCTAGTTGATCAGTCGTATGTACGTGAGAAACACGTAGTTGATGTCTGACAACTTGTTCTTGTACAAAGTGAAAATTGATAGTGATGTGTTTCATGCGTGAGTGAAATACTGGATTGCCGCATAGGTAAGTGGCTCCGACATTGTCACTATATATTGTAGGAGTAGAGGTGGAGTTGATGTTAAGTTTTTTGAGTAGATTCGTGACCCAATTTAGTTCTGCAGTAGCGGTTGCAATGGCACAGTATTCAACTTCAATTGTAGATCGTGCAATTGTCTTTTGCTTCTTAGAACATCTACTGATTGGATTAGCTCCAAGGAAGATAATATATCCTAACGTGGATGTTCTGTCATCAAAATTCTCTGTCCAATCAGCATCAACAAAGGCATGGCGATGAATAAGAGAGTGTTTGCGGAGAAAGAGGCCATGCCATGATTGAGGGTCTCGTGAAGATATCGCAAGATTCGTTTAACTGTAGACCAATGCATAGTAGATGACCGATACATGAATTACAATAATTTATTGACCGCAAATGAGATATATAGATGGGTGAGAGATAAGTACTATAAGGAGCCAAGTACTTGGCGATATTGAGTTGGGTCCGTAGCAGTACTTTCATTATATAGTTCTAATGACTCGCTAGTAGACAAAGGAGTTGTAACCGCTTTAGCGTCCTGCATGTTCATCTTTGATAATAGATTTTGAATATATTTTTTGTGATAAAAAAGTCTTGAAGATGTGTATGTTGCTTCCACTCCCAAAAAGTAGCTCAATGTTTCTAGATCTTTGAGGAAAAAATGATCTGCCAAATGCTTGAGGAATACCTAGATTTCTATATGATTGTTGTCTATAACAATAATATCATCCATATATACCAGAAGATATATTGTAATACCACTTTGGTGATAGAGAAATAGCAAGGTATCAGACATGGAGTTAATGAAGCCAATGAATGTAAAAAACAAGCCAAGTTCGGTGTACCAGGCTCTTGGAGCTTGACGAAGTCCATAAATAGTTTTTTGTAGTTTACAAACATGCCTTGGACAGTGAAAGTGGATGAAGCCAAGAGATTGTTGCATGAAGATATCTTCAGTTAGAGTCTCATGTAAAAAGACATTGTTAACATCGAGTTATCATAAATGCCAGCCTTTTGAGATTACCAAACTCAGAATAAGTCTAATTATTGTGGGTTTAACAACATGACTAAATGTCTCTGTGAAGTCAACACATGAACGTTGATAATACCCTTTGGCCACCAAACATGCTTTATATCTGGCAATAGATCCATTTGGATTGTGCTTAATTTGAAAGACCCACTTACACCCGATGATATTTTGTATAGGATAAGAGGGTACAAGGGTCCGTGTAGAATTATGGAGGAGGGCATCATATTCTTCACACATGGCTTTACGCTAGTGTGGAGATTTTTGGGCTTGAGTAATTGTGGTAGGTTCATTGATCTCTGACGAGGATTTTTTGATAGCATGTAGATCAAAGACTTGTCATGGTTTAAAGTTACCACTTTTGGAGTGTGTTGTCATTGTATGTTTAGAGGCTATAGGTTGTGATGTAGGTATGGGCAGTGGAGATGTACTGACACGGGTTGGAGGTACATCAGTGTCGTTAGTGCCAGAAGAGGATAAAGGTAGCGGTTGTGTTTCCGAGGGCATTACTTCAGCAGTAGGGGAACCTTGTGAAGAAGGGAGAGGAGCAATGGAGGGGGTGAGGAGCTGCTGAACCAGGAGAAGAAGAGTGTGTATCCTGAGGAGAAGGACTGGATAGTGTTATGGGAGACTCATTTGACAGGATAGGCGGTGTACTCCAGTGATCTATATTTGTTTGAATAGAACGCACAGCAGAAGACTCGGGATTTTGAAATGGAAAGATAAACGCCACAAAAATAACATGACGTGATATAAAGACTTTTTGAGTGTGGAGTTCGTAGCATCGAAAGACATTATGTTCAAGAGAGTATCCAATGAAAATACAAGGCTTAGATCTTGATGTTATCTTATGCGAGGCATAGGGATGTAGCCATGGATAACATAAACAACCAAATACTTTGAGTTTTGAAGGTTCGAGGATTTGAAAAATAGTTTTTCAAATGATAACTGGCATCGAATGACTAGAGTGAGCATACGATTGATGAGACAGACGACAGTTGAAAGGCTACAGACCAAATGGTTATTGGCATAGAGGTTTGATGGCGGAGTAAGAGACCAATTTCAACTATATGCTGATGTTTACGTTCATGAGAACCAACTAGTTGAGAAGTATATGGGGGTGAATTAAGGTGTTGTATACCACAAGCTGAGAGACAAGATATGAGAGTTTGATATTCACTGCCACCATCAGAGTAAACTGTTTTGATTGTGGACTGAAAGAAGTTCTCGATCAACCTTTTAAAGTTGAAAAATATTATTGAAACTTCAGATTTATGGTGGAGAGAGTATAACCATGTATACTTGGTAAAGTAGTCTACAAAAATGATATAAAATCAAAACTTGTCAGAGGAAATGATTGGGGCAAGGACCCAAACATCAGTATAAATAATTTCAAAAGGTTTAGAGCAGGATATGGATGAGATTCCAAAGGAGAGTTTATGACTTTTATTACTTAAACAAGCATCACAATGAGTTATAATGCTATTGGTTTTAAGAGTAGGAAGAGAAAAATGAGAAAATAATTTTTGCTAGATAAAGGATAAGGGATAACCAAGACGATGATGCCACACATCAATTGGAGCTGCGATGGAAGAGTAGGCAGTAGGTTGGGTGATTTGTTGAACTGACGGCCACTCATAAATATTGTCCTTACTCTGACCTCGGACCATGGATGCCCTCGTGCTCAAATCCTTAACAAGAAAAGAGTTAGAAAAGAATTCAATGAAGATATTATTTTATTTACAGAATTAAGAAACGAAAATGAAATTTCGTTTGATATGAGGTGCACAAAGCAACATCATCGAGTGTAAAAGTTTTATTGTGTGAATTAAGCTTTATAGAACTAGCATGAGTAATGAGAATTCTTTTATCGTCACTGATGATGATATCTTCATTTTCACAATAATTATTATGGATAGACAAGTTCTGTAAATCAGATGTGACGTGATGGGATGCGCCAGAGTCCACAATCCAATTGTGTTGACTTGTATTCAGAGTAGTCGTGAGATTTATTTGAGGCCGCTGTGATAGAGGAGGAATTCTGGTTCGAGATCGATAGACTTTTGCAGAGTGACTAACTTTATCGCACAGTTGGCAGACAACTCTTTGTTGACTTAGATGTTGAGGACGTCAGGGCTGATAATAATTGAAGTAGCCGTCTTGATAGTTGTGACTAAAATGCTAGTGCTATGGAGGATGGATGGTTTGTTCGGAACTCATAAGTTCAGGAGGCATCTTGGTTAAACATTTGTTGACAGTCTTGTTAGACTGGTTGCCCCTCCTTTTGGATTTCTGACTTACTTGAGTTGTGATGGATGACCTTGGCAATTTGTCCTCTCGCTTGAAATATATCTCAAAGTTAGTCAATTTGTCATATAATTCTTCAAATGACATCGGTGTGTCACGTGCCCGTATTGCTACTGTCAGTTCCTTGTACTCGTCCCCTAGGCCGTTGAGGGTGTGTACAATGACTTCTTCATCACTGATGAAATGACCTATCGAGGCCAGACTATCGATGATAACTTTTATAATTTTTTTGATAATCGATAATAGTACTTCCCTCTTGTTTTGTTTTCATGAGGTTGGATAAAAGACTGAGCATGCGAGTCCGGGAATGATTTGCGAATGAGGGGGGGGTGTGGGGGGTTGAAAGAGTAGGGAGTAGCGACAACGATGGTCGCTGGCAGCCGGTGGAACTCCCTTTGCGTGGCCATCGAGGAGGTGAGCGCAGAGGACGTGGCCTCGCTTGGCTGCATTTTTCTATATTTATCGATGGAGTTGGAGAAGGAGTCGACTGGGCGACAACAACAGGAAGATGCGATCAGTTCATACCATGAAAGAATGAAGCATGAAGAAGAAATTCGTTGTATTTGATATGGTGATGCTTCGATAGAACTATGAGATTTCCTTATGTAGTTGGGGAAATCTTAACTGTTTATCGGAAATCTTAACTGCTATTAGACTGAATCGTTGTAGAGGAAGTCGAGGATGAAGTAGACGGGGATGGTGAAGTAATCGATGGTGTAAGCGGCGGGGGACTTGTTGCCGTAGAGGAAGAGGGAGGCGGACGCGGTGGTGGTGGTGAGCCTCACGAAGACGCTGATGACGGAGGTGAGCGTGATGGCGGTGCTCGCCAGCACGGTGGACGCCATGATGTTGTTCGTCAGCGTCTGCACTGCCAGCACGCCGTTCTGCATCGTGTCCTGCATGCGTGTGCTCAAAGGCCATGAATTCGATCGGAATTCCCCACGGAAGAAAAAGGGAGGAGAAGAAGAGGAAGAAGAGATGGAGACTCACTTGTCATCATGGCTCGCACCCAGCGTTCCCTCGCCCGAGCGTTGAGGCCGATGACGGTGCGCTTGGGATCTCGGGCGATGGTGAAGAGGAGCCACAGATGGAAGGTGGCCCAGTGGAACAGCAGACCCAGTGGAACCATCACCATGTCCAAGTGCTCCTCCTCCCAGCTCAGAAGACGAAGACGAAGAAGAATGAGCGCTTGCAGGCTGAGAAGAAACAAAGATGAATCCATACTACACTATTAAGTGCGTTGGATTCATCTGCCCTTCATAGTTCTTCGACTTGACCTTATCAGATCGAGTTGCCGCCGACGTAGATCTCTAGAGAGAAGGAAATAAATGAGCATATTGAAGCACTTTTTTGGACCAATTTTTGTAAAGAAAAATTCCTTAGTTTTTGTAGGAAATGAGGGCTCAACAATGATCAACATGGAGAAGGGCGCAATCAAAGATAGGACGATAGTTGTGGAGCTTGAGGAGGGGGCCGTCAATGATCCCCTTGCAAGTGCATAACTGCAACCACAGAAGCAAGTGCAAACCTACAACCACCGATGGCCGATCGTTGACAACCACAACGATACGCTCAAGGCAAATGCGATGAGATGAGAACGAGGGTGAAGGTGATGGACGAAAATATACCAACAATGATGGATGAGGGGGCAAAGGCACTAAAGGGTAAGAGAGAGAGAGACGAACAAATACACAAAGATAAGTGACAAAGGCGATGGCCAAGGAAATAAACCAAAGGGAATGACCAAAGAGTAATATCATCTTTTAGAAAATAAAAGCTGCTCCACAAGAACAAACCAAAACGAAAACGGTCCACTTTTTTGGTACGCTATAAAGCAGACATGTTGAGTGCATTTCTAATTTGTAAGCAATATACTTTCTAATTTGTAAGTAATATACACTCTGCACCTGTTTGCTTGTTTGAGTTGACCGGTGGCATTTGTTTGACATCATGCATTACACAGGTGATTCCAAAACCGATGCAGCTCGTCGCCTTGTTAAGAGACCCAAACTACACTTATCTGTCTTCTTCTATGAGCAGCAGTCATTGAGGAAGCTTATCATGCAGTCGGCAGAGTGTGGATGAAGCATAACCATCCATCCTCAACGTCACCTGCACCGCAAACATTGGTATATTTAACTGAACAAATGCAGCAGGCAACTTTACATCATGTACTTAACATCATGAAAAGTATTTTGTGGCTTTTCTAGTTTTGCATGGAGGTTTTGTTGATTCATTTATTAGACTGGTTCAGCAGTTTTTTTGCTGGATAAGCATAACCAAAAAAGTATTTGATCCTTTCTTCTGCTCCGTTTGGTAGCCAAACCACAATTTGTTAATATATCCGTTGTCAAATGACCTTCATTTACATTTGCAATCAAAATGTGAAGAGACAGAGATAGCTTAAAGTGAAAATATAGATCAATTGCACCATCATGCTTGCCACCAGTTTGCAATTTGTATTTGACTTGTTCTACAAAAGGCAGGCTCACACGAGATCTTGACACAAATTCATCACAATGCAAAATCCGGCCCTCTAAGAAGATCATATAATAAACTGTGAAAGAATGACTTGGATAGGTATTTGGATATTCAACTTAATTAAAAATAAGGCCTAACAGGACAAGTAAACCGATCATTCTTTGGGTATTTTGTAACAAAGACTTTCGAATTATTATGATCAAGTCAGAAACCAATAAAGATCAGCTAAAAGGTCCCATACCGGAACTTGCTTTGATTTTGCTCCTGCCTAATTCATCCATAATTTCAATACTCTATCCTTGCCACCAGATGCCACTTTTTCACCATCTGGACTCCAGTCCACGGAGAAAACCTGGGGAGAAAGATGAAAAGGCTGTGATGTTCAATAATGGAGATTCACATTCATAAACTCACTAGGTTTCTTGAAAGAGCAGTACCTCGTCAGCATGACCTGGTAGGTCTTGTTTCAACTTTTGTGTTCGAATATCCCAGACCTGGTTCATAAACCACCAGTGTGAATGAAACAAAAGATCAAGAAGGGGCATGAAGACCTTGCTTTTGTCATTACATAGCAACATTACAAGATAAATATTACAAAGCGATATATGCTACTTTATATTAGCCTGAGATGAACAATTCCAAAACAACATCAACAAAAAATGTCTTATTTTAAAGAAGGCTAAAATACCAAAGTTACAATTTGTAAGTACATCAAGCTGTTACAAGAAAAACCAACATATATATGAACATCTGGAGGTTAAAAAAGAAATGAATTTAGGTTTTAGTGATACTCTAAAATCACAACTAGATGCATTAAGCTACCTTCAGAGTGGAGTCCTTGCTTCCACTAAGTAGAAGCCTACTGTCAGCAGACCAGCTGTTGCAAAATAAGTAAAATTACCAACTGCTGTAGCAGTATAAAAAAATGAAAGTATGAACACAGAAGAAAAAACATGCTGGACCTGATTTGGTACACGGGACCAACATGTCCACGGAATGAAGCAACAAACTTCCCTGTAATACCATTCCACAACTTGACAGATTTGTCAAAGGAGGCACTAGCCAACCATTGTCCATCCGGAGAAAAGTACACATGGTTTACAAGCTGGATTAAAGACATCATCTGGTTAGTAAAATGTCCTATGGGCAAACTTAACTTTTAGATAATAAAAAATCTCAACTGTACCAGAAATTATTATCGTTTAGGCTAATTCATGAAAAGCTTGAAGATACTCAGCATTTCAGAGCAATATATAAATCAACAACATGAAACTCTCTAATGAAAACAGGAAACAAATATCTATACTCATTGCTTACCAGATTATCCTTGAAATTTATAATAGTACTAGTGGAGAAAGTTGACAAAACTCCAGAAAATAATCTCTAGAAAGATCAATGAATGATTTAGTATTAACCTGTTGATGACCAGTCAAGCGTGCTTTTGGGTGCTTACTCAATGCAGGTTCCCAGAGAAACAAGGTGAAATCATCAGAACCTGAAACCAGCCTCTCAGGAGCATTACCTTTCATCTTGTTGTATCTAGCAAGAGCTGCCTAAGTTAACAAACAAGATGAGCCTTATCAGTTAACTATCAGATGGTTAAATGTTCATCATTGTTCATTTCAAAGAAATATCATGCTAAGCACCATTCCCCCTTTTACAGAAGGTATCATGGTTCCATTAGTGCAATGTGCTGGCACTTAACAGTAAGGGGGAATTCATCATCCAGTAAAATAGATGCAGCACCTCTTTCATTTCCTCTGGTGATGAATATGTTTTTCTGGTGTGATCAAATGCTCCTGTGCGGAGAATATATTCAGTGCTCAAAGCTAGGGAATTAACCCAATGGCCATGTCCCTGAAATCCACATTGTCAACTAAAAGGTGAGTAAACAATGCTGAAATTTATGCAGGTAATCTCAGCAAGCTAAGTTGAAGGTCAAAACTATATAATTTTTAAGAAAAAGTGCACATATTAGTCGATGAACCTTTTTACCATAAAATGATAAACCCTAGATTGTGCTCCATAACCAATTTAAATGATTCATCAATAATTTTGTAAGCCTTTTCATAGAATACCAGCTTCAAACATTATAGTTGAATGCTTATTGTAGTCACCAAACTAGAAAAAAAAAAAAGGCACACAATAATATAGCCCTGATAGAAAATTAATAGTTAGAAAAATATACCGTTTGGTCAGGATATAGATCAGGTGAAAAAAGGCCCAGTGTGCATGTTATATAGGCAAAAAGAATAGAAAAGGCTCTGGAACCACAAAACAAAGACAATTTGCAGATAAGCATCCTATGACACCCACAAATCATTTCAAGTGTTTATGTGGACTCATATCTGAAAACTAAAGAACCAAAAACTTTTTCACACTATTGGAACAATTTCAACTGACATCTAACTCAATATCCAACATAGTGTTTGACTCATTTCCAAGACATGACCACTGTACCACAAATAAACAGAGTACATACTTCAAGTTTAAATAAATCGTTTGTATTTCAAGACAAATAATATAGGTCAACTTTCAACTACACAAGAACGATATTTGAGCTTAAAGAATTTTAGTTCCACATTTCATAAGATCTTCTTGAGTTGGAAGGAGTTGCTTACAAGGGTGAAGATAAGAATTAACACAGTCATGGCAAACCAAGAATAGTAATACAAAAAACTGTGTATGTTCAGATCAATGCACGTTAAACATGCATGGACATGAGTGCATTTACTTTTATGGATGTACAACAAGTTAAAAATTCGTGCAGGAGTCATTGATTCTACTAAAATAGCTATGCATCAGATATTTTCCAATGGTTGCAAGAAAATCAGCTAATAAAAGTTAACCCTACTAAAGGACAGTTGAGAAAAATTATATCGTAATACCTTTAACTCGCGGATTAACTTTCCCTGAGACGTTTCCCATACTTTGATCGTACAATCCTGAGAGCTGCATGCAAGAGTTGTGTAGTTTCAAGTATAGAAATCATAGCAACAGACATAATTTAATCAATGTTTTTATGTCTATAAGATGAATTTAGAGGGAGAAATGTTCCCATCTTAGCTTAACACTGATCCAATGGTCCAAGCAAGAAAACCAAAAAAACTAGCTCAAGTACAATGTAATTCCTCTTACGCATAATCCTATACTGCAAAAGGAACATGTAGAATATGACAATGCATCATAGATTACCATTACATATGAAGTCACATACTCTCAAAGCATCATGGATAATTTGCTAAATGAGAAGAAAATTGGTAAAGAAACATTCATATGAAAAGAACAAAAGCTTACATAATTCAGACCAATTCCATTCAGTGGTTGTAACTATATACAAAAGGTTTATAGAAAATATAAGAGACAAAATCAGTGAGAAGCTACCAAAGCATGTTAGATACATGGGAATTGGGAATTAAAATAATAATAATAAGACACACAAGAGAAGCAATGAACTTTGAAGAAATGCATACCCTGTATATATCATCCCATCACCACCCCACTTGACACAGGTAACTGCCAGAGTGTGACCAGAAAGACAAATCACACACTTCCTCAAAGAAACATCCCAAATTCGTGCATCCCCATCCTTACTGGAACTAACAAAACGGCGACAAGGAGCTTGCAAATGCACAGGCTCCCAGGAAATACCAGTAATCCATTTCTTGTGCCCCTGCCATTTGATAATTTTACCAAAAAATCTTGTCACCAATCACAAATTTGTAACAAGTGCACGTAAAAATATAAATATCTGACCAAAATATGATATAGTGGAACATTAACAAGTACAAAACAATATCAACAGCAACATATTATTAGGTAAAGAAAAGAGTTAAGATGAAATAAATTTTGAAAATTGGAAAAAGCAGTGATTTTGAGAGTCATATATAGCAAATATATTTAAAGAAACAATATATTCAAATTTCTAAAAGAACAAGCATGAAGCTTTTAGAGCATCAACAAGTTCCTTACAACTTGTCAAATGATTGCAGTGGAGTTATAATTTATTGGTTTAAGGTATTGCAGATAAGAACATTTTCACGTGATGTGTCACTCTCGTTTTAGTTGTTTTCATTGAGACATTATACCATATATTTTACTCCAGTGATACAGTAGCAAGACAACAGAGACCCTGCTCCTTGTCTTATTATTTTTACTCAGTAGCAAATTTGCTTGCAATTTATCGTCAATGATAGGGAGCAGCAGCCTGAGAAGAAAGAACTACAAGACCACGAGGCACACGTATGATGTATCCATTGACCCTCCATTTAAATGGAGGATTGATGGAATTTGGAATTCACACAAAAAACTGATGGAAACAACCCAATTGGATACTCAGATCAGTGTTGGAGCCACAACAATGTGAGCATGCTAACGATATAAATTACATACTGCCGCTTCTTTCTAGGGCAGCATAAATTACATACTTCATAGCAGAGAATAATAAAGCAGTAATACAACATAAATAACAATATAAAGACAGAGACATGGAGTTCCTATCATTCTGGAGCAAGAATAACATATTTGAAATATTAATTAACTGATAGTGGCCACTTGAAAGTAAAGAATGATTATGAAAAAGCATCAGAATACCAAAGTTTTGCAGCACCAATAAATGCCTGATGATATGAGGCTAAGCATCAAGAATGATGAAAGGATGAAATGTATGAAGCTAAAGTCAGGATTGCCCCTTGTGGTCCAGATCAACTAGTTGGATGAGCCTAAATTAATTCCCTAGATAAAACAAGATCGACTAATCCAAACCGATCCTTTCTAGGAACCTATCATGGCTGATGCTTACCATCAACAAACAAATGTGTATAAGCACAAGAATCAAGAATGATGAAAGATGAAAATGTGCAGGATATTGGTCCATGCAGTCGAAGGTGACAAAGATCAACTGGGACGATCAAGACAAATTGGTCAAGATTAACCCTGATTGTTTGATATCAATTGATTTGAGCCTTCATCCAGAATAGACCAATCAAGACAAAAGCCTGCCGTCCTTAGATCGTGAGTGCTAGACCTAAATAAACTAAAGTAATCAAATGATTGGTGGGCAACCGATCAGCCAATCTCTAAAGCTATGGTAACCATTGAAAGGTAGTCGAAAACTTAAAATGATCAAACTTGAAATGAAAACATACTAACATTATCCATTTATTCTTCCAAGAATTATAGAATTGGTCATGAAGAATATTTCGGTGCTATTGAATATTAACAAAACAAGAACCCTCTGTCCTATTAGTCTAAAAGATATCAATTAAATCAAACAGTAAGCAATATGGATCCACAACTGGCATTAGATTGATGCTCTTATGGTACCACAAATCTCTAAGCAAGGAGCCCATCTAATCTTAAATTGCATAAAGATACCAAAACAAAATTAACATCTTCCAAGTATTATAATAAAAACTAGCATGGTTACTAAAAAAACATGAAGATAAGCATATACATGTACTTACAAGAAGTGGACCACCGGACTGTTTCCCAGTTTGTGGATCCCATGTCAAAAGTTCACCAGCTTTGCTACCACTCACAAGAAGTTTACCATCCGGTGACCATGCAATGCAAAGCACCCAATTCTTATGACCTAAATAAATTATGAGGTAGCATTATTAAATCCTTGAATCCAATAAATACTTTGGTCTAACAAAATTCAAAAAATCTCAAGTCTCAAACATATGTATTCATTCAGTCTTAGGTTTATTGATCCAGATGCTACCACAGAGATAAGTTAAAAACATAAAAGAACTCACTGACAAATAAGGACACCCAACCAAAACAAGAAGTTATTTAACCCGTTGATGACATCTTCCTCTTTGCTTGCTAAAAGATTAGACAACAATTTTCTGCCCATTAACCATCCAGAAGTTAACCTGATTCTGAAAAGCTGGTGTTATAGCCCAAACCATGTGCTTTCTTTCTCCTATATGTTTTAGTTTGGAAGAAGCCTTTTTCTACCACATATCACACAAAGATAACAAAGATCAGCTTCCCTTTTCAGACAGAAAATAGAAGGGCTGCAAGAAATAAAGTTACACCAAAGAAGTAGCAGAAATATCAATTACTACATATTCTTGGTCACATGAAAGCCTTCCAAGCACAAACAAGCAAACATGCTACCTCTTAGATGGACCTTTTAAGAAAATTCATAGGACAAAAGTAGAAGGAAACGGTGTAGATATATGTAAAGAAGAATCATGCAAAAAAATTGGAGGTATCGGAAGTTCCTTAAATTCACCTGAGCAAGTGAACAAAGGGGTCTGAGTATTAAGATCCCATAGTCGAACAGTTGTATCACCAGAACCACTGGCCAAGTTCTGTCCATCAGGGCTGAAGGAAACAGAAAGTACAGCTTCTGTGTGACCTGAATAAGATAAATTTGACTGGAGTTTAGTATAGCATAAAACTAACCATAACAAAGGTACAGCAAGTCAGAATTTATCAGTAACAAAAGGAATTATGCATAACACTTAAAGCTTTATTTGACCCACATAGTATCTCCACACAGTAGCAATTAGAATAAAAAGCAAAATAATTGGTTCATTGGCAAACCTATTAATTTATACTCTAGACTCCCAACCATCATGGAGCTGCACCAAGGGTAAATCTGAGATGCATCTCATTTCCACCAATTAATGAAATCATTGAGACTCCACCGAGTGGGTTCTCTCTTAAATTTCCAATGAGGTCATCAAATATATAAACTATCATTCTTCAATCCACAAGTTCCCTTCTAGAAAATTGAAACTAAAAAGCATCTGCCAGCAATTTCTTTGGATGCCAAATGAAATGACAAGCATGTTTGTAGCTTCGTTACTATTCTTCCAGCAATATTCAAGTCCTCATCCTAGTTACACCCCACAACTTTCACACTAGATAACATCAGAAGATAATAAACATGTCTGATAGAAGACAAAGTCAGTAACAAACCAGCTATAGTTGCAGAACATCGGTTGACTGGACGGATTCTGAATAGAGCTTGAGGTTGGTAGACTATGCGTAGCACCTTCTCCACGGAAACTGCACAGCTTATACATATTAAACTGGAAAGATGAACATGATCATAAATTAAAATATTTTCCCACACAAGCAGGAAACACAATTTATTTTAGTGCAAAGTCACCATTTTGTTCAGAAGTAGATTACTGAATCTATCTACGTAGAGATATAAAGACACCTTTGTTCTTTTGCAAATAAGAACCAAGCTGAACAATAAGCTCCTGATCTGATATGTAAAATGCATAAGGCATTTTTTCCTCCTATTAAACAGATAAAAGTTCTTCGTCAGAGGATCCATGACTAAGTCAAATTTCCAAATACAACCACATAAAGAAAGAAGAAATAAAGTGAAGTAATAACTAACAAAGAGAAAGGAAACATCAATAGTAAACGAGACAGGAGATGGTTAAGATACATTCTTCAGCAGCTTGTTGACAATTTCCTGGAGCTGTGGTGGACCAGCATTCTGTGGGAGATAGAGTGGAGCACCAAGGGGCTCTCCCTCAGGATCAGTTAAAAGGCACATTACAGTATTGCTACTGCTGATTTCCCTCCCTTCTACCATTACATCCATCTGACCGTAATCTAACCTGGCAGAAGAAAGAAAAACATGTCTTAAATAGCAATAGAATGAAATATAACAAGATTCCTTCTCATCCGAGATGAAAAAGAAACGGTACTTCTTGAAAGCAATTTCTTTGATAATTTAATACAGGTTTGCATTATCCAATAAATAGAAAAACAAAGTCGATACCAGTATAATCAAAGGCGCCGAGGTGCCAAAATGTCCGAGACGCTCCCGAATATTAAAATTTTAGAAATATATAATAATAATAAATAAACAAGGAGGAGGAGGAGGAGGAGGAGGATGAAGAGGCAGTTGTCGGGGTATCGGGAGGGGCGTTGCTGTATGTTGGGAGGGGAGCAAGGAGATATCCAAGGAGGAGGATAAGGAGAGGGAGGAGGAGGAGAGGGGGGCTGTCAGGGTGTGGGAGGTGGGTTGCTGTCGATTGGGAGGGGAAGACGAAGGACGGAGGAGGAGGAGAGGGGTGCTGCCAGGGTATGGGAGGTGGGTTGCTGTCAGGCTATGAGGAGGAGGAGGCTGTCGGGGAAGCTCGGGCGGATCCCAGTAATACAAATTATGGTAAATCAAATGATGTAAACCTTAATGATCGGAAGAGATGGGGAAGTGCGATGTAGAGGCGGTGGTGACGGCGACACGCGCGGGAGCCGGCGGAGGGAGAAGAGGGAGTCAGAGGCCTAGGGTTTATTTTCACGGTCGGGCTTCAAACACCTGTTAACGGGTCGGATGGATCGCGCTCGGGAATTAAAACACCAAATCCGAACCCGAATCCGACCCATTAGCGGGTTTGAAGTTGAGAATCGATCCGTGAGCTTGTCGGGTCGAATCTTTTAATTAGATCCCACTCTTTTGTACAAATATCAAATATTTGTTAGTAATTTTGAAATAAAACCTCTAAGCACTTTATTATACTCTTCTGTTGATAATATTTATTGTAAAAACTTATGTCAACCATTTATATAATCATGATCAGAATTAACTTGTTTGATTTAAAATATATATAAAAATATCAAATATCAAATAGGGTTTCTTTTCACAATCGTCAAAGGGTAACGGATCGAGCTTCAACACCTGTTAATGGGTCGGATGGATCGTGCTCGAGAATTAAAACACCAAACCCGGATCCGAATCTGACCCGTTAGCGGGTTTCAAGTTGAGAATCGATCAATGAGCTTGTCGTGTCGAATATTTTAATTCAATCCTACTCTTTTATATAAATATCAAATATTTATTAGTAATTTTGAAATAAAACCTCTAATCCCTTTATTAGACTCTTCCGTTGATAATATTTATTGTGAAAACTTATTTCAACCATTTATATAACCATGATCAAAATTAACTTGTTTGAGTTAAAAAATATATATATAAATATAAAATATCAAATAGGGTTTCTTTTCACGATCGTTGAAGGATAATGGGTCGAGTTTCAACACCTGTTAATGGGTCGGATGGATCGCGCTCGGGAATTAAAACACCAAATCCGAACCCGAATCCGACCCATTAGCGGGTTTGAGGTTGAGAATCGATCCGTGAGCTTGTCGGATTGAATCTTTTAATTAGATCCCACTCTTTTGCACAAATATCAAATATTTGCTAGTAATTTTGAAATAAAACCTCTAATCCCTTTATTATAGCCTTCTGTTGATAATATTTATTGTGAAAACTTATGTCAACCATTTATATAATCATGATCAGAATTAACTTGTTTGATTTAAAAAATATATAAAAATATCAAATATCAAATATGATTTCTTTTCACGATCGTCTAAGGGTAACGGATCGAGCTTCAACACCTGTTAACGGATCGGATGGATCACGCCTGGGCATTAAAACACCAAACCCAGATCCGAATCTGATCCATTAGCGAGTTTCAAGTTGAGAATCGATCCGTGAGCTTGTCGTGTCAAATATTTTAATCCAATCCCACTCTTTTGCATAAATATCAAATATTTATTAGTAATTTTGAAATAAAACCTATAATCCTTTTATTATACTCTTATGTTGATAATATTTATTGTGAAAACTCATGTCAACTATTTATATAATCATGATCAGAATTAACTTGTTTGAGTTATAAAAGTATATAAAAATATAAAATATCAAATACATCCTTAATAGTTTAAGTCTGTAGATGTATATATACATATATATATATATATATATATATATATGTATATATATATATATGTATATATACATATATACATGTATATATACATATATACATGTATATATACATATATACATGTATATATACATATATATATGTATATATACATATATACATGTATATATACATATATACATGTATATATACATATATACATGTATATATATATATATATACATATATGTATATATATATATATTTGTATATATATATATTTGTATATATATGTATATATATCAAATTTAAAAATCACTAACTTTATATACGTATATATGTTCTGAACTTTATTTTTATTTATTATTTTCAAATTATATATATATATGTAATTTGAAAATAATAAATAAATAAAGCTGAAGCTCTGAATGTTCAAAGTCTCCAACATATACCACAAGTAATTTCAATCATTAATTATAAGGAACATGAGTTCCATCTTACACGTGTTTTGCACCCCAAATTTTGACCGGTCAAATCCCCATAATAACAGTTTCTTCGTCCAATTCGAAGCGCTTGAACTTTACAAGATCTTACTGTTTCACGACAGGTTAATAGGAAGAACTGGATGGCTTCTTCTTCTTCTTCCTCCATGTCGTCTTCCCCCTCACTATTTCTTCGTCCTTCTTCTCCCCTTTGATCTGCAGCAGATGCGTATACCTTGTCGGCCACTTGTCGAACGTCCCAAACAGCCCGCCGCCGTCGAGAATCTCCGGTGCCAGCGAGAATCCCGTGAGAATCCCGATGTTCTTATCGCGGGGAAGGGAATCTTTATCAGGCTCGCAGATGGACTGCACTGTGTCCGAACTATCACACTCCCTTCTGTACTCCAGAACGATGCTTGAGAGCTGGTGGTCCTCCATGAACTCGTCAGGAATCGTCTGCAGTGATGATCATATGATCTGGTGACTTAGATGCTGGATTTTACGCAGCATGAGGAAGATGCAGGCACTTACCTCAAGCATCCATCTCACGTACTTGACGTTGTTGACATGGTGGTTCATGTCCAAGTCGTTCCATTTTGGCTGCACAAAACGACGGGCGATGAGCTTCCACAGAACTGTAACGCTCTGTTGATGAGGGGAGACCGATTACCCACCTTCAGGTTGGAGTTGACGTACTTTGCTTTGTCATCGAGCTTGTCGATCTTCTCAAGAGCTTCTTCTTGGACTGCTCTCATTTCGGTGAACCACGGGGAGATCTCGTCTCTCACCTCTTCTGGCATCTTGGAGAGCCGCCTGGTTTGCTGGTTCATCATCACCCAAGTGCTGCTCAATCCAGTTCATGGCATCATCGGATCACAGAGAAACATGGAGGAAGAGAGAGAGAGAGAGAGAGAGAGAGAGAGAGAGAGAGAGAGAGCAAAAGAGACAGAAGTACTGTTCGTGCCTTGTAGCACGGCAGAAGACTTGCCCCGAGAAGCGACTTCGAAGCAGCCAGTCTCTTCGCATCCCGTTCTTCCCTGACGCCCCAACCCATGTGTCGATCTCCACCACCTCTCCCCTGCAATCGCCCCGTATATGATGCGTCTGCTACAGAGGGCAGAACATAAGACGAGCACAAAGCGGAGATTACCAGATGGGATACTCGTCGAGAAGGACGTGCATCCTCGTGACCACCCAAATGAGATTGTTCCTCATCATGCCGTGAGTAGCTCCGAATCCATCACCGAGCAGACCGGACAACCATACGTGATTCAGTGCTGTTTCCTGTCGGATTCACAGAAATCAATCATCATCTACTTTTGCTGGAACGGAAGGACCAGGTCATGTTTACCTGGAGGAGGTTGAGGATGGTCTCCAGCGTCGCAGTCTTATCAGGCCCGACCTCGTAGGATCGTATGACCACAGTCTGCCTGTATCTGACGCCACCTTCGACTATAAGACCCTGTCGAAAAGGATCTGTCAACTGCTTCTCCGTGGGAATGCTTTGCCGGATCTGCTCTGCGGTCAAGGAGGTCGCAGGATTGAAGGCGACCGCGTAAGCCACGTCCAGCACTGGCGGTCTTTGGACACTGAGAGCAGAGCTCGCTTGTGGAATGTTGCTTATGCTGCCATTCTCTCTAATGGTGGAGCAGCATTTGGTTGGGAGGTAGAGAGCACAAGAGAGAGATGCCATGGAGTTGCCGCTGCTCTTGTGGTGCGTGCGTGCGTGCGTGCGTGCTGCATTGTTCTTATAGATGCCTGTGGGACTCCAAAGTTGGCGGAGAGGGCAACAGATCCTTGTGCTGGTTGGCCAAAGGACAGATGACTTGTTTGTCTTTGGTAGGCATTTGGCTTCACCGATGCTTTGTGGAGTAGGAGAGGAAAGGTGGGGTTCTTTTCTAGTGGTGGGAACATAGAAGATGGTGGTCCTCAGAAAGATCACCTTGAATCTTGCATTACAAGAACAAAGCAGTTTGGAAGCTCACAGGTCTCTTTCATGTCACCTTAATTTACACCAAGGAATCTAGGATATGTCACAAGCACAGCCAAGATTCTCCATTAGAATTAGGAAGGGCAGTCCTGTTCATGGTTGATGTTGATATAAAAAGCCAACCCTGCATTGTGTTCACAGGGTCCAGTATTTCTCAGATTAATTGTTTTAAGAGCTTATAATTACAAATGGAATATTAAGCTTTGTAATGAGTTTAGTCTCCAAAAAGACTGTTGAAAGATTTGGACAGGTTTCAGCTGTGCTCACAATCAGAATAGGAGATGATGATGATGAGTTTCTTGTAATTGCTACTAAATATGTAAACATTGGGATATAATGATCAGCATAACAATAATGATCAATTTTAAGGTTCAGAAGATTTCACCACACTATACATGTAACCAATAGAATATATAGTTGTCATAATCTATACATCATAATCTTGTTTTCTCAGATTGAAATTACAACTACTGAACACTAAGTTTTTGGCAAATTGTAGTTGCAAGAGTGATTTAACAATATTAATTATTGTTTCCCTAAATAATCCCCTAAAATGATCAGTAAATGTAAATATCAATTCATAAATGAATGTCGAATGTAAATTGGCCATTATATCAGGTTATGAAGGCCTTTAGGCATGTTAAGTATATCCACTATCATGAAAGGTTAGATAATGAGCATGACAAAAGATATAGAGATACACATCAAGTAATTGGAGCTTTCAAAAAGTTTCTCTAGCATCTACTAAGTCACAGTTGCACAAAAAACCTTCACTTCCATGTTTACTTGGTGAAAGAAAGTTCATTAACTATAACTCAGCAACTAAGGAACTACTACCTCCTCAAGCATCTACTAGATCACAGTTTCACAAAAAACCTACACTTCCATGCTCACTTTATTTGAACTAGATGGTGGTACATCCGACTTTAATGAATTGATCATCACCGGTGATCTTAATAGCTTGAAATGCCAATTGCATTTGGAAGCAAAACCTCCAATTGCAATAGCATGGTTGATCAAAGACTTCATTTAACCAAAATTTAGCCAATAACTAGGCAGTTGTTTTGTCTCCTTGCCAGTTATGACAATCATATCTTGACAGTGAAAATTGGATGAAGAGCAACTAACTAGCTGGTTCACTTCAACATATTCTGTGAAGGTAACCTTTCGTTGAATATTCGCTCCCTTGCCATGGTTGCCTGCAAGATTAAGCCAAGATGTGTCAAAAGATTATCAACATAGTTTCAACACTAAAAGTGTTCATTCCATGATCTCATCAGCTAGATGCATCTCAATAAGAAACTGTTTTCGATCACGCAATGAAACTGCAATGCCACCGATGTCTCTAAACTTGCTACTGGGTCCATCAAGACTGAATTTACATGGTTTGGAGTTTATAGTTTAGTGTTTCTTATGGTCTTGTAAAAAGTATAATATATGCAGGTTTCAACAGTTCCTACATGACGGTGAAGAACATACCTGATTTTGCCAATTTGTGAAGCTTGTTATCAGTGCAAGGAGGATCGTCTGCGTTGAAGACCCACACATTATACCAATCCAAAGGCCTTTGCCTCCTATGTGCAATAGGAAACCCAGAACAACAGCGATGGGAATACCAAACAAATAGAATGATCCGAGGTTTACATAAGCACCTAGATGCTGCCATCCGCATCCTCTAGCAATGCCTGCAATGTCAAATCATAGCCAAATGGTTGTAAGAATGACAAACATTTATTTAAGCGAAAAGAGGAACTACAAACAACAATTTCCTTGTTGAAGAACGTGATTTTTCCTGCTTTTTCTTCAAACTTCTTTCTGGATGTTATATATTCCTTTTCAAATTGTGTTGATTCATGTCATCTTGTTCAAAGATATTATTTCTTGGCGTCGTTATGTTCCTGAGGTACAACCGACGAGGGAAAAATCGAGAAACTAAGGTCCCTCTTCAAAGTAGATTAGCTCAGTGCAGCTATACATGTTCGATAAACTAGTTTGTTACAAATTCGAGTGTTGCAAGTCATGTGCAGTGGTGCTCATTGTATGAAGATATATGTGCAGTGCCACGGCTTACTGTGTGGCAGTGCACAATACCAGGACCCTATGTGCACCGGGTTTGCTGGTATATATCTAGCTGGTGGATGTTAGGTTGCATGTCCAACAAGGAGATGAATTTCCTCAATTTGTGTTCTAGCAAGCAGGTGAAGCTGATCGTCAAGGTGGCAAAATACCAAGATTGAGACTGTTGTAATTTTGGTGTATCTAATAAAAGTGTTGTTCGTTTCTTGATGTGGTAAGGATACAAACAGATATCATTGAGTTTGATCCTAGTAAGACATAGTTCGGCTGTTTGAGAACTTTCTATGCACAATTCTCTCACTTCAAGCAAGAGGTTGGCTCCATATGAAGGGTTTTAATCTAGCAATGAAAAATATGCAACACCATGGTGGTGGACATAACCATAGGGCATTGGTGGTCGACGATAAAATGTGATGGTAGTTCTTCTGGATTTCGAAAAAGAGCATCTACAGAGGTTCTGGGATAAACATCAAATGGCTTTTTTGCTGTACTTGTTTCTTCAAGAGTGAAGAATGGAGGTGCTTTCTGGTCCATAGTGGTAGGCATGGTTTCCTCAGATCATCTAAAATCCGTATGTCCATTTGTGTTGAGTTTTTATTTTTCTTTCTTGTCATTGAACGTGAATGTCAAGGATCTCTGTTTTGCTTCCGTGGCACTACATCAAATTCCCAACTTAATGTTATTTAGATTTTAGACAACAGTAATAATTGTAGCTCACTTCGTTAGGTGGTGCGCCACAAATAAGCAACTCCATCAATACGAGTACCAATGATTGGAGAACCAGAATCTATATAAATGAAAACAGAATACCATATGATGATTCTAAGAATGGAACAGTTAGTGGAATGCAAACATATCTCAAGAACTATGGCTCCATAGTAGTAAAAAAACGACATGAAAGCACAGATAAAGAGAGAATAGATAACCCGAAAGGACCCCTTGTAGGCTGTCAAAGACTACCGAAAGGCAGACCAGAGGAACCATATCAGTAACATAATTCACGACCTCCTCGTCGTTGCTATAAGCATAACCCAAGATGGGGCACATGGCTAAGAGAGTCCCGCTCACAAGAACAGCCTCAGAAATAGCAAGAAACGTTGCAACACGTACTACCAACTGAGCACCCTTTGGGTTCCAAGCACCTAATTCATTCGAGACTCGAGTACTATTGGCAAATAAGAAAAACATATTTAAAATACGACCAAGTGACAAGATATTTTACAAGTACATTTTTTTATTGTATGGGTTTCAGGAGTACCTTGCAGCACAACCAAGACCATATGGAATGCAATAGAGCAATGAGATGCTGCTGAGGCTGTTCAGAAACGCAAAAGCACATCAATACAATGATTACATACCAAATGAATAATTAAGTTGTTAATTTCACATACCAAATGGAGAGGACTGATGTTTCGAGCTGCGGATTGGGCAAGAGCCCAGAGAGCAAGATAAGCAACTCAAAAGACCACCATTCAAGACTGCAATAAATGTTAGTTGAACCATAATTCTCAAAAGTCCATACAAGGAACAAGAAAATATAATACCATGATAATCAAGACAATAATCACCAAATCATTAATGCTGATGGCAGCGCTAGCCGTAAGAATTCATTAATGCCTCTAAATGCTTCCTTTGAAACTGGTGCACGAGTAGCTCTGCAGGAAGCTGAATACCTTATGTACATCCCCAACATAAATACATTCAGCCAATATGATATACTTATAGAAAGAGCAGCCCCAACATTTCGTAAGCCTGACTTGAACACCAAGACCCAACATAGAGGGATATGAAGGCACAGTGTCATCAGAGAGCTTAAGAGCATTGGAAGAATTAGGCTTTGAGACAGAAGGAACTTCATTAGAGGCTGAGCAATGGCATAAGCAAACAATCCAGGTATCATCCAGACAGCATATTTTCCAGCTTCTTGAGATATTAAGGGGTCTTGACCAATTAATTGAAGAAGCTTTCCCATTGAGGCCCATACAAGCGAGAGTGGAAGGCAGACCACTAAAAGAGAGAATATGGCTCTATACATGTGGATACCTAGCATATGGTACTGTTCTGCTCCATAGGCTTGTCCACATAGAGTTTCTAGACCACTTGCCATCCCTAACTGTAGATTAATTAAATAGTAAGCCAATGATTAGTAGGTTAGTATGAAAACACAGAACAACATAAAATGCAAGCTTAAAAGAATAAATCAAGCATTGAACAGATACAAAGTAACAGAAATGTGTGTTTCATCTTTCAAACTTGAAAATCTCTGCACTACCTGTTATACTAAACTGTCAAAATGAATAACAGAGACTACAATCAAATTTGAACAAATAACGTTGGTGGCAACAAAAAAAAAAAAAAAAAAATCAAAAGCAAGCAGCACTTTGTGATCGGATAATTTAAGAAGTGTCAGGATCCACTATCTGTAGAATCATGAAAAATCCTTAAAAATTACACGGATCTAGGCTACCATAATCTGTACCATACTGCATTGCAAAATGTCCCATGTTTGGCTGTGAAATGTTAATCAACATCAACTCATCTTCAGTAACATACATGCATTGAACGTCGAGAAGTGATAAAAAAGGTGAATATTAGAAATTACATGCATGTGCACAAGAGTGATCCCTTAGATGAAGTGCAGCTTTACCTGTTGTAGTACACTGTACTCAATTGAAGTTATTTTAACTCAATTAAGATTGGTAAAACCAAAATTAATTGGATCAAATGAAATTAATTCAGTCCCATGATAAACATGCAGATTGTTCACTGTCATAGCATTGCTATCACAAGTAATCAACCTAACTTGTTTAGAATTAGAACCAATATTATGGTCTAGAGCAGAATCGATAGGTAAGAGGACTCACCATTATTGTTAAAATCATCACCTGTTGAATCTAAATCATTCAATCACCTACATAATTGCATCCACCAAAATTTATCCATGCCATGCCCACACATACTAAGAGGTCGAGAATTAGTGCCAAAATATTCTTATTGATTTGTAGCAAAAATGACCAAGGTTTCAATAATGAAACCAACCAAATTGTGTACATTTACCCTCTCTAAATCTTGCACTTGCAAAAGTCTCATGCATTGGGCCACCCTTTATACGTACTAAGCTAAGACGTGGTAGATAGAAAGAGAGGTTCTCTGCTTGTCAAAAATCTAAAAAAGCAAAAGAATGAAAAAAAAAAATTTCCTTCCCTTAATCCTTTCCAAGGTCAGATGGAGCAACATCAGCAATTTCTGTCTCCATATATTCTTTTTCAGTAATTCCAATTGATTATTTTTCTTGCAAAAGCATAATACCTTTGTATATTAATTTAATCCATATAGTTGTGTGTCATAATAGATTACTTTCGAAAACTTTTAGCAACATTCAAAACTAGGTATAGGTTAATTAGTTGTTGGTCAGATCTTGACTAGAAATTCTAAAACATGATAGCAACTATTGTTACTAAATATATGCTCTAGTGCGACAGATATACAGTTCCAGCAACAGAGGTGCATAATCTGAAACCAATTTGAATCCTTACTCCTTGACGCTGCTCCATTTGAAATGAAGGAAAACAAAGATCAAGCCCTATCACATGGAAAAGCTTCCAACCAACATTATTTGGACCGAATCGATCGGTCCTCCGCTTTGCACCGTGTTGGAGGTACGGTTATCCCAAAAGGTGAAGCAAAGAAGACGAGAAAGCGATTGGGAGAGGAGGGACGGTGGACTTACGAGGAGGCTGAAACCGGTGACGCTGGTGAGGGAGGTGGCGATGGCGGCGCTCGCCAGGTCGAGCTTGCCGAGGTGACCCACCATCATGCTGGAGATGACCTGCACCAGGAACTGCGACACGGTCACCGCTACCATGGGGGCGGCGACGTAGCCCAGCCGCCGCGCCTCCTCCATGAGCTCTCTGCCGCCGTCGCCCCATCCGAGCCTGCTCGCCCATCCCTTTCCTTCCCTTCCTCCACCGCTCTCCGTCGTTAACAAAGACTCTTCCATCTCTGAGCCGCCCTCATCTCGACGCATGAGGTCGTTATAATACATGAGTGGTTCTGCTGTTCCTTAGGATGTAGTTTAGCTGAAGAGATCTTAAAATAATCTACATTTCGATAAGATGTCAACCAAGCAAATCAAGACATAAATAGATCTATGCATTTTGTTATACGTATTATTAGCTTTACATCAATAATTTTTATTATTATTAAATATTGTGTTTTTTATATAATAGTTGTGATTTGGCTGTTAGCTGCATAATAAATCAGTTATATTATGCATTAATTCTCGAATCCAACTCAAACACTTATTTTTTATGTTCATAATTCCAAATTTGGCTAGTGAATGCTTTATGTTGGCTTAAGATATATATATATATATATATATATATATATATATATATATATATATATATATATATTGTATCAATTATTCAATAAGATAAAAAAATCGATAAAGATATTATTCATATATGATAACAAAATTAATGATGAGCGTAATCATTAATTATTTTTATATTAAAAAATTATAAGATAATTATAAAATCAGTAATACTTTATGAAAAATGAGTATTTGATAGTTAAAAAATATATATACAAAAAATTTTATGTTGTCAATATGAGAATGTTAAGAAAGATATATAGAGTTACTATAAATGTTAAAAAAACTTTTATCCATGAAGATTTTGAAATCATATGAAATAAAAAATTTAGATGATACGAGTATGTGATGAAAATACTAATTAAAAAAATGTTAGTAAAAACTATAAATAAAATTTTTAGTACCGTAAACTTAATTTAACATATGACTTTTATAGATCTCAATCATGATAAAAGATGAAATAATTAAAATATATAATTTTATTATTATTTATATATTTATATTTCTATCATGTCATCAACAAAGTACAATTATCGAGATACGTAAAATATTTGACTTAGTTGCCATGAAAGCAACACATAATGATGTGTATCTGCCAAGGAGGAGATGGCGACGCACATATGACATGTTTCTCGCGACATGTTTATTTTGTCCTCTTTATAGCTCATAACTTTGTCAGACCCTTTCTTTCTTCTTTACAAAATCTCATACCTTTGATCGATGTTTTAACCTTTTCCAATCAAATAGTTCTTAAAAATTCTAAATTCATGAACACTCAACCATAGTACGTTTAATTGAAGGTCACATCATGCATGATCAGATTATGCGTGAATTTTACAGAGCTCACCAGCCATCTGATCTGATAAAGCCAAACAGAGGAAGACTCGGAACTGGTAGCTACAGCCGCCGGGTTTGACCATCGTACGCGACTACGTGGCGTCTACGGAAACGCGTGACTCTTCCAAAATGCTTAGCATCATAGGATAGTAATCAAATTCTCACAAATTAGAAATAGATTATATATTTATTTTTCAAATAAAAAACAATAAAAAATATAAATTTTTTTTAGAGATGATGACTAAACAAAAATAAAATTGTTGGATAAAAACTCTTAAGATATTTGAAGTTGTGATATTTTATTCCTATTTATACTGACACGATGCGTTTTCTCGTTAGTCAACAGGCGGTGATCGAGGGCCACGTGCTAGCGAGATTGGTAGTACGCGTGGCAGCGTAACAAGCTGTGCATGGGCTTGCTTGGGTTGGGATGGTGAACGCAATGAAACGGCCTGCTTCCCTTTTCCTTGGGGTTCGGCCCAAAACAGGAGCAAAGCCGGCGAGCTCTATTTCCTCCGCCGACAGACCCGGCGCTTAACTACAGGGCTCTGTTGCTCCTCTCTGTCTCCCCTTCGCGAGCGATGATAAAGCGGCGTTTCTACAGGCAAGAGCACCGCGACGGGGGCGCCGCCTCCTCCGATTCATCCTCCTCCTCTGATTCCGACGAAGAATTAGAAGCACAGGAAGAAGATGCGGAGGCCATTGCGGGATCGAAGGACGACGACGACGATGAAGAAGAAGAAGAAGAAAGGGAGGAGCGGCAGGAGCATCCGCGTCACTCGCCTTCTTCTGGTTCGAATCTTGTCCCTTGCCCATCTTGTAACCTTTATCCCTTGAAGTAGGGTTTGGAGCTCGCCCGTATTTTGCGAGCTTCGAGATCGTTGCATTTTGTTTTTGCGAATATATTGTGCTTCTAGTGCATGCAACATTTGTTCTGTGGTGTCCTGAGACGACGATGTTAATGTGATATCCAACATTTTGTACGTACGAGGCTCCATTGTAGATATTTTGGAACTCATTTTAGTCTGTTTATTCTGGTTAGTTACCTTGTGATTTCTTTGGCTTTTTGCAATTGAACCTCTGTCATTTGAAGATCTTGAGCGGCGGCCGATTAGGGTTTTGTCATTAATTAAGGTTTTCTGTATTCCTTTTGCTTTTTCTACTAAAATCTTTCTGCTTGTATAACAATTCTACTTTATGTTATTGCGATCAGCTACTGCTTTTACTTATTTGGAATAATGACTACAAACATGGCTCATTCTTGTATGTTCTTTTGTCTGCTCTGGGTGTTTGTACAGGTTCTGGATACGAAAGCGAAGAAAGCTCTGGAAATGTGGTAGAAGGAGATTCTTCAGGTATCATTTTATCTTATGATTGTAAGTGTTCTTTTCTGGTGGTGTTCTATGGCTGTGGTGTGTGAATGTAGATCTATATCATACTGCCCTATTCTAAATTTTCATTCGTTTTTTTGTTTGTTTGTTGGGATTATCGAATATAATACTTGATTGGTCTATGAAAAATCACTTCCATTTACATCTTTTCTGTTGGCAAATTACATCCCTGAGAATCAAGTATCATGACCTTGATTAGGAAAGCACGTCATAATGGAGAAAACAACATCTATGTAAATCGGAAAATTGACTTATCGTCTTCAGTTTGAGACTAGCTTCCCTGTCGCTGGAAACATAAAGGGCGAGTTTCAGGGGTGAACAAACACTTACAATGATCGGTGTCCATCTAGACCTTTCTAAATGCATATTCGAAAAGTTAGGCTTTAAATACATCATTTATTTTCCTTAAGTTATCAGGGACCAAGATTCACAAGGTGTCACCAACATATCACACTGCACCAGAAGAATTGAGGTTGTGAATGACTACTACTCTTTGCAGTTATAGGTCGTGAACATTCCTTTTTTTGCTTTTGGCTTCTGAGACCACCTTTCTCCTGATTTACTTGGTGAAATAGTAGATGATGACGATAGGGTATCTCCATTGTCTGGTTTTTGGTGGGAATGGGCCATAGATGTTCATGTCCCATCATGTGAAGGGCCATGGGTAAGGGTTATTCATGGGCATCAGTCTGGTGGCCCGCAGGTGCTGGAACATGGCCTGGTGTTGGCAATAGTAGAAAAGTTGTATTATGTCCTCAACATCACCCTGCATGTTCAGCTAATAGAATCCTTCCTAGAACTTTATATGCAAAGGCTTGCATTTTGAGATGGTTCATAGGTGTCTTAGATCACCTCATAGAGGCTTCGGGTAAAGGCACTTAGGTTATGTCTGGTTGTTGGATTACTTGAATCTCTTGTACAATGTCCCAGTCATCCAAGAAAATAGTGAGGTCCTATGGATGAGCTTCATGAATTTGTTTTGGTTGCCAGGGATGCTACGTATGTAATTTCGAATGATACCGCCCAGTCCATACCAGTTAGATAGGATACCGGTACGCGGACCGCCCACTATCGGGCGAAACGCCTAATATCGTCCGATATGGGGATATATTGGGCAGTAACAGTCGAAATTTCGATCGTTACTGCCTAACACAGCTCGACCGTTACCGATTGGTAACAGTACTCCGACGATCAAATTGATCACTGGAGTCCTTTCTCATATGTTTTTAAACTCTTCTTCCCCTCTATTTCACTTTCATACTCTCTTAAACAATCTCAAATTCTTTTTTTCTCACATTTGCGCTCTCCTAAACTCTACAAAACAACGATTTGTAATGGACTGAAATACGAACCTTGCACAAGACTAATCCTCAAAGTCCGAAAAAGATATGTGATACTATTCTTATCTAATTTACATTGATTTTGCTAAACTTATACTATTACTATATTTATTTCTAACTTAAAAACCCTATCATAACTATTTTTTTATTTTCAGGTATTTTTGGAGGATTTTACACCTAAATTAAGTGTACCACTCGGTATGCCCTAGCATACTGCTCGGTACATGGTACCATACCATACCGAGCAAGTATCGAAACACCGGTACAGTACGGTATTGCAAACCTTAGCCACTAGGGTCCACCTAGCTTCATGCTCAGTCAGCAATGTTACCTTACTGTTGTCAATTGACATCAACCAGTGGAAGTCTCAAAACAATTTTATTGATCCAGGCCAGATACTTGGCTGTACAAGGATCTCAGTTCTCATATTCTTCTGGGACTTGATTGATGACCATTGAGAGTTGTTGTGCACTTCAATATTTCAAATCTCAATTTCTTTGGCCGAGCATAGTTTGGTCAAAAATGCTTTATGCTTGGACAAGTTCTTAGGGGATTTGTCATTGACATAAAGGGTGTTCACAAAGTTGTCTGCCTAAAAAGGGAAACACGATGTTCCTACAAATGGCAGGGAATATTATTACATGGATTGTGGTGTTTGTGACTCTGCAAGAATGAGGATATTACGTGGGACGCTAGGTGCATCCTGAGAGAGAGCTACAATACTGCCTCCTTGAGGTCTCAGTTGCATCTTCATTTATGGCCAATAACGATTGATGCTTTGGATGGTCCAGCTGAGCCTAAGGTGGTCCAGCTGAGCCTAAGGACTGTGTCATTTTGTATGAATCCTGGCCAAGGACAGGGTTAGCTACCACATATTCCCCAATCGATTTGTTTAGTGTGTGACAACTGTCTCATGTGCTTAGTGCTAGTTGTCTTGGCACTTGGCCTTGAAGGTCGCATCAGTATTCTTTCTTGTTTTTCACTCCAGAAGATAAGTTTTGGGGTGAACTTTTCCCTTGTCTAGTTTATGGTTTACCGAAAGGGTCACCTTTCACGGTACAAGTTGTAAGACGGGTAGTATCATTCGTATCTGAATGGTTTATCAGTTACCTTTTAGCGCCAATACTGCAGAAAGTAACACTAAAGTAAGTGCATGTCCATTTTGTCTTCGTTCTTTATTTTAGCAGGGTATATAGTTGGACTATACTTCATGGTTAGGTGATATTGTTTGTCGTCATAATTGTAAAGACAAGTCTCAGCTATGCATACAGCCTATTATTGAATAGCTAAGCAATTCAAAGCTGTTCAAAGTTCTAAAAATTGACATACTTTTGAACAAGCTATTCTTTTGTCTGCTGAAATTTTCTTGATTTGGTTTTGTTTTGCGGAAATTTTCAGTGTTGTCGCTGGAATTTTTTTTTAAAATTATGGTAATTCTTACTTGGTGACAAGATCCTAACATGCATAAAACCTATTTTTGAAATGTCTAAGCAGCTATAAATTTCATAAGCGGTTACTTTTCATGACCATGCCAAAAAATCTTGTGTGTCCTACATAAATTTTCTAGGTGTGGATTATGCTGCAATTTCACTGACTGTTAAAATTAAAACAAGTGTTGAACTCTCCCAAGCATTCTTAATATACATTTCTATAACTAAGTTCCAGTCAAGAAATTTCATGTGTAGCAGGTGTATTACAAATTGAGTTAAATGCGCCATACACCTTTTCTTCACTTTAAATAATTTTGAGCAGAAATGAATTGTCAACTTATGTTGTTAATGTATGTATATATCTCTACAAACAGACTAAAAAATATTAGTTGCTGACTGTCTCTTCTGCAAAGATTCTGTGCAGTCTAATTTTTTATCCTAGATTTGAAGATGTGTAACTGCTTTTATATGTGGTTAGGCTTGCTCACCAATGAGGAAAATGATGTCTCTGAAAATGTTGGTGGAAACCCTAAAGATAGTCAGCTAAATGCTGGAGTCAAAGCTAAAGATAGCACGAAGGTCAAAACTGGGAGCAGTTCTATTGATATGAATGATCCTATTCAAGCTGATTTTGCAAATTATATCTTGAAACACAAGTCAGTTTTTAAGTGCCGACTTTGCCCAAGAATTGTCTGCTTAAGTGAAGATACAGTGAAGACACACCTTAAGTCAAAGGTAAGCAAAGTAGAATATTTGTTAGGTGTTGTACAATTGTTCAGTCGAACTTCTTTCATTTTATGCATAGGGACCTTAAAAGTTGATGCAAGTCATATGGTAGCAAAGTTTTATAGTTTGTGTTAGTATCGGATGCTTCTATTGCAATTTTAAACTGTATTTTCAAATTCATTTGATAAAACCTGTCAAACTTTTAGAAACAAACTTGTTTGGATCATGTTTAATATCCTGTTTGGTATATTTTGCGTTCGATCTTCTCCTTGTCTTTAGAGGCATGCTCGCTCAAGGAAACTGTTAGGAGAGGGGAGGCTCAGGCTGATGCTTAATAGCGATGGTGAGATCGAAGAAGACCAAGAAACACACTCAGAAAGGCATGCACGAACCGTAGCTCTTGCAGAGGTAGTTGGATCTCCAGAAGACCTGTTTTTTGCTGTTTCATCCTTTGGTAGAATATGACTTTTTCTATAAGGTCTATTTTGTCAGTTGATACAAGTCTCTCATCTGTCTTAAAATTTTCAGGAGCTGAATGCTGCCAAAAAGAGGGATTCAGGGCGCCAGCGACAGAGCCGCAGAAGGAAAATGGTAACGTTCTATTTTTATTTATTGCAGGAGTCTTTGATCTATGCCATACAGACCAATTGATCAAGAGGTACTGTGTTCAATGAATCAGGGCAATTTTGTTGAGTGCTTTGTTTTCGTGCATGTTTTGCAGAGGTTGCGGAACAAGGGGGAAACAGAAAAGCGAATGCATAAGCCAAAGAAACGAAGCAAAACTGACGATTGAGGATTGTGGCAGACTACTTGGTGCCGGAGAAGGTCCCTGCCATTTTCCAAGAAGTGAATGCACAGGAACCCAAAGTAATTTTTGTAGCTTATGTTTGTTAAACTTCCTTGAATTTTCCCCTGCCACTTTGCTTATCAAATATTTAGGGCTCGAGGCTTTCAGTTGGTTGGATTTGATACTTTCAGAGATACCCATAAAAAGTAAATGAAAATTTCTCATCATTTGTTTTTCACACAGATTAGCTAATAGTGAGTTGATCCTCATCGAGGCCTCGGATAGATGCATTGTCATGTAATTTGATGGATTCTTGGCGGCCATCAGAGAATTTAAGAATTTTGAATCCATGATAAGAATGTTATGACTTGTTCATCGATAACTTACACGAACATGTTTGCACTTTGTTTACTTTCACGAAGAAATTGCTGCATTGATGGTCTGATATCTCTTCCTTCGAAATTTTTGATACTGAGGGTAGCATTATGAGCTCTGGAGATCCGATCATGATCCTTTCCCATCTCCAAATCTCAGTCGTTCATCTGATGGATTGATTCTTTGTGTCTTGATTTCTCTTTTCAACCACATCCATTTGATTCTTTCATCTTAAGGCATCTAGGACAACCAAGGAGATTTGGACCCGTATGGATGGGTGGTTAAGATGTTAGGAAGCGAGGAACGGACGGGTGAGATTAGAGGGAATCTTCTCAGTCCAAACCGGATCTTAGAATCTGCCATGCGTCAAATCCAAGATTGGTCTTCACAAAATCAAGAGGCCAAACCCGAATTGAGCGGCCCAATTTTGTCGGACTCCGATCCGCATTAGTTATAGTTTGGTCAACCTCTCAAGGGGTTCAACGTTCACTCTCACGCTGAGCTCGTCTTGAGCCCTAGATCGGGGAAAGAGAAATAGCGAGAGCCGCCTCACATTCTCTCCGTCGTCTCGTTTTCCATTGGCCAGCATGGCCTCCCGACGTCTCCTCTCTTCCCTACTCCGCTCTTCGGCTCGCCGCTCCCCCGCCCCCAGATCCCCCGCCGCCGCCTGCTCCGCCCCACGGGCCCCCATGCGCCCTTCCCCTGCTGGTTTCCTCCTCTCCCGCGCCGTTGAGTACGCTACCTCCGCGGCCGCCCCACAGTCCACTCCGCCCCCGAGCAAGGCCCCCGCCGGGCCCAGCGGCAAGATCACGGACGAGTTCACCGGCGCCGGCGCGATCGGGAAGGTCTGCCAGGTGATCGGCGCCGTCGTCGACGTCAGGTTCGACGAGGGCCTGCCGCCGATCCTGACGGCGCTGGAGGTGCTCGACAACCAGATCCGTCTGGTCCTCGAGGTGGCGCAGCATCTGGGGGAGAACATGGTGCGGACCATCGCCATGGACGGCACTGAGGGGCTCGTCCGTGGCCAGAGGGTTCTCAACACCGGATCTCCGATCACGGTTTGCCTTCTCCGCGATTATTATCTTTTTGATTGGAATTCTCCTATTCAATGCTGAAGAAAAAAAAGTCTCTTTTGATGTGTCCACGATGCCTTCTTATGATCGAGAAATTTGATCGTAATGTTTAACATATGTTATTCTTTCGTCGCTAATAGTTCTTAGTTGAAGTTGGAAACTTATACGGAGATAATTTGGAAGGGTGTGTTACAGTCAGAGCTGTAAATTGTAATCATGGTTGACTTTTTTTTCGCTAGACTTTCTTGAACCTCTCTATTGATTGTTCTCAAGAGATTTTGGAATGAAAATTTGCTTGTGCAATTTGTACCAAAAAGATTTTGATTGTCGTTTGACAGAATACATATATGATTATTGACTTCTTACACTTTTTTGTGTTTCGTTAAATTTTTTAGGTTCCAGTTGGTAGGGCGACTCTTGGGCGCATCATGAACGTTATCGGGGAACCGATTGATGAGAAGGGTGAAATAAGTAAGACTGTTATAGTTTGATTTGTGAATCTACAATGTTTTTGGATTGTCTCACCATTTTATTTGATGCTTGATCGTCTCTTTTATAAACAGCAACCAATCACTTTCTTCCCATCCACCGTGAAGCACCAGCATTTGTTGAACAGGCAACAGAACAACAGATTCTTGTTACTGGAATTAAGGTACCTTTATGCTTTTCTTCTCCATTTAGTTGTAGTGTTCAGTGCATTTTTTATTCGATTCAGGAGATGCCAGAATTCAATGTATATTCTCCTGAAATGAACAGGTTGTAGATCTTCTGGCACCTTATCAGAGGGGTGGGAAGATTGGGCTGTTTGGTGGTGCTGGTGTGGGGAAGACTGTACTCATCATGGAACTGATCAATAATGTTGCAAAGGCTCATGGTTAGACCTATTGAGATCTTACTCGTTTAAGTTCGTACATGTATTGTTTATTGTATTTTGTTAATTTTTGGTCTGTAGGTGGTTTTTCTGTGTTTGCTGGTGTGGGTGAGCGTACTCGTGAGGGTAATGACTTATACAGGGAAATGATTGAGAGTGGTGTCATCAAGCTTGGAGACAAACAGGTACATGCTTGAGGGTTTCTTTTATGTTTTTTAATGTAAATTTTATTTCACAATCTTTTTCTGCCCTTACTCAAGTTACTCAAGCATGTAGTTTTTTATCAATGGCTTGCACTTCAGGGTGAGAGCAAATGTGCTCTTGTTTATGGTCAAATGAATGAGCCCCCTGGTGCCCGTGCACGTGTTGGTTTGACTGGCCTAACAGTTGCTGAACACTTTCGAGATGCTGAAGGACAAGATGTGCTTCTCTTTATCGATAACATTTTTCGGTTCACCCAAGTAAGCTTGTGGGAAAATCAATTCAGCATCGTATTTCCTTGCAATACAACTGTTTGTTAGCTGAATAGTTTTCTCATATATGGTAAATTACTCAGGCAAACTCGGAAGTGTCTGCCTTACTTGGTCGTATTCCATCTGCTGTTGGTTATCAACCAACTCTTGCTACTGATCTTGGAGGACTGCAAGAGCGTATTACAACAACAAAGAAGGGTTCCATCACCTCTGTGCAAGCTATCTATGTGCCTGCCGATGATTTGACAGATCCTGCACCTGCAACTACTTTTGCTCATCTTGATGCTACAACTGTGTTGTCACGACAGGTTTGTGTACATAGTTGTCTCCTATTATTTATTTGTTGGAGTTATTTATGACATTGAGAAAACTAAACGTGATTCTCTTAACATTTGTTTGTTTTTCATTAGATTTCCGAGCTCGGTATATATCCTGCCGTTGACCCTCTTGATTCCACGTCAAGAATGCTTTCTCCACATGTGCTAGGGGAGGAACACTACAACACCGCTCGTGGTGTTCAGAAAGTTCTTCAAAATTATAAGAATCTCCAAGATATTATTGCAATTCTTGGAATGGATGAGCTCAGTGAAGATGATAAGTTGACTGTAGCTCGTGCTCGAAAGATCCAACGATTTTTGAGCCAGCCTTTCCACGTTGCCGAAGTTTTCACTGGTGCACCTGGAAAATATGTTGAATTAAAGGAGAGTGTTAACAGCTTTCAGGTCAGGAATATTCTTTGCCCACAATTTTACGGATTTAAGATATGATCTTATTTTATTAAAATTATGTTGAATGATGTTAGATTATATATATGGTCTTTAAAGTTATAAAATGCACACACTGAATTGATCTACCCATTTTATTGTGCAATTTCTCATCAGGTGAGTACAAAACTGTTGAGAAAAAGAAGATGAATGACGAAAGAGTAAAATTATAGAGAACTTATAGAACAATTTTAGATTTATGTGGGTTTTTGCTAGTTCACAATTTGTGGATTTAGACCAATTTGAAAATTATCATAATTTTTGTAATAATATCTAATCTAGAGATTGCTCTTTTGTTGCCTATGGTGTGTGGACTTGACAATTTGACCCACTGAACTAATCCTCACGTGACATGACATGGGTTCCAGCATGGGATATGAGTTTGATGGTTTTCTTGGTTGACTGACTGGTAGCGGAAGAAGAATGTTGAACAATAAGACATATAGAGAAGTAGCGGCAAGAGGATGTTACTGCTTTTTGTCGCCCTTCTGCTGTTGGATGAGAAGGATGGGGGGGGTCGGGTGGGGTGGGTGGTGGTGTGGTGGGGTAACTTGGATACTTGTTCACTGAGCTGTTGCACATGAGGGTGGAGAGGCTGTAGGGGGGCCAAGCACATCTCTTGTATCAGGGGAATTGGACACTACAGAGATCTTTCTTAGATTATTAAGAATCCGAATCAACTGCACATGAGTTAGTAGTCAGAAAACTTTGTCGGAACTAGTTTAATATGCAATTAAACCTCATCTTTGTTTCAGAAAGTTAGTGGTCAAGTTTGTGCAACAGGTTATCTAAAATAGTATTATAACTGAAAATAAATTGTATATTTCATTACTTGCAGAAGAATCATGATGCCTTTTTAAATATGTAATGGACCTGTAGGGATCTGATGCTTCAATCATATTGAACTTAGTTCATATAACTCACTCTCGATTTATATGCAAAAGGTGCTTCTGATTATAAAATGATTTAGATCATAAAATGTGGCGAATAATCTGTCAGTTCTACAGTCATAGATCTGTTTCCTTTTAAAAATGGTGCTCTTCTATTTACAACCTCTAATTTTTTACTTCTGATTTTGATGGTCAAATTTGATCTCTTGGACTTTCTTGATGTTATGGAAAACACACAAAACTGTAGAATTTGTGTATGCACCATAGATTGTTTGAGGAGTTTGTCATTAATGTGCATTTCGTATCATGATTTACAGGGAGTTTTGGATGGAAAATATGATGACCTACCTGAGCAGTCATTTTACATGGTTGGAGGCATCGAGGAAGTCATTGCTAAAGCTGAGAAGATTGCAAAGGAGTCTGCCGCCTGATTCGAACTCATCTCCTTCCTGCTTTAATAATGAGAGGGATGCTACTGATGCTACCTGCATCCAATTAAAGTTCCATTTTCTTTCATCAGCAGTTTCTCTGTTCATGATTTGTTCCTGCTGACTGGGGTTGTTCTGTAGAAGAGCCGGAATGCTCCGAGGACGTTTTTGGCCCAATAAGTTGATGTGTTGATCCCCGTCTTTCTTGCCTTTAGCTACATGCATTTCAACCTGTAGCCAAATTGTGTTCTTGGACCGTTCACGTCTCAGAAACAAGTGCCTACTGGCTTTATTAGTTTCTCGCATTGCTTTTCTTGACAGTGCGATCAAAGTTTCCTCTTTTCATGGAGGCATTATTTTTAATCAAGGAAGAGAGTTTTAAAAGGAAAAGTTTGAAAAAATATTATTATCATTGTTATTTTTAACTTTCTTTCTTGTAACAAATTAGATAAATGTATTACAAAATAATGAAAGGTCAGGGCTGATACCAAACGCCGCTCCCTACAAGTACTTGCCCCAATCTCGAACCCACATCATTTCCCCGAAACCGTGTCCATGTCATCGATAGGGGAATACATTTCATCGATCTTGTGTGATGGCGTTGTTCTCTGCAATTTTCTTGTTTACGGTGAGATTGGATCGTTAACCAAATGCATCAATTATCTGTTTGTTTGAGCCTCCTGAAACTTGAACGTGGATAACATCGGTTGGCTAGACATGGATTGTTGTTGATACGGTCGGATCGGCATTTTACCAATGTTTTATGTTTAGGTATACGTTCTTGAATTATAGATATCCCAGGCCGGGCATAATGGTATCTTATGTTTGGATACCTTTGGTGTGATGCGTGACGATCATATCTGTGGTGTCATTTCTTGTGTCTAATGGGCGCTATGGAAAATGGAGTTCAATCTAGCAGTGTTCTTGGTTCGTTGGTTTAATTTCATTAGCAGAACTTGATCTGTCGGATATATTTTTGTTGGTTAGTTTATTTGTGATTATAGTTGGTTTGCGATAGCTATACTCTTGTTGAGGAAAGAAGTCGTTGATGTTGTCGTCAGCTCGACATAGTTCGAACCTATATGTGTAGGATTGTTTGAGGTGCTTCGGAGGTGGAAACGTTGAGCTCTCGAGGTGTCATCTATGCGTGAGATCGAGGTCGAAAGATGTTTCTTGTCTTGATTCCTCTAATGCTCACATTAATAACCCGATGTATGAGTGTGAATGCGAGTGGTCAAAAGAAGTGCGTAACTTTTATACTCGTAAAGAGACAAATATTCTTCTATTCTATGGGTAGATAGTCTTTAACTAATTCCAATAGTCTTTCATTGGCCTTTTGTTTATGAAATATTTTGGACCTTTGCTCATGTGGAAAGATAGGTGAAGGGTGATTTTTGTCTTCTCCTTCCACTTGGACACCATTTGATGGTTACATGTCGAATGACGATTAATTGATAGTGTACTCCCTATCATTTATCCCCTATAAAGACGTACTTTGGGGTTCTTGCCAGAGGGGTCCAAAGTGCACCGTTTGATTCATCCAGCACATTAAGCTTATACCTCTTCGATCTATTGTTGACTTGGTGGTATGTTCAATTCACTTGTTTAATTCACTTGGCACGTTCGTCTGGGATCGCCTCCCTCAACGCTATTGGTGGTGATCCATTGTTGACTTGCCCCTCGTATAGTCGAGGGATGCACATTGGTCAGACTAGGTTGGACTTCTTGACCTTCCCGTCTCAAGCATGATAGGGAGTTTACCGATAGCTAATCGTCATCCGATACATAACTGTCATGTGGTGTTTAGAGTGGAAGGAAAAGACGAAGTTCACTTTCCCCCCGTCTACCCACATGGGCAAGGGTCTAAGACAAATGGTTATGGGTTGCATCTCGGATGAGGATCGTTCAACCTCTCTTGTTGGCAATTGAAATGGTGATGTCGGTGCTGCCGCTGATGATGACAACGATGATGTTCAATGGAGGCAGCTCAATAGTGTGTCCAGGAACAGTTGAATTCTGTGATAGCTGAGATGGTTATGCTCTTAACCAATGAGCCCACCCAAGAAAAGAGAAAAGAAAAGGCAAGCGATGGACTTAACATAGGTGTAGTCTACGAAGGAAGTCACTCTTTTTCCGAGTCCGAGATGGAGGAAGAGTGATGTTGAGTGTTTCACACTCAATGTTTACGGTTGTTGTTTGATGAGCTAACTAGTCTATCAACTTCGTTTTTGATTTATTAATCAAAATATTTAAGTTAAAGTTATTAATAATTCACTCATCAAATTTATATAAGTCAATCTTAATTTCATCTACTTTCGAGACTATTAGATTAACTAAGGATGTTATAACTCATAATAAGCGTTGTTGGTGTTTGAATGCTTCCGAATTGTATCCTTGATGTCGTTCGTGGTGAGTTTATGACAGTAATTTGAAGTGTTTCATTATTAATGATGCTCAAGTTTTGATCTCAAGTCTTTGCAATCATATGATAAGATATCAACTAACTAAGCGTTGTTGGTGTTTGAATGCTTCCGAATAGTATCCTTGATGTCCTTCGTGGTGAGTTTATCACAGTAATTTGTCAAGTTTTGATCTTAGGTCTTTGCAATCATATGATAAGATATCAACTAACTAAGCTCCTTGGAATTGTAGGTTTTGGGAGAATGGAGGAACTCTGTGCTCTTCAAACTGCTATGTTTTCTGTATTCTGAAATGAATCAGAATTAATCATTTCCCATTAAAGTGATTTATGGAAGTGTGATTGAGATTTCTATGAAGACCATAAACTTCTCAAAACATTTAGATGGAACTTTGTGCTTTTATCAGCATGCTAAGAAGGGCCAATAAGAGAAACAATCTGCACCAACTCCAAGTTCACCTTTCTTCCACACATTCTTCCTGAAGAATCACTTGAAACCAATAAAGATGATATCTATCTTTGTAATTTTCTTCCTCCAACAAAGAATTCTTTTTGCTTTCATCTTTGATTTTATACTCATTTCTCACCATCACAACCCCATATCTTAATCTATGTATCTAATAGCCATTGAATCCCTAATTTACATTGCAAAGACTATATAAGCCTTAGTTCATAACAATTCTCTCCCTTCTATCACTCAAAACACATGAAAAAGATGCCTATATATATATACATATATATAATTCTTATCTGGAGCAAATGGTCTCCTCGGCGATGGTCTCCAGAGTTGGTCTCCTTGACCTGCACATGCTCAACCTATATCTGAACTCCCTCGTCTCCGCCGCCGCCGCCTCCTCCAACGATGTCCTGGCGGCGTTCTGCTCCGAATTCGGAGCATAACCCTCCGCCACATCCGTCGATACGTGGGCGGCATCCGGCAAGACCCTGGCGCCGGCCCCCAACTCCCGGCGGACCTCCTTCCGCGCTGCCATCAGCAGCGCGGCCATGTCGGCCGCCGCGACCACCGCGTTCACCCGTTTCATGGGGAACATGGCGTAGACGTGGCCCATCTCCAAGTCCTCGTCCGCCGAGAGCGGCGCGAACCGCCGGCCGGCGTGCATCGACCGCGAGTCGACCAGGAAGTGCCCCGGCGCGTCAAGCATGAGCTCCGCCGCGTTGGCCGGCCCGTCGATGCGCTGGACCCGGCCGCAGGGGAGGATTACCTTGACCGATCTCGCGTGGCCCCCTGCCGGACCGGCGAGGGTGCAGGAGACGTAGTTGCCCATGGAGGCCTTGACCCGAAGTAGTCTCAGCGATCGCTTCGTGCTGTCGATGGGATGGGAAGAATGAGCCGGTCGCTGGCTCTTGGTGAGAAGGACGACGAATGGTCGAGGGCGGAGTTTATAGGAACGGAAGATAAAAGCCGAGGAAGATTCCAGTCGGGTGGGCTGAGAAGAGTTGCATGGTTAGCTGTATCCGCGTTGAAGACGGCAAAGAGAGACTGAGAGAGAGAGTTACGTGGAAGTTTGAGCGAACACAGACAGCAGTTTTAGAGCGTGTCGGTCACGCAGTCGAAGTTTCTGGGCAATTTGCTACACGAGAACGGTAAGTAGTACAACATAATATAATATTATTACAGAAGATTAATAAGATAATAATAATGTACTATAAAATAATAAAAAAATAAAATATGTATAAACCAAAAGAGAAGTTGACAGCTGGAAATGAATAATACATAGGAAATGTACGTGTGGATAAGATTTTTATGAGGACTGGTGTTTTTAATTCTGTGGAATTTAGAATGGATGTTTTCCATTTTGTAGTGTCCATCATAAAAATATTATGTTGATTGATTAGGTTTTATGCTAGGAATTTTTTTTATGATAAAATATGTATAAAGAAATTTGATGATCACAACAACAAAAAGGAACGAAAAAGATGACTGTAATGAAAAGGAATAATCACCAAAAGAGAAAGAAAAATGATAATAAAGAATTCAATGTTTAAAGAAGAAATTTTGATCATGTCAAATTTTGATCATATCAAATGCTAATATATATATATCATAGCAGAGCACTCACAACCCACCATGTTCTACTATACTCTTTCTCTCTCTCTCTCTTTCTCGTGTAACTTTTAGAGAAGAATGACTTGGGAGGATTACACAAAGGGAGTTGACTGTGGAAAACCATGGCCTTTAAATGCTAAGAAAAATGCAAGGCTGATGCAGTGTAGAGTACCTGACAAAGCCACAGGAGATGATTAATGGGGCACAAAAGTCAGCGGGTACACACTTGACTTGCATTGGCCACGAATCCACATCATCATCATCATGCCACTTCATTGCGTTGGCTTGCAAGGAATTGCCAGTTTTTGAGGTGTAGGATAAGTCTCAGACATCGATCACAATGAACACAATTTAAGGAGAATAGTTGACATCTGCATCAGCCAATACAGTGGTACAGCTAACAATATATGTTCTTAGAAAATGTTATCTTCGAGTAACCCTCGAAATGAGTTGACATATGCCAGTCAAAATCATATCATATTGCAATTTTATACTGGCAAGCATCTAAGCTACAACATTTACTTCTATTTTTATGTCACTAAATTTAACATGTCAACATCAAAATATGCTTTAGGAAAAATTTAGATACCACAGAATAACATATTCCAATGAATCAGATCAAATGCAGATGTTTCTGAAGCCCTCATACAATTAACCATGTTGACACAACAACTGCACATCTTCAAGGTTTGAAGCAACTAGTAATCACTAGGTAAAAGTATAATAATCAAAATTTGAATCAGTCATTGATCCAACAAAGCTCAGTTCATTGGGTTATTGTGTGTGTTTATATATAATATAGATAGGGTGATTGTATGGAAAAAAAGACTCTTTTTGAGTTTTTGTTCCAGATGGTACCCCTTTTCAAGATTTCCAAACCATCACCTCATTTTTCTAAAATCCCAAAGAATACCTCTCATATGCTGTTCAAAGTATTTTTCTGTCCAAATCCAAAGGTTTTCCCGTCAACTGTTCACAGTGTTTTGTAAATTATTATTTTGTCCACAAAACATTGTATAGTGTTTTTATTTCAAAGCACTGTATAGTGTTTTTAAAATAAAACACTATATAATGTTTTATGGATAAAAACTAACCCATAAAACACTGTAAATAGTTGACAAAAGAAATTTTGGATCTGGATGAAAAGATAATAACTTTTTAAGGGATATTTTTGGAACATTAGAAATAAGGGGGTGATGATTTAAGAATTTTGAAAAAGGACACTATCCGAGAGAAACCTAAAAAGAAGAAATTTTCCCAAGAAATCGCTTATAATATTTTCTCTTCTCCTTTCTCTTTCCTCTTCTTTCTTCCTTCCCACATATTCCTTCTCTCCTTCCAGTTCTCCTCTTTTCCTTCCTCATCTCTTCTTTTTTTTTATCTGTTTCTTCTTCACTCCTTGCTATAATTCAGGAATGCCGGTTTCAAAAGAAAACAATAAACTGTAGAGTATGGAAAAGCACATAACTTCAGTAAAACATAAATCTGGGCACCATAAAAGTGGAAGTTGTTCATATCAGAGGTGAATAGAAATATCAAAAGAACATACTAAACTTCATTTACAAACCATAAAAGTGGAAGTTGTTATCTTTAATCTTCACAAATTCCATCCGAAGAATGAAGAAGAAAAGTACATAAAAACATTTAGAGCAAGCATAAAACAACCCCAGACACATCCATTCATGATTAGCCACAAGTAACACTGCATCATAGATGATCTACCAGGGCAAAACCCAGTGTTGATGTCAGGCACACAACACTGGAGGAGAACTCCAAACAACCCATTAAAGGAAGAAGATTTAGTAACAGTCTATTCTGGCAAAAACAAGTTGTTGCTTGTCAGGACACTGTGGAATTGATATTGAATTGTTTATAACCATCATGAGCACATCCTTAAAAAGGTCTGAAACTTATTGCTAATGTAACAAAATACCTCCATACACATTGAACTTAATGCCACACCAAATCCAAGATTTGAATCAGACATTATAATTTAAGAAGCTTTTAGATGGAATGACATTAATGAAAAACTTAGGAAGATATAGAGGTGAAACCAAACAGATTCGAATCAGACATAGGCTTAAGCTTTGCAACTATAAGAAGAAAAGAAGAATTTTGCAGCTATATCATCTATGCAGGCTTAAGCTTTTAGATGGAATGATATTGATGGAAAATTTAAGACGATATAGAGATGAAACTAAACAGATTCAAGCACACAATTTAGTTACTTCATACATAACAAAAGAAGAATTTTGCAGCTCTATCATCTATACAGGCTAGCTTTTAGATGGAATGATATTGATGGAAAATTTAAGGAGATATAGAGATGAAACTAAACAGATTCAAGCAGGCAATTTAATTACTTCATACCTAACAAAAGAAGAATTTTGCAGCTATATCATCTATAGAGGCTTAAGCTTTTAGATGGAACGATATTGATTGAAAATTTAAGGAGATATAGAGATGAAACTAAGCAGATTCAAGCAGACAATTTAATTACTTCATACATAACAAAAGAAGAATTTTGCAGCTTTATCATCTATAGAGGCTTAAGCTTTTAGATGGAACGATATTGATGGAAAATTTAAGGAGATATAGAGATGAAACTAAGCAGATTCAAGCAGACAATTTAATTACTTCATACACAACAAAAGAAGAATTTTGCGGCTATATCATCTATAGAGGCTTAAGCTTTTAGATGGAACGATATTGATGGAAAATTTAAGGAGATATAGAGATGAAACTAAACAGATTCAACCAGACAATCTAGTTACTTCATACACAACAAAAGAAGAATTTTGCAGCTATATCATCTATAGAGGCTTAAGCTTTTAGATGGAACAATATTGATCGAAACTTTAATGAGATATAGAGATGAAACTAAACAGATTCAAGCAGGCAATTTAATTACTTCACACATAACAAAAGAAGAATTTTGCAGCTATATCATCTATAGAGGCTTAAGCTTTTTGATGGAACGATATTGATGGAAAACTTAAGGAGATATAGAGATGAAACTAAACAGATTCAACCAGACAATTTAGTTACTTCATACACAACAAAAGAAGAATTTTGCAACAAGATCTTATCAATTTTGACCATGTCACTCATGAAGACAAATCATGTCTAATATCTGCCCTGCAGAATCTTACATAGTAGTAGCAGTACTCATGATGGGAGAAAGAAAAAAAATGTAGCTATAAAGTCGACATATATAATTAGACTACCCAAAAATCAATTACTTGTTCTCACATACCATTTACCTTCGCAGCCTTGTCGACCACCACCACCCCATCCTTCCTGGCTATGATCACGGACGATGCCAATCCGAGGAACATCCCGTGCTCGATCACCCCGGTGATCCTAAGGATATCGTCGCTGATCAGTTTTAGATCCCCATGGATCCCATCCTCGAAGAACAGGTCGACGATATAGTTCTTGTTATCCGTCAGGAAAGGTTCCGATTTGGACTCGCTTTCGTCGAAGGCGCTGGCTTTGGCGTTCGTGGCGGCGGTCCTGAGCTTGATGTTGAAGCCGGGCACGCCATCGAAGAGGGTCCGGAGGCGGCGGAGGGTGAGGGACCAGCCGAAGGGATGACCTCAACGGGAACGGCGAGGCCGCTGGCTCCGAGGCGGGGGACGAGCTTGGACTCGTCGACGATGACGACGAAGCGGCGGCTGGCGCCCTCCACCATCTTCTCGCGGAGTAGTGACCCGCCGCGGCCCTTGACGAGGTTGAGGGCCGGATCGACCTCGTCGGCGCCGTCGATGGACAGGTCGACGACCGGGTGGGCGTTGAGGTCGGTGAGGGGGATGCCGGCGGCCGCGGCGCGGGCGGCGGCCCACTCGGAGGTGGGGATGCCGACGACGTCGCGGAGGTGGCCGGTACGGAGGAGGGCGCCGATGCGGTCGAGGGCGTGCACGGCGGTGGATCCGGTGCCGAGGCCGAGAACCATGCCCGAGCGCACCAGTTCCACGGCGCGGTGGGCGGCGACTCGCTTCAGCTCGTCCTGGGACGGGCCGCCGCCTTGGGGTGCCAACATGAATGCTTGGTTGCGCAGTCGAGGTTTAGGCGTTTCTTTTGCAATTAAAGAAAGAATTTGGAATAAATTGATTTTTCAAAAATTATAAAAATATTTTAAAAAAAAATTAAATTCTTGTTTTTTAATTTAAAATAATAACATAAAATATGCATACTCTTATCTTTTTGCTAGTTCAGAATTGAAGTGATCATGGTGCTTGATAAAAATTCTAATGCATTGAGGTGATTATTACAGAAGATGGAACAAGTGTTTTAGGTTATCTTTGCTAGATTTTTGAAGTTGTAGAATGGTACACGAAATATTATGAAACAGATTTGATTTTAATTTTTTTTAGTTAGACATATTACTTGATTAGAATGTATTGGTACTAAACTCACATGTTAGGTTTTATGTTGTGTATGAATTCTACTTTTTTTTTATCCTTTGAACTTTGGATATAATATCTTATATTTACAATATTTAATTTTATACATAAATAGAATGATATCATTACATATATCTCATCGCGTTTTGTGTTTTTATAACTTAATAATTTGTATTAATTATAATTAAGTTATATGTAAGTAATTAAATTACTCATTCCTCATTCATCACCCCCTCTTTTGTCACCCCTCGTTCATCATCATTTCATGCTTTCTTGGCTATGACATTATCTCCACTATGATAAATAGTTAATGGTCATAGTTACGTTGATCATTTAAGTATTTACTTTATGGACTAAGTATATTATGATCCATATGATATCAAATTTTCCTAGGTTGTGCTATCTATATATTCCTAGGAGGATATTGTTTCATTGTATAGTAAATATTTCTAAAATCCTGTATGACGATCGCCACGAACGAGAGGTTACAATGACCTCCTACCCTCGGGCAAAATGGTGACCATGATCACCGAGGCTCAACAGAAGGCAAGGGTGACTCCTACTCGGCGTCATTGACTACGACCATCGATACTCAACGGAAGGCGACGGTGATCCTGCAGCGTACCATCGTGGCCCATTGGGAAGGCAATGACTATTAATTTGTTTCAACAATATGATAGGTCGACAAATGCTAACAAAGTTTATGTTTAGCGATAGCGATGATGATGGCCACCATGATGATGATCACGACCGACGATAAGAAGATTGACAACGATTTACTTCTTTAACACTCTTGTTGTATTCCTTGAATGGGGTATGATAAGATGTTTAATATCATGAATTTGTTTTGGTTTGCCAGGGCATGTTACTTAACAAGGTATGCAATTTCAATGATACCGCCTAAGCCATATACCGGGTCGATAGATACCTGGAATGATTGACCGCCACTATCTGGGCGAACGCTTAATATCGCCCGTATTGGACGGCATGGAGGGATATATCGCATGGTAACTCGAATTTCGACTGCTATTGCACGATACATTTCGACTTGGTAACAAAGCATCAACCATCAAATTGATCACCAGAGTCCTTTCATCATTTTTAAACTCTTCTTCCTCTATTTCACTTCATACTCTCTTAAACAATCTCAAACTTTTTTTTTCTCACATTTGCGCCTCCTAAACTTTACAAACAACGATTTGTAATGGATCAAATATGAACCTTGCACAAAACTAATCCTCAAAGTCCTAAAAGATATGTGATACTATTCTTATCTAATTTACATTGATTTTGCTAAACTTATACTATTACTATATTTATTTCTAACTTAAAACCCTATCCTAACTTTTTTTTTTATTTTCAGGTATTTTTGGAGGATTTTACGCCTAAATTAAGTGTACCGCTCGGTATGCCCTAGCATACTGCTCGGTACATGGTACCGTACCATACCGAGCAAGTATCGAAACACCGGTACGGTACAGTATTGCAAACCTTAGCCACTAGCGTCCACCTAGCTTCATGCTCAGTCAGCAATGTTACCTTGCTGTTGTCAATAGACATCAACCAGTGGAAGTCTCAAAACAATTTTGTTGATCTTGGCCAGATACTTGGCTGTACAAGGATCTCAGTTCTCATATTCTTCTGGGACTTGATTGATGACCATTGAGAGTTGTTGTGCACTTCAATATTTCAAATCTCAATTTCTTTGGCCGAGCATAGTTTGGTCAAAAAAGCTTTATGCTTGGACAAGTTCTTAGGGGATTTGTCATTGACATAAAGGGTGTTCACAAAGTTGTCTGCCTAAAAAGAGAAACACGATGTTCCTACAAATGGCAGGGAATATTATTACATGGATTGTGGTGTTTGTGACTCTGCAAGAATGAGGGATATTACGTGGGACGCTAGGTGCATCCTGAGAGAGAGCTACAATACTGCCTCCTTGAGGTCTCAGTTGCATCTTCATTTATGGCCAATAACAATTGATGCTTTGGATTGGCTGGTCCAGCTGAGCCTAAGGACGCCAATAATGGTTGATTAATGGCCAAGCTGAGCCTAAGGACTGTGTCATTTTGTATGAATCCTGGCCAAGGACAGGATTAGCTACCACAGATTCCCCAATCGATTTGTTTAGTGTGTGATAACTGTCTCATGTGCTTAGTGCTAGTTGTCTTGGCACTTGGCCTTGAAGGTCACATCAGTATTCTTTCTTGTTTTTCACTCCAGAAGATAAGTTTTGGGGTGAACTTTTCCCTTGTCTAGTTTATGGTTTACCGAAAGGGTCACCTTTCACGGTACAAGTTGCATGATGGGTAGTATCATTCGTATCTGAATGGTTTATCAGTTACCTTTTAGCGCCAATACTACAGAAAGTAACACTAAAGTAAGTGCATGTCCATTTTGTCTTCGTTCTTTATTTTAGCAGGGTATATAGTTGGACTATACTTCATGGTTAGGTGATATTGTTTGTCGTCATAATTGTAAAGACAAGTCTCAGCTATGCATACAGCCTATTATTGAATAGCTAAGCAATTCAAAGCTGTTCAAAGTTCTAAAAATTGACATACTTTTGAACAAGCTATTCTTTTGTCTGCTGAAATATTCTTGATTTGGTTTTGTTTTGCGGAAATTTTCAGTGTTGTTGCTGGATTTTTTTTAATTATGGTAATTCTTACTTAGTGACAAGATCTTAGCATGCATAAAACCTATTTTTGAATGTCTAAGCAGCTATAAATTTCATAGGCGGTTACTTTTCATGACCATGCCAAAAAATCTTGTGTCCTACATAAATTTTCTAGGTGTGGATTATGCTGTAATTTCACTGACTGTTAAAATTAAAACAAGTGTTGAACTCTCCCAAGTATTCTTAATATACATTTCTATAACTAAGTTCCAGCCAAGAAATTTCATGTGTAGCAGGTGTATTACAAATTGAGTTAAATGCGCCATACACCTTTTCTTCACTTTAAATAATTTTGAGCAGAAATGAATTGTCAACTTATGTTGTTAATGTATGTATATCTCTCTACAAACATACTAAATATTAGTTGCTGACTGTCTTTTCTGCATAGATTCTGTGCAGTCTAATTTTTTATCCTAGATTTGAAGATGTGTAACTGCTTTTATCTGTGGTTAGGCTTGCTCACCAACGAGGAAAATGATGTCTCTGAAAATGTTGGTGGAAACCCTAAAGATAGTCAGCTAAATGCTGGAGTCAAAGCTAAAGATAGCACGAAGGTCAAAACTGTGAGCAGTTCTATTGATATGAATGATCCTATTCAAGCTGATTTTGCAAATTATATCTTGAAACACAAGTCAGTTTTTAAGTGCCGACTTTGCCCAAGAATTGTCTGCTTAAGTGAAGATACAGTGAAGACACACCTTAAGTCAAAGGTAAGCAAACTAGAATATTTGTTAGGTGTTGTACAATTGTTCAGTCGAACTTCTTTCATTTTATGCATAGTGACCTTAAAAGTTGATGCAAGTCATATGGTAGCAAAGTTTTATAGTTTATGTTAATATCGGATGCTTCTATTGCAATGTTAAACTGTATTTTCAAATTCATTTAATAAAACCTGTCACGCTTTTAGAAACAAAGTTGTTTGGATAATGTTTAATATCTTTTTCGATATATTTTGCATTCGATCTTCTCCTTGTCTGTAGAGGCATGCTCGCTCAAGGAAACTGTTAGGAGAGGGGAGGCTCAGGCTGATGCTTAATAGTGATGGTGAGATCGAAGAAGACCAAGAAACACACTCAGAAAGGCATGCACGAACCGTAGCTCTTGCAGAGGTAGTTGAATCTCCAGAAGACCTGTTTTTTGCTGTTTCATCCTTTGGTAGAATATGACTTTTTCTACAAGGTCTATTTTGTCAGTTGATACAAGTCTCTCATCTGTCTTAAAATATTCAGGAGCTGAATGCTGCCAAAAAGAGGGATTCAGGGCGCCAGCGACAGAGCCGCAGAAGGAAAATGGTAATGTTCTATTTTTATTTATTGCAGGAGTCTTTGATCGGTGCCATACAGACTAATTGATCAAGAGGGACTGTGTTCAATGAATCAGGGCAATTTTGTTGAGTGCTTTGTTTTCGTGCATGTTTTGCAGAGGTTGCGGAACAAGGGGGAAACAGAAAAGCGAATGCATAAGCCAAAGAAACGAAGCAAAACTGACGATTGAGGAATGTGGCTGACTCCTCGGTGCCGGAGAAGGTCCCTGCCATTTTCCAAGAAGTGAATGCACAGGAACCCAAAGTAATTTTTGTAGCTTATGTTTGTTAAACTTCCTTGAATTTTCCCCTGCCACTTTGTTTATCAAATATTTAGGGCTCGAGGCTTTCAGTTGGTTGGATTTGATACTTTCAGAGATACCCATAAAAAGTAAATGAAAATTTCTCATCATTTGTTTTTCACACAGATTAGCTAATAATGAGTTGATCCTCATCGAGGCCCCGGATAGATGCATTGTCATGTAATTTGATGGATTCTTGACGGCCATCAGAGAATAAGAATTTTGAATCCATGATAAGAATGTTATGACTTGGTTATAGATAACTCACACGAACATGCTTGCACTTTGTTTACTTTCACGAAGAGATTGCTGCATTGATGGTCTGATCTCTCTTCGAAATTTTTGATACTGAGGGTAGCAGTATGAGCTCTGGAGATCCGATCATGATCTTTTCCCATCTCCAAATCTCAGTCGTTCATCTGATGGATTGATTCTTTTTGTCTTGATTTCTCTTTTCAACCACATCCTTTTGATTCTTTCAACTTAAGCCGTCCCTCCGCCGCCATGTGGCATCTAGGACAACTAAGGAGATTTGGACGCGAATGGATGGGTGGTTAAGATGTTAGGAAGCGAGGAACGGACGGGTGAGATTTGATGGAATCTTCTCAGTGCAAACCGGATCTTAGAATCTGCCATGCGTCAAATCCAAGGTTGGTCTTCACAAAAGCAAGAGCCCAACCCCGAATTGAGCGGCCCAATTTTGTCGGACTCCGATCCGCATTAGTTATACTTTGGTCAACCTCTTGAGGGTTAACGTTCACTCTCACGTTGAGCTCGTCTTGAGCCCTAGATCGGGGAAAGAGAAATAGCGAGAGCCGCCTCACATTCTCTCCGTCGTCTCGTTTTCCATTGGCCAGCATGGCCTCCCGACGTCTCCTCTCTTCCCTACTCCGCTCTTCGGCTCGCCGCTCCCCCGCCCCCAGATCCCCCGCCGCCGCCTGCTCCGCCCCACGGGCCCCCATGCGCCCTTCCCCTGCTGGTTTCCTCCTCTCCCGCGCCGTTGAGTACGCTACCTCCGCGGCCGCCCCACAGTCCACTCCGCCCCCGAGCAAGGCTCCCGCCGGGCCCAGCGGCAAGATCACGGACGAGTTCACCGGCGCCGGCGCGATCGGGAAGGTCTGCCAGGTGATCGGCGCCGTCGTCGACGTCAGGTTCGACGAGGGCCTGCCGCCGATCCTGACGGCGCTGGAGGTGCTCGACAACCAGATCCGTCTGGTCCTCGAGGTGGCGCAGCATCTGGGGGAGAACATGGTGCGGACCATCGCCATGGACGGCACTGAGGGGCTCGTCCGTGGCCAGAGGGTTCTCAACACCGGATCTCCGATCACGGTTTGCCTTCTCCGCGATAATTATCATTTTTGTTTGGAATTCTCCTATTCAATGCTAAAGAAAAAAAAGTCTCTTTTGATGTGTCCACGATGCCTTCTTATGATCGAGAAATTTGATCGTAATGTTTAACATATGTTATTCTTTCGTCGCTAATAGTTCTTAGTTGAAGTTGGAAACTTATACGGAGATAATTTGGAAGGGTGTGTTACAGTCAGAGCTGTAAATTGTAATTATGGTTGACTTTTTTTTCGCTAGACTTTCTTGAACCTCTCTATTGATTGTTCTCAAGAGATTTTGGAATGAAAATTTGCTTGTACAATTTGTACCAAAAAGATTTTGATTGTCGTTTGACAGAATACATATATGATTATTGACTTCTTACACTTTTTTGTGTTTCGTTAAATTTTTTAGGTTCCAGTTGGTAGGGCGACTCTTGGGCGCATCATGAATGTTATCGGGGAACCGATTGATGAGAAGGGTGAAATAAGTAAGACTGTTATAGTTTGATTTGTGAATCTATAATGTTTTTGGATTGTCTCACCATTTTATTTGATGCTTGATCGTCTCTTTTATAAACAGCAACCAATCACTTTCTTCCCATCCACCGTGAAGCACCAGCATTTGTTGAACAGGCAACAGAACAACAGATTCTTGTTACTGGAATTAAGGTACCTTTATGCTTTTCTTCTCCATTTAGTTGTAGTGTTCAGTGCATTTTTTATTCGATTCAGGAGATGCCAGAATTCAATGTATATTCTGCTGAAATGAACAGGTTGTAGATCTTCTGGCACCTTATCAGAGGGGTGGGAAGATTGGGCTGTTTGGTGGTGCTGGTGTGGGGAAGACTGTACTCATCATGGAACTGATCAATAATGTTGCAAAGGCTCATGGTTAGACCTATTGAGATCTTACTCGTTTAAGTTCGTACATGTATTGTTTATTGAATTTTGTTAATTTTTGGTCTGTAGGTGGTTTTTCTGTGTTTGCTGGTGTGGGTGAGCGTACTCGTGAGGGTAATGACTTGTACAGGGAAATGATTGAGAGTGGCGTCATCAAGCTTGGAGACAAACAGGTACATGCTCGAGGGTTTCTTTTATGTTTTTTAATGTAAATTTTATTTCACAATCTTTTTCTGCCCTTACTCAAGTTACTCAAGCATGTAGTTTTTTATCAATGGCTTGCACTTCAGGGTGAGAGCAAATGTGCTCTTGTTTATGGTCAAATGAATGAGCCCCCTGGTGCCCGTGCACGTGTTGGTTTGACTGGCCTAACAGTTGCTGAACACTTTCGAGATGCTGAAGGACAAGATGTGCTTCTCTTTATCGATAACATTTTTCGGTTCACCCAAGTAAGCTTGTGGGAAAATCAATTCAGCATCGTATTTCCTTGCAATACAACTGTTTGTTAGCTGAATAGTTTTCTCATATATGGTAAATTACTCAGGCAAACTCGGAAGTGTCTGCCTTACTTGGTCGTATTCCATCTGCTGTTGGTTATCAACCAACTCTTGCTACTGATCTTGGAGGACTGCAAGAGCGTATTACAACAACAAAGAAGGGTTCCATCACCTCTGTGCAAGCTATCTATGTGCCTGCTGATGATTTGACAGATCCTGCACCTGCAACTACTTTTGCTCATCTTGATGCTACAACTGTGTTGTCACGACAGGTTTGCGTACATAGTTGTCTCCTATCGTTTATTTGTTGGAGTTATTTATGACATTGAGAAAACTAAACGTGATTCTCTTGACATTTGTTTGTTTTTCATTAGATTTCCGAGCTCGGTATATATCCTGCCGTTGACCCTCTTGATTCCACGTCAAGAATGCTTTCTCCACATGTGCTAGGGGAGGAACACTACAACACCGCTCGTGGTGTTCAGAAAGTTCTTCAAAATTATAAGAATCTCCAAGATATTATTGCAATTCTTGGAATGGATGAGCTCAGTGAAGATGATAAGTTGACTGTAGCTCGTGCTCGAAAGATCCAACGATTTTTGAGCCAGCCTTTCCACGTTGCCGAAGTTTTCACTGGTGCACCTGGAAAATATGTCGAATTAAAGGAGAGTGTTAACAGCTTTCAGGTCAGGAATATTCTTTGCCCACAATTTTACGGATTTAAGATATGATCTTATTTTATTAAAATTATGTTGAATGATGTTAGATTATATATATGGTCTTTAAAGTTATAAAATGCACACACTGAATTGATCTACCCATTTTATTGTGCAATTTCTCATCAGGTGAGTACAAAACTGTTGAGAAAAAGAAGATGAATGACGAAAGAGTAAAATTATAGAGAACTTATAGAACAATTTTAGATTTATGTGGGTTTTTGCTAGTTCACAATTTGTGGATTTAGACCGATTTGAAAATTATCATAATTTTTGTAATAATATCTAATCTAGATATTGCTCTTTTGTTGCCTATGGTGTGGGGACTCGACAATTTGACCCACTGACTAATCGTCACATGACATGACATGGGTTCCAGCATGGGTATGAGTTTGATGGTTTTCTTGGATGACTGACTGGTAGAGGAAGAAGAATGTTGAACAATAAGACATATAGAGGAGTAGCGGCAAGAGGATGTTACTGCCTTTTGTTGCCCTTCTGCTGTTGTATTGAACTTAGTTCATACAACTTACCGTCAATTTATATGCAAAAGGTGTTTCTGATTATAAAATGCAGCACATAGTTTGTCAGTCTTACTGTTGCATCTCTTTCTAAAGTCGTGCCCTTTTTCTTTACTCTCTCTCTCTCTCTCTTTTTCTGGTTGGAATGGTTAATTTAGAATACACAACTGATCTACGACTTATAAGCGAAAAGTGATTTAGATCATAAAATGTGGCGAATAATCTGTCAGTTCTACAGTCATAGATCTGTTTCTTTTTGAACATGGTGCTCTTCTATTTACAACCTCTAATTTTTTTACTTCTGGTTGTGATGGTCAAATTTGATCTCTTGGACTTTCTTGATGTTATGGAAAACACACAAAACTGTAGAATTTGTGTATGCACCGTAGATTGTTTTGAGTTGTTTGTCATTAATGTGCATTTCGTATCATGATTTACAGGGAGTTTTGGATGGAAAATATGATGACCTACCTGAGCAGTCATTTTACATGGTTGGAGGCATTGAGGAAGTCATTGCTAAAGCTGAGAAGATTGCAAAGGAGTCTGCCGCCTGATTCGAACTCATCTCCTTCCTGCTTTAATAATGAGAGGGATGCTACTGATGCTACCTGCATCCAATTAAAGTTCCATTTTCTTACATCAGCAGTTTCTCTGTTCATGATTTGTTCCTGCTGACTGGGGTTGTTCTGTAGAAGAGCCGGAATGCTCTGAGGACGTTTTTTGCCCAATAAGTTAATGTGTTGATCCCCGTCTTTCTTGCCTTTAGCTACATGCATTTCAACCTGTAGCCAAATTGTGTTCCTGGACTGTTCACGTCTCAGAAACAAGTGCCTACTGGCTTTATTAGTTTCTTGCATTGCTTTTCTTGACAGTGCGATGAAAAGTTTCGCTTTTCATGGAGGCATTATTTTTAATCAAGGAAGAGAAAAAAAAAATTATTATCATTGAATGTGGATAACATCGGTTGGCTGGACATGGATTGTTGTTGATACGGTCGGATGTTTAGGTATACGTTCTTGAATTATAGATATCCTAGGCTGGGGTTAATGGTATCTTATGTTTGGATACCTTTGGTGTGATGCGTGACGATCATATCTGTGGTGTCATTTCTTGTGTCTAATGGGCGCTATGGAATATGGAGTTCAATCTAGCAGTGTTCTTGGTTCGTTGGTTTAATTTCATTAGCAGAACTTGATCTGTCGGATATATTTTTGTTGGTTAGTTTATTTGTGATTATAGTTGGTTTTGTGTGTCGATAGCTATACTCTCTAGTTGAGGAAAGATAGTCGTTGATGTTGTCGTCGTTGACATTCTCGTCAGCTCGACATAGTCTGAACCTGTATGCATAGGATTGTTCGAGGTGCTTCGGAGGTAGAAACGCTGAGCTCTCAAGGTGTCATCTATGTGAAGACCGAGGTCGGAAGATGTTTCTTGTTCTGATTCCTCTAATGCTCACGTTAATAACCCGAGATGTATGAGTGTGAATGCGAGTGGTCAAAGAAGGTGTTGAAAACTAACTTTTATACTTGAGTCGTAAAGGGACAAATATTCTATGAAATATTCTATGGGTAGATAGTCTTTAACCAATTCCAACAATCTCTCTTTGGTCTTTTGTTTATATGGCCAAGAAAGGAGGAGGGGGGAGCAGCCCATAACTATCTATCTAGGACCTTTGCTCACGTGGAAAGATAGGTGAAGAGTGATCTTTGTCTTCTCCTTCCACTTGGACACCATTTGATGGTTATGTGTCGAATGATGATTAATTGACAGTGTACTCCCTATCATTTATCCCCTATAAAGGCGTACTTCGGGGTTCTTGCCAGAGGGGTCCAAAGTGCAACGTTTGATTCATCCAGCACATCAAGCTTATACCTCTTCGATCTATTGTTGACTTGGTGGTATGTTTAGTTCACTTGGCACGTCCGTCTGGGATCGCCTCCCTCAACGCTATTGGTGGTGGTCCATTGTTGACTTGTCCCTCGTATCGTCGAGGGATGCACATTGGTCAGACTAGGTTGGACTTCTCGACCTCCCCGTCTCAAGCATGATAGGGAGTTCACCGATAGCTAATCGTCATCCGATACATAACTATCATGTGGTGTTTAGAGTGAAAGGAAAAGACGAAGTTCACTTTCCACCCGTCTACCCACATGGGCAAGGGTCTAAGGCAAATGGTTATGGGTTGCATCTCGGATGAGGATCGATCAACCTCTCCTGTTGGCAGTCAAAATGGTGATGCTGGTGCCGCCGCTGATGATGACAACGATGATGTTCAATGGAGGCAGCTCAACGGTGTGTCCAGGAACAACTGAATTCTATGACAACTGAGATGATTATGCTCTCAACCAATGAGCCCACCCAAGAAAAGAGAACAGAAAAGGCAAGCGAAGGACTTAACATAGGTGTAGTCTACGAAAGAAGTCGCTCTTTTTCGGAGTCCGAGATGGAGGAAGAGTGATGTTGAGTGTTTCACACTCAATGTTTACAGTTGTCGTCTGACCCGATGAACTAACTAGTCTATCAACTTCGTTTTTGATTTATTAATCAAAATATTTAAGTTAAAGTTATTAATAATATACTCATCAAATTCATATAAGTCAATCTTAATTTTATCTACTTTCGATGCGAGACTATTGAACTAACTAATGATGTTATAGCTCATAATAAGCGTTGTTGGTGTTTGAATGCTTCCGAATTGTATCCTTGATGTCCTTAGTGGTGAGTTTATCACAGTAATTTGTCAAGTTTTGATCTCAGGTCTTTGCAATCATATGATAAGATATCAACTAACTAAGCTCCTTGGAATTGTAGGTTTTGGGAGAATGGAGGAACTCTGTGCTCTTCAAACTGCTATGTTTTCTGTATTCTGAAATGAATCAGAATTAATCATTTCCCATTAAAGTGATTTATGGAAGTATGATTGAGATTTCTATGAAGACCATAAACTTCTCAAAACATTTAGATGGAACTTTCTGCTTTTATCAGCATGCTAAGAAGGGCCAATAAGAGAAATAATCTGCACCAACTCCAAGTTCACCTTTCTTCCACACATTCTTCCTGAAGAATCCATTGAAACCAATAAAGATGATATCTATCTTTGTAATTTTCTTCCTCCAACAAAGAATTCTTTTTGCTTTCATCTTTGATTTTATACTCATTTCTCACCATCACAACCCCATATCTTAATCTATGTATCTAATAGCCATTGAATCCCTAATTTACATTGCAAAGACTATATAAGCCTTAGTTCATAACAATTCTCTCCCTTCTATCACTCAAAACACATGAAAAAGATGCCTATATATATATACATATATATAATTCTTATCTGGAGCAAATGGTCTCCTCGGCGATGGTCTCCAGAGTTGGTCTCCTTGACCTGCACATGCTCAACCTATATCTGAACTCCCTCGTCTCCGCCGCCGCCGCCTCCTCCAACGATGTCCTGGCGGCGTTCTGCTCCGAATTCGGAGCATAACCCTCCGCCACATCCGTCGATACGTGGGCGGCATCCGGCAAGACCCTGGCGCCGGCCCCCAACTCCCGGCGGACCTCCTTCCGCGCTGCCATCAGCAGCGCCGCCATGTCGGCCGCCGCGACCACCGCGTTCACCCGCTTCATGGGGAACATGGCGTAGACGTGGCCCATCTCCAAGTCCTCGTCCGCCGCGAGCGGCGCGAACCGCCGGCCGGCGTGCATCGACCGCGAGTCGACCAGGAAGTGCCCCGGCGCGTCAAGCATGAGCTCCGCCGCGTTGGCCGGCCCGTCGATGCGCTGGACCCGGCCGCAGGGGAGGATTACCTTGACCGATCTCGCGTGGCCCCCTGCCGGCCCGGCGAGGGTGCAGGAGACGTAGTTGCCCATGGAGGCCTTGACCCGAAGAAGTCTCGGCGATCGCTGCGTGCTGTTGATGAGATGGGAACAATGAGCCGGTCGCTGGCTCTTGATGAGAAGGATGACGAATGGTCGACGGGGGCGAGTTTATAGGAACGGAAGATAAAAGCCGAGGAAGATTCCAGTCGGGTGGGCTGAGAAGAGTTGCATGGTTAGCTGTATCCGCGTTGAAGACGGCAAAGAGAGAATGAGAGAGAGAGAGTTACGTGGAAGTTTGAGCGAACACAGACAGCAGTTTTAGAGCGTGTCGGTCACGCAGTCGAAGTTTCTGGGCAATTTGCTACACGAGAACGGTAAGTAGTACAACATAATATAATATTATTACAGAAGATTAATAAGATAATAATAATGTACTATAAAATAATAAAATAAAATAAAATATGTATAAACCAAAAGAGAAGTTGACAGCTGGAAATGAATAATACATAGGAAATGTACGTGCGGATAAGATTTTTATGAGGACATGTGTTTTTAATTCTGTGGAATTTAGAATGGATGTTTTCCATTTTGTAGTGTCCATCATAAAAATATTATGTTGATTGTTTAGGTTTTATGCTAGGAATTTTTTTTATGATAAAATATATATAAAGAAATTTGATGATCACAACAACAAAAAGGAACGAAAGAGATGACTGTAATGAAAAGGAATGATGACTAAAAGAGAAAGAAAAATGATAATAAAGAATTCAATGTTTAAAGAAGAAATTTTGATCATGTCAAATTTTGATCATATCAAATGCTAATATATATATCATAGCAGAGCACTCACAACCCACCATGTTCTACTATACTCTTTCTCTCTCTCTCTCTCTCGTGTAACTTTTAGAGAAGAATGACTTGGGAGGATTACACAAAGGGAGTTGACTGTGGAAAACCATGGCCTTTAAATGCTAAGAAAAATGCAAGGCTGATGCAGTGTAGAGTACCTGACAAAGCCACAGGAGATGATTAATGGGGCACAAAAGTCAGCGGGTACACACTTGACTTGCATTGGCCACGAATCCACATCATCATCATCATGCCACTTCATTGCGTTGGCTTGCAAGGAATTGCCAGTTTTTGAGGTGTAGGATAAGTCTCAGACATCGATCACAATGAACACAATTTAAGGAGAATAGTTGACATCTGCATCAGCCAATACAGTGGTACAGCTAACAATATATGTTCTTAGAAAATGTTATCTTCGAGTAACCCTCGAAATGAGTTGACATATGCCAGTCAAAATCATATCATATTGCAATTTTATACTGGCAAGCATCTAAGCTACAACATTTACTTCTATTTTTATGTCACTAAATTTAACATGTCAACATCAAAATATGCTTTAGGAAAAATTTAGATACCACAGAATAACATATTCCAATGAATCAGATCAAATGCAGATGTTTCTGAAGCCCTCATACAATTAACCATGTTGACACAACAACTGCACATCTTCAAGGTTTGAAGCAACTAGTAATCACTAGGTAAAAGTATAATAATCAAAATTTGAATCAGTCATTGATCCAACAAAGCTCAGTTCATTGGGTTATTGTGTGTGTTTATATATAATATAGATAGGGTGATTGTATGGAAAAAAAGACTCTTTTTTGAGTTTTTGTTCCAGATGGTACCCCTTTTCAAGATTTCCAAACCATCACCTCATTTTTCTAAAATCCCAAAGAATACCTCTCATATGCTGTTCAAAGTATTTTTCTGTCCAAATCCAAAGGTTTTCCCGTCAACTGTTCACAGTGTTTTGTAAATTATTATTTTGTCCACAAAACATTGTATAGTGTTTTTATTTCAAAAGCACTGCATAGTGTTTTTAAAATAAAACACTATATAATGTTTTATGGATAAAAACTAACCCATAAAACACTGTAAATAGTTGACAAAAGAAATTTTGGATCTGGATGAAAAGATAATAACTTTTTAAGGGATATTTTTGGAACATTAGAAATAAGGGGGTGATGATTTAAGAATTTTGAAAAAGGACACTATCCGAGAGAAACCTAAAAAGAAGAAATTTTCCCAAGAAATCGCCTTATAATATTTTCTCTTCTCCTTTCTCTTTCCTCTTCTTTCTTCCTTCCCACATATTCCTTCTCTCCTTCCAGTTCTCCTCTTTTCCCTTCCTCATCTCTTCTTTTTTTTTATCTGTTTCTTCTTCACTCCCTTGCTATAATTCAGGAATGCCGGTTTCAAAAGAAAACAATAAACTGTAGAGTATGGAAAAGCACATAACTTCAGTAAAACATAAATCTGGGCACCATAAAAGTGGAAGTTGTTCATATCAGAGGTGAATAGAAATATCAAAAAGAACATACTAAACTTCGTACAAACCATAAAAGTGGAAGTTGTTATCTTTTAATCTTCACAAATTCCATCCGAAGAATGAAGAAGAAAAGTACATAAAAACATTTAGAGCAAGCATAAAACAACCCCAGACACATCCATTCATGATTAGCCACAAGTAACACTGCATCATAGATGATCTACCAGGGCAAAACCCAGTGTTGATGTCAGGCACACAACACTGGAGGAGAACTCCAAACAACCCATTAAAGGAAGAAGATTTAGTAACAGTCTATTCTAGCAAAAACAAGTTGTTGCTTGTCAGGACACTGTGGAATTGATATTGAATTGTTTATAACCATCATGAGCACATCCTTAAAAAGGTCTGAAACTTATTGCTATTGTAACAAAATACCTACATGCACATTGAACTTAATGCCACTCCAAATCCAAGATTTGAATCAGACATTATAATTTAAGAAGCTTTAAGATGGAATGACATTAATGAAAAACTTGGGAGGATATAGAGGTGAAACCAAACAGATTCAAATCAGACATAGGATTATGCTTTGCAGAAAAGAAGAATGATATTGAAGAATTTTGAAGAAGAAAAGAAGATATCATCTATGCAGGCTTAAGAAGAAAAGAAGAATTTTGAAGCTATATCATCTATGCAGGCTTAAGATTTTAGATGGAATGATATTGATGGAAAATTTAAGAAGATATAGAGATGAAACTAAACAGATTCAAGCACACAATTTAATTACTTCATACATAACAAAAGAAGAATTTTGCAGCTCTATCATCTATACAGGCTTAAGCTTTTAGATGGAATGATATTGATGGAAAATTTAAGAAGATATAGAGATGAAACTAAGCAGATTCAAGCACACAATTTAATTACTTCATACATAACAAAAGAAGAATTTTAGAGCTATATCATCTATAGAGGCTTAAGCTTTTAGATGGAACGATATTGATTGAAAATTTAAGGAGATATAGAGATGAAAGTAAGCAGATTCAACCAGACAACTTAATTACTTCATACACAACAAAAGAAGAATTTTGCGGCTATATCATCTATAGAGGCTTAAGCTTTTAGATGGAACGATATTGATGGAAAATTTAAGGAGATATAGAGATGAAACTAAACAGATTCAACCAGACAATTTAGTTACTTCATACACAACAAAAGAAGAATTTTGCAGCTATATCATCTATAGAGGCTTAAGCTTTTAGATGGAATGATATTGATCGAAAATTTAATGAGATATAGAGATGAAACTAAACAGATTGAAGCACACAATTTAATTACTTCATACATAACAAAAGAAGAATTTTGCAGCTATATCGTCTATAGAGGCTTAAGCTTTTAGATGGAACGATATTGATTGAAAATTTAAGGAGATATAGAGATGAAACTAAGCAGATTCAAGCAGACAATTTAATTACTTCATACACAACAAAAGAAGAATTTTGCGGCTATATCATCTATAGAGGCTTAAGCTTTTAGATGGAAATATATTGATGGAAAATTTAAGGAGATATAGAGATGAAACTAAACAGATTCAACCAGACAATTTAGTTACTTCATACACAACAAAAGAAGAATTTTGCAGCTATATCATCTATAGAGGCTTAAGCTTTTAGATGGAATGATATTGATCGAAACTTTAATGAGATATAGAGATGAAACTAAACAGATTCAAGTTCATACATAACAAAAGAAGAATTTTGCAGCTATATCATCTATAGAGGCTTAAGCTTTTTGATGGAACGATATTGATGGAAAATTTAAGGAGATATAGAGATGAAACTAAACAGATTCAACCAGACAATTTAATTACTTCATACACAACAAAAGAAGAAATTTGCGACAAGATCTTATCAATTTTGACCATGTCACTCATGAAGACAATTCATGTCTAATATCTGCCCTGCAGAATCTTACATAGTAGTAGTAGTACTCATGATGGGAGAAAGAAAAAAAAATGTAGCTATAAAGTCGACATATATAATTAGACTACCCAAAAATCAATTACTTGTTCTCACATACCATTTACCTTCGCAGCCTTGTCGACCACCACCACCCCATCCTTCCTGGCTATGATCACGGACGATGCCAATCCGAGGAACATCCCGTGCTCGATCACCCCGGTGATCCTAAGGATATCGTCGCTGATCAGTTTTAGATCCCCATGGATCCCATCCTCGAAGAACAGGTCCACGATATAGTTCTTGTTATCCGTCAGGAAAGGTTCCGATTTGGACTCGCTTTCGTCGAAGGCGCTGGCTTTGGCGTTCGTGGCGGCGGTCCTGAGCTTGATGTTGAAGCCGGGCACGCCATCGAAGAGGGTCCGGAGGCGGCGGAGGGTGAGGGACCAGCCGAAGGGGATGACCTCAACGGGAACGGCGAGGCCGCTGGCTCCGAGGCGGGGGACGAGCTTGGACTCGTCGACGATGACGACGAAGCGGCGGCTGGCGCCCTCCACCATCTTCTCGCGGAGTAGGGACCCGCCGCGGCCCTTGACGAGGTTGAGGGACGGATCGACCTCGTCGGCGCCGTCGATGGACAGGTCGACGACCGGGTGGGCGTTGAGGTCTGTGAGGGGGATACCAGCGGCCGCGGCGCGGGCGGCGGCCCACTCGGAGGTGGGGATGCCGACGACGTCGCGGAGGTGGCCGGTACGGAGGAGGGCGCCGATGCGGTCGAGGGCGTGCACGGCGGTGGATCCGGTGCCGAGGCCGAGAACCATGCCGGAGCGCACCAGTTCCACGGCGCGGTGGGCGGCGACTCGCTTCAGCTCGTCCTGGGACGGGCCGCCGCCTTGGGGTGCCAACATGAATGCTTGGTTGCGCAGTCGAGGTTTAGGCGTTTCTTTTGCAATTAAAGAAAGAATTTGGAATAAATTGATTTTTCAAAAAGTTATAAAATATTTTTTTAAAAAAAAATTAAATTCTTGTTTTTTAATTTAAAATAATAACATAAAATATGCATACTCTTATCCTTTTGCTAGTTCAGAATTGAAGTGATCATGGTGCTTGATAAAAATTCTAATGCATTGAGGTGATTATTACAGAAGATGGAACAAGTGTTTTAGGTTATCTTTGCTAGATTTTTGAAGTTGTAGAATGGTACACGAAATATTATGAAACAGATTTGATTTTAATTTTTTTTAGTTAGACATATTACTTGATTAGAATAATGTATTGGTACTAAACTCACATGTTAGGTTTTATGTTATGTGTATGAATTCTACTTTTTTTTTTATCCTTTGAACTTTGGATATAATATCTTATATTTACAATATTTAATTTTATACATAAATAGAATGATATCATTACATATATCTCATCGCGTTTTGTGCTTTTATAACTTAATAATTTGTATTAATTATAATTAAGTTATATGTAAGTAATTAAATTACTCATTCCTCATTCATCACCCCCTTTTTTGTCACCCCTCGTTCATCATCATTTCATGCTTTCTTGGCTATGACATTATCTCCACTATGATAAATAGTTAATGGTCATAGTTACGTTGATCATTTAAGTATTTACTTTATGGACTAAGTATATTATGAGTTAAGTCCATATGATATCAAATTTTCCTATGTTGTGCTATCTATATATTCCTAGGAGGATATTGTTTCATTGTATAGTAAATATTTCTAAAATCCCTATGACGATCGCCACGAACGAGAAGGTTACAATGACCTCCTACCCTCGTTAACAATGGTGACCATGATCACCGAGGCTCAGCAGGAAGGCAAGGGTGACCTCCTGCTCGACGTCATTGACTACGACCATCGATGTTCAACGGGAAGGCGACAGTGATCTCTTAACCATTAGCAACGACCATCGTAGCCCATTGGGAAGGCAATGACTATTAATTTGTTTCAACAATATGATAGGTCAACAAACGCTAACAAAGTTTATGTTTAGCGATAGCGATGATAATGACCACCATGATGGTGATCACGATCGACGATAAGAAGGTTGACAACGATTTACTTCTTTAACACTCTTGTATTCGTTGAATGGGATATGATAATATAACTTGGGAGAAAAGAATGAACAATATATATATATATATATATATATATATATATATATTTGAACATAGTACAATTCATATCAAACAAGTTGATTAAGACAAAATAGGATGAACAAACATCGACTATCATGTTTTAATTTTATAAAGGGCTTTTGAAAAAAAAAATCCTCATAAAAATCAAATAAGGAAGCATCATTCCATAAAATCTCAGTTGGTTTTTTTCTTTTTTGTTTTTGGGGTAAAATGGCCCAGATTTTTTATTATGTGATTGTGCGTGTTTTTCGAATACTAAAAATAATTTGTTTTTCAAAAAATATATAAAAGGTTGACAACGATTTACTTCTTTAACACTCTTGTATTAGTTGAATGGGATATGATAATATAACTTGGGAAAAAGAATGAACAATATATATATATATATATATATATATATATATATATATTTGAACCTAGTACAATTTATATCAAACAAATTGATTAAGACAAAATAGGATCAACAAACATCGACTATCATGTTTAATTTTATAAAGGGCTTTTGAAAAAAAAAAGTCCTGATAAAAATCAAATAAGGAAGCATCATTCCATAAAATCTCATTGTTGGTTTTTTCTTCTTTTTGTTTTTTTGGGGGTAAAATGGCCCAGATTTTTTATTATGTGATTGTGCGTGTTTATAATTTGTTTTTCAAAAAATATATAAAAAGTAATTTTCTAATGTCGACGAAATGGAGATGCAGGGTATCGAACCCTGTACCTCTCGCATGCAAAGCGAGCGCTCTACCATTTGAGCTACATCCCCTTCATGTAATCTGGCAAAATAAAAACTATTTGATATATATCTTTAAGCTACACTACATCCGACGAACCACGGTTCAGACAAATGGTTTTTTGATCGTGCTCGGTACATTACCCTCCAATTCCGTGCACCGCCTCCTTCGAGCCGGAGAAATCCCAATCTCCAGAGCCCTCCCAAATTCCTTGACGAACGAACAATTAGTACTCGCTCCGGCTACAACAGCGACACGCCAATCCGCTGCCATCGGCGCCGCCTTATCCGCACAAGAGAGAGACTCGAAGCCCCCCCCTCGTCTCCGCTCTCGCCGCCGCCGCCTCGCGAAGTGAGTATGTGACGATACAATAAGCCCCGTTCCTCCTCCGTTCTTTTCTTCCCACCGTGAGGTTGTCCATGGGAAAATGGACGCCAAGATGGATCTCAGTTGTTTTATCTAGGGTTTTTGCCCAGGTGTCTGGTTCCGCTTCCTACATGTAATTGCGATGGGATCTTCGATCTCTTGATTTCCTCAACTGCTGATTCGTTGGTTATAATTGCATTTTTCCGGTCTCATCAATTTTCTGTTAGGCGTAAGTTTTAAGGGTTATTTTGATTCGAGGGTTTGCTCCACATTCTGGGAATTGTTCTGCGAGTTTCTTTATTTCAGGTGGTCGGAGAAGTAGAACTGTAACTATGCAAGAAACTCGCGTGGTCACTAAGCAAGCGCTCAATGTTGCATCTTTTAGGGAATATTTTCTTTTTCTTTGTTGTAGCGCTCACTATTACATCATTGTGGATATTCTGTATTGGACGGTTTCGAATGAGTTTGGTGCTACGTGATCGCAATTAAGGCAGGTGTCAACTGCGAATAGTCTTTTTCAGTTGTTCTCCAAAATTTCTGGCATTTCTTGATTTAATATATGGATAATTGGACTATGTTCTATTGGATGCTTTGTAGTTTGTATTTTGATGGGCTTCATTGATTGATTTCTCTTTCTTGCAGGTTTGCAGGGCTTGCGGGGATCTTTACTTGACTGGCTTACGATATCTTGCAAATTCTTATGCTTTTCCTTAGATAATGATCTTTTAGGTCATAGATAGCCATATATCGGTTTGATTTCCAAGGGAACTCCGGGCCATGGACAACTTCTACAAACAACCTTTACCTCCTGGGGTTGATCCGCTGTCGAATGCATCATCATCCGCTGCTACACCAAATACACCAGCTCCTTGTTATCCTCCACCCTCCATGTACAATTGTGAGGGGCACTCGAACAGTTCAGCGAGTCTTTTCCCTGTTAGGCCCTCTGGTATATCTTTCCCTTCTCAAAACTTTCACCACTCACAACCCTTTTTCTACAATGCACCTGGTCCTGCATCTCTTGCTCAAATTGTACCAGCACAAACTTGTTTTAGTTCTTCACTTTTCCCTTCAGAACCTCATGCTGAAAGCAAACATAGCCAGATTTCACTGGAAGTTTCTCGAGATTGCAGAAGCTCCACTATTTCTACATCTAACCAATTTAGTCAAAGTTTACCGGAGTTGACAAAGCAGAGTCCTGGTGCAGACTCACAAGTCAGAGATGTAAATTTGGCACATCATGGAGTAGATGCAGTAGATAATCGCTCTGTGCCATCCAGTGCCTCTAAAAATGTCGAACAGGTTCCATTAAATATGTACGGCGAAGGTTCCAGAAATATTGAAACTGCTGCTCAGCAAGCTGTATTGCTTGAACAAGTATGGTGTCCTAACCCTCTGATTCAATTTAATGTCTCTGTTTTTTGTGGTATTCAGTATTGTTAATTTGTCATAACCAGGAAATCGTTACCCAACAAGTTATACAAAATCAAAGGTCAGCCTTTGTTCTTCTCCTCTTACTTGTTGCTAGATGCTTTGTGTTAGTAGGGAGTGCTGCGAAAAAAGTCATTATAATTTGATTTCTAACAACAGACAAGCAAGAGGCACAACTGAACCTTTGGAAGATAGTAAAGACATACTTTCTGGGCGATATGATCCCAACTCATTAAAGGTTGGTGATTTGCTTCTCATGCCTTTTCAGAATATTTTAAAGCTAAAATTGTGGGCTGTAGATCATTTATATTCTTGGAAGTTCTATATTGTAAATTACAGTTACTTCTTTGTTTGAATAGGAGCATTTGTTGAAGATGACCACTGTTCACCGTGCTGAAATGGCCAATAAGCGTGGAAAGTTGATCCCTCATGACAATGGTTGGTCAAACATTTAAAAACATGTTTGATGATATTTGAAGTTTCTTATTATCTTAAGTTCATCAATTTGTTAGACTATAGATGGTTTATTGGAACTTAGCACTTGACAATAGAAAACTCAGAATCCTTGTGATTTTTACACATTACATTAGTGTAATACATCCATCTTTGGAACTTAGCACTGCACAACAGAAAACTCAGAAGCCTTGTGCTTTTTGCACATTACATTAGTGCAATACATCCATCTTTGCATTTTGTTTTTGAAGTTTGTGAGGCTACAATGCCAAAATAAGTTATGAAAACCATATATGTTGCTGGAGATAAGCTCAACTTATTTTGAAATGGAAATCTGTGGTTGACCTTCTGGTCTTGAGATGCGAAAAGTATAAGGTTGCTTAAAATCATAGCTTACGAAATTGAGAAATACTGAAATTTTATTGGAGCAGTTGGTCTTTTTCCTTGGATATCTATTGTACACTAGTTTCTTCACAGTATCCTTGGATTAAGGATTTTCATGTTGTCATGACTTTGATGGTTCAAATGTTAAGATATATTTACATGTTTATATGCATTTCATTGTTCGACATCCATCATCATTCCAGCAAGACAGGATATAAATGGAACAACCTATTTGATTCAAAGCGAACATGCTGGGTGATATGATGGGCACATTCCAACTTGGCAATCCTTGAACCTTCTCTCATCTTTTTGTACCAGGAAGCAACAAATACATAAGGAAGAAAAGAAATTGAACATCACAATTTTCTGCAAAGCACATACAGAGAGATTGATGCCATCGGAGTGTTTCTAATCCATCATTACATATGCCACAAAAAAAAAAAAGAAACCCTCAGTGTTCTTCTATTTTAGAAGTTCAATATGACAGGCTCTCCATTAGTTATCTTTTTCGTTTCCTTGACAAAAAATGATCTTCTTCTTCTGTATTGCTAATGTATTATATTGAGCCTTCCAGCTGTTATCTCAGGCAATGTAGAAATTGGTAATGGCTATGGTGTACCAGGCGGTGGTGCTTATTATGCTGCAATGTCCTTTGCTGTTCAATCCAGTGAGATTCTTTGCTTTGATATATTTTTCCTCTAAAGTCTACAGTTTTCTGAATGAAAAAAATTGACTTGTGTCTTCTGCATCAGGAAAAACAAAAGATGAGACTCTTAGTGTGAACTCCACAAAAGAGGATTCAGAATCAGAGGTTGCTCGAAAAGGGTTACCTGAATATTTGAAGAAGAAATTAAAAGCAAGGGGAATTCTTAAAGATGACAAAACTGATGATAATTCCACAACAACTGAGAATGTAAGTCCTAATTTCAATTAGTAGACTCTTAAGACATAAGAGTAATCTCTTTGTATGATTTTGCTAGTTGTGATGAATGATTCAATATTCACTGTGTTACAGAATTTGGAGCATCACCATCTTCAAGCCAAAAGCATCTCTGTTTTGCCTCTTGGTTGGGTAAACATATAAAAATGTTTTATGCCGTTGGAGTGCAATGCTACTTCTGATTAATTTTCACTTTTGTTTATTGTTTCATAAAGCTGACTCATTGTGATTGTATAAGTTTTCATAGTTGTGTTCCTGTGCCTTAGCCAGATTGATCAAGGCCGTGATAATTTATGTCATAACAACCGAATTTCAGATCATAGCTTATGAATTTCTTTCCATGCAAAAGACTTTTACTGCAAGATAGGTGCTAGAAATTTATGAGAACATAATTTTTTATGTTGTACTTATAAGATATCCTATTAAGCTGAGCCGGTTTACTGTCATTCATTTGTATAAACGAATGAATCTCTGTATAAAAACTCTATAATATTTAGTAGATCTAAAATAATAAATAGACACAGTCACTTGTAAAATGTAACACCTCATAAATCCATTTAAATGAAAACCTTGATCTTGCATTTGGTGTGGAAATCGGTTTAATTTGAGTTGTTGCACTTATAGAAAAAATGGTTTGTGTGGCATATATGGGAGTAGTATTTCTTTGTCGTCTTCAGCTTTTGTTGCAACCTACTCTATGTAATCAGTGACTAAATATTACGTTTTTATCTAAAAAAAGGTATATGATTTGCTAATCAGCTGTTGGCCTTTTCATTCTTGAGATCTTCTACGAATTAGGTCATGGTAAATAACATCCAAATACTTAATACCAATTTCTTCCTGTTATTTTTAGGTTGAGGCTAAGGACCCATCTACTGGATCTTCATATTTCTACAACGAAAAGACTGGAGAGAGCCAATGGGAGCATCCTAGTGCAAATGGTACTTGTAAACTTGACTCGTTACGGCCATCTTTGCCAGAGGATTGGGTGGAGGCCACTGATGATTCTACAGGCATGCAAAAAAACCTTGTTTAGTTCTAGTGAGATGATAGGAACTCTATACAGCTTATGGATATGTAATTTTCACCATACAATAAGTTTTTCTTTTGATTTTCAACTCATTTTGTGCTTATTGTGGTATCTATGCAAATTATCTCAGCTTTGATTTATTATATTATATTTTTACGTTGACTTTCAAATTTTTATTTTGCTTTGCATATTGTGTTTTGCTCAAGTACCTGACTTGTGGACTTGTTAATTGCAATAGGACAAACATACTACTACAACAGAAAGACATGCATCTCGCAGTGGGAGCGGCCTATTTCAAGTAGCCATGTCAGTTCATCAACTAGTGAAAGCATTGCTACTGAACATGAATCTTCTAGAACTGGTGGCTTTAATCATTTGACAAAGTGTATGGGATGTGGTGGATGGGGGCTTGGCGTAGTTCAACCTTGGGGCTATTGCAATCACTGCACACGGTATTCTTCACAGTTGTGCTTAGTATTGGTCACTAGAATGCTTATTTCTGGTTTCTTTTTTGGGCCATATCGGCTCGAGCATGTATCTTACATGACAAAATTCTATTTTGTTGCAGGGTTTATAAGCTTCCTTTTCAACAATATTCATTACCTTGTTTACAGAGCCAGCAACAGGGAAAAAATGAAGCTAGCTCAAAAAATAAGTCAGAAAAAGCCGATTCTAAAAAGAGGTATCTTAATTACTCACCATACAAACACCCTCAGTCGCTTGATGTTTACAACTGAACAAGCAAGATTGGTCTGTCCACATGTGAAAGTTATTTGCCTGTTGCACTATATAGTCAATTCGTTGACGCATTCGCGGTCATCACTATATAGTCAATTGCCCATGCAGGTCAAGCAAGCCTCCACTTGGAAAGAGTAATAGAAGAGATCACAAAAAACGAGTTTTCTCCGAGGATGATGATTTGGACCCAATGGATCCTAGCTCTTATTCAGATGCTCCACGTGGCGGATGGTATGTTTCATGATCCTTAATGAAAACATGTATTCTTCCTTAGTAGGGGGTATATGAGCAGCATTGGATTGGATTGTTATGCCATTTTAGTTGCTTTTCTCCTTGATCAGACAAACTTCTTTAGTAAGCTGCTGAGATATTTGGTATTTCTACATCTGCCACTTTTGTTTTTTCTTCACTATGTGTAGTTATTGGATTGGCTTTTGGAATAGCTAGTTTTCATTTTGGAATAAGAAAAGTCATTTGAACTATGGCTTAGGATGAATTTCATGTTTCTAGAACTAGTGAGGAGATAGAAGAATTTACCTAATTGAATAGGAATAGTATCATGAAAGTGGAAAAGTGTTCTTTGTGCATAGAGCTGCTGCTGGACAGCTGCTAAAAGGCAAATTCAAGTGGTTCGCGAACTTAAAATGAAGATATGGTGCCATGTCACCTTACTGTCCAGACAATACAATTTCTCTTAATGTCAAATTTCCTTTTCATATCATTTCTCTTTGTCCTTATTGGCCTTGCTTAATTATGGTTAAAGTCTTCTGAGCTACTAAGTTTGTCGACCTATGTACTGGCATGCATCTTCCACCTCCGTGCAATCACATAAAACCTTCTTATTCACAAGGCCAAGCTTCACAATGTGTTTTTCTTTTCCTCTGAATCACATTGGCTTTGTAGTTGTAAATTTCCTAACAAGTTCTAGAGATGGACCCTTGGGTTTCCTGGTTGAGATATGTGAGTTGACTACACTCTACAGAACTTTCATCCTTACCATCTTCACAATTATTCAGTCTTTTTCTGCAATTTCTCTTGATAAAAATAGTTCTATGATGGAGTTTTGATTGTTCAATAGTATCTGATCAGTTTTTTGGTTGTACAGGGTAGTAGGCCTCAAAGGGGTTCAACCACGAGCAGCAGATACGACTGCCACTGTAAGTTTTCCTTCATTAACATGTCCATCCTACTTGTGGGGTGTTGTATTCTCCTTAGTCACCTTCAGTGCCAATGAATTTAATTGTTACTTTAAGTGGGATATCACAAGTCGGCATTACCATTTTCACGATAATGTGGAAGTATGATTAATGATTTTGATATTGTGCAATTAAATCAAATCAGCAATGTTTTTGTGATCCATGATGATCTACCACACCTACTGATGAGGTAGCAACACAATAGGAGACCCTAAGAACACTAGTCTTGTACGTTTAGAAAGGGGAAATATTTGAGCGTATGGCATATCTGTTCATCCGCAAAAAATGATTTCCAAGAAAGAAAATATTCCTGGTGAATTCCGGTGACTACCATGACGTGTGAATCATCAAGTTAAAATACCAGTGAACTACTGTTAGGCAATTACTTGGGGACATTGACCTCTTATGCCCAATGGTACATGACAGCTATCTTGTATCATACAACATTTATAATTGTCATTTGTTTATAATTATAATCAACTATGAGATGCAACTGTGATCTGCTATAGGTAATTAGACTCATGAATTTATATTCTTATCTGGGATAATCACAATTGGTTTCTACGTTTTCCTAGTATTGTAATCATGCTGGAAACTATGTTCGGTTAAAGTTTACCGAGGAAGATTAGTAAGACTTAAACCTCTTATTTATCAAAAAGCAAACCTCTTATTTATCAAAAAGCCTGTGGTGTTGCCGGCACATGGAAGGATTTAGTACTCTGCAAAATCTTGATATTAGTAGGAGGTTTCTACGATAATGGATTAGTTTCTTTGTAAATGTTATGATACAAATATAGTCGCATTTGTATTCCATGACCACAGGATGTGTCCAAAGAAGATGGTTCTTATGTTGTTGGCTTGTGGTCTTCACTGCAGGGTCCTCTCTTCCAGCAGCGCCCGTATCCTTCTCCCGGTGCTGTCCTGCGGAAGAACGCTGAAATCGCTGCGCAGAGCAAGAAGCAGGGTTCTCATAATCGCATGACACCCATCTCTAAGAGAGGGGACGGCAGTGATGGACTCGGTGATGCAGATTGAGCTTCCTGTGCTGGGGCTCCACCAGCTTCTTCATATTCATTCCAAAGGCACGAAGAGTGTTCCTTAAAAAGAGAGAGAGATGCACGGTAGTTCCGGGCAGTCATATCTAACCAGCAAATCCTGGTCTTGCACCACTTTCTAGTGCCCACGTCGGGGGCTTGTAAATGGATTTAGAAAGGATGTGTTTTATGGGTTTCCATCTAGATCGCTTTTTTTTTTTGGATTCAATTTATATTAGAAGTGTGAATGCAAGTCCGTAAAATATTTCTATTGAGACATCTTACCCATCATTATTATGATTATTAGTACGTTATTATTATGATTATTAGTAAATTGTTCAGTCTCGAACATCATACCCATCATTTAATATAATAAAAAAATTAATAGACCTTTAATGTAGAAATGAGGATTGTTAGGCGTGTGTCAGTCTCATGTAGTTACAAGTGCACGGATTCAGGTTAATTATGGATTGCTTCATATTGTTATATCATTTTAGTCTTCTGATCTTAAGATTTATTTTTTTTTATATTTTGATATTAAGATTTTAAAAAATTATAATAAAATTTTTATAGTTATGAAAGTGAAACATCTAAATTTTATTTATCCAATGTTGTTGGTTTTATAGATTGGAAACACAAAAAAGATAAGTAAAAAGATGATTTTAACGGATGGTGGCATCACTGGAGGTTACGGATAGTTGTTGTGAATGAGGACGGATAGTAACGATGAGAGGTGAGACAAAAAGAGAGGAGGAGATATTGATATTTTGCATTTGTGTCGATGTCGCTCAGCAATTGTATTGATCTCAACGCATATACAGAACGATAAAAAGAACATTTAACATCTGCATTAGTGCTGATATAAATATAAAGCAACATCACTTGCAACTACGTCGACATTGCTTTGCATCTACATTGATGCTGATATAGAGGCCAAGCGATCCTTTCGTCACTCTACATATACATCGACGTCAACACAAATGCCAAGCAACATCAACGCTATGATGTTGATGCAGAGTTTCACCATTTGCACTATCCTTTTCCTCCTTCCCTTTGCCTTACCTCTCGCTCTCGCTCTCCCTCATTATCCACAATAACCATCCACAACCTTCAATGGTGCTTTCGTTCACCACCATCGAAAACATTACTTAGACATTAAAATTATATTTTTATTTATTATTTTCATATTTTCATTGATAAAATCAACAATGTTAAAATAAATAAAACTAGATGTTTCATTTTTATAACTATAGATATTCTAATATAATTTTTTTTAAATTTAGGAATCACAATACTAAATGATCTAATTAGAAGAGATAAAAAATAATATATAATTAGCCCCAATAGATTGATAAATTTTGTTTTTCGAAACAATAACCGCACAAGCTTCAATCCATCTCTAGGAACTTAATTATAGATCATACAACCATGCTAACAAAAAATAACACAATTAATTTGACTAAATTGCCAACCATAGTACTAAAAGCTAAGTTGCGGAAAGTTTGTGAACTGAAGAAAAAAAAAAACCAAACAGAAGAGAGACGAGAACCCAAGAAATGAAACGAGATTTACATATCCAGGAGCAGGGGCTAGAAGCTCCGCAACCATCTCAATTGCTAGTTGATATAAGAGACAATCGACAACCTATTTGAACAACAAACACATAATTCCAAATTGTTTAGTTTTAAGCACAAATCATGACATTTAGAAGTAAAGCAATCCGACATGGCACAAGAATTGCTAATGTATATCACCACACAAACCGTCGCTCAAAGGATATTTCCAATATGGTTAGTTTGAGAGAAACCCACATGAAAGCTATATTGACTACATTACGTGGTTCGACTATAATATAAAAGCAAGAGCAGTTGCGTTCTATTACTAAAGAACTCTGTAGCATGTAAAATTGACATGTTCTCGGGTTACTTGATTTGTCTGCTGATCTTACAAGTTCTTCCTTTTCTTCAATGAATGTTCAATCAGTCCGGCAGAAAAATGGGAAAGCCACAACTCACAGACCCTTCTTGACTGAGGACGGCCAAGACAACCTCCTTTGGCCAATATCATCTGTCACCTCCGTTGGATGGCCCTCTGCATTTTGCTGCCTCCAACCGTCAACCATCGAATCGTCTGAGCTCGTCGTGCCTTCCCTCCAATGGGGAGGCGTAACATACTTGGAATCCCCTCCTGAAGAGTCACTAGGTGTTGTTGGCAACAAAGGGTTACTGACACGAAACTGTTGCAGGGTTGCAAATGAATCCCTCATAGCAGACATGGCTTCGAAGAAGCGGGTGCACGATGCCAGGGCAGCAGGAATAGGACGCAGCATTTCCTTCAGAAACAGTGACAAAATCTCAACCACCATAAAAATGGGCCAAAAACACGGTGCATAAATTTCACAAAGCAGAATGTGGTTAATACAACATGGCACCCGGCATAAGTTAAAACCTACATGCATGATCAACCTAATGATCTAATTTAAATTTCACATAAGAGCCCTTGTAACGCCCAGAACTTGATGAAATATAGAACTCTCTTTAAGATAATTTAGTCAAGATATGCATCTCTAAATTTGTCCAAAACATTGAATGACATCGAGGCGGAACATCGATGCCACCCGGTCTAACGTGGCATTGTGCCTTTGCATTGCTTTGCTGCCTGATTTTGCTCACACCACAGGGCCCAAACCAATCAAAGCTGCCTGTTTCGACCAATTTAGATTGATGCATAAGGTTTCAGTTAGCATTTCTCATAAGCTACATCTCTCGACTTTACTCATTTAGATTGCTGGTCACTTCCATTGGTCCAAACAGAAAAATGGATCTGACATAATTAGACACCAAGAGACTCCTTACAAGAAATTAAAATGAATAATTTATTTAAGGACAGCCATACAAATTAGACCCGATCATGTATGCTGCAGACTTTGTGGAAATGGCACGATTATAAATGTGTGAACAAGAATTAATTGATGCTGCAATACATCATTAATTCAGTTAAGCCGATATTTAAGTGATATGAGAAACCTTTCCATATAATTGAAAGCAAGCAATTAGTGAATGCCAATCACTGAAGTGTACACAAAATGACACATTTAACATACCCCCCATACTGTAGGTGATTCTTTGAAATTCTGGCACCACTGGAAATCAGCAACTGCTGCTGTCAGAGCTCCATAATCACTAGCAGCCTTCAGCAATAACTCTGAGAATTGTTTCTGGAAGATATGCAAGGATTAGGGACTTTTTAATGATTTATAATGGCTACAAACTAATCTTTCCTGCAAACAACAATGTTTCCCTACTTAGATTGTGGATTTTAGAACAATGATTCCATCAAAATAAATGGTCTTACTGTGGGATACAAAATGATGCATCGGTTATATTTGATCTCAGTGAAGTTGGATCTGTGATATCAGCTTGTTAATAAGAAAAAAGAGCTTATGCGTAGCAAGCACATGCCAACAGGTTAACCTGGTACATTCACATATGGCTTCCATGCTTTTCTGTATCATGCTGATCATGGGGAAGAAAAAATTTCACGCACGGGGTATTACAGGCCTGGTAAATGGATGGGCATTAAGATATGCTTTTAAATTCATTTCATGATGAAGTATATATATAAAAAATCAAACTTTTTCTTAAACTAGTACATATTATTACCAAATAAGCATGGAGAATACAAAGTTGCACTACTTCGTAAATTTACTTTTTTAGTTTGTGATGAATTTAAAGAGCTGGTATTACATATAAAGCATATTTTCAAATAGTAATAGTACCTTAGTTTTAAAATCCAGTTTATTAATCGATTCATAATAAATTATCATACGATAATAGACCTTAGTTTTAGATCTTACAGCAAATGACATGATAAAGAATCCAGACCCTATTTTTATATTTATTCAGTAAGAGATGGCATAGCAAAAACAAATCCAGCCATGATAAAGAGTTCAAATTCCTTCATTTTTAGATATACAGCTAGTGGAATGCATTGAGCTTACATTAAGTCACTTACAAGACAATTAAGTGTATATTAGTAGACCAAAGCGAAGAAAGAAAAAGAAAATACATGTCAACAATAACCACAACAGGATACCTCACAGAAGTATTAGATCACAGAAGTATTAGATGTCCCAAACCACTTGAGCTAAATAGTCAACTTAAGTCGTGCACACATATCTAATCATAATGTTCATATGTTTGTGGGTATTATTCATAATATTGTTTGTTAATGTCAAATTAAAACAAAGACTAATTACAACACTCCTCCAAAATTTAACCATGATACAGATATAGCAGACCTAGTTGGTTTCTCTATAATTGCCATATGCAGAATTTTTATTAGGCACAAGAGAATGAAATCGCCATGAAGTCAAAATGTTTACTGTCAGAAGCAAATATAATTAGTGCTTATGTGCATGTAAAACACTGTCCAAAATGACAACTTGATTATAAACATGCCTGTATACTAAGATTTTCACCTGATATTCAGCTTCCACAGGAATGCAGTCTAAAGAATATGGTTGCTGCAATCTTGCAATGATCCGATCCTGAGCAAATAAAAGTGCTATCATCAAATGAGATACAGCCTGAAAACATATGTCAAACATATACTAAATACACACTCATCAGATGCTTAGAATAGACATGATAGGCTGGTGGCCATCAGCTTACGTCAAGACAAACCATGGTAATCTCTCAAGTGGTAAGAGCAATTGGGAAAATAGGGAGACAACAGGCTCCCCAAAATCTATCTTGTACTTATCCTTCTTTTTAAAATAAAGACTGGCATAAAAAAGTGCAACCAAAGTGTACATAAAAAATGGGTGCACATCTTTCACTGGTGGCCATCAGCTTAAGTCAAGACAAACCCTCGAATTTTCCAATCATGGCAATCTCTCAAGTGGTAAGAGCAAATGGGAAAATACAGAGACAACAGGCTCTGCAAAATCTATCTTGTACTTATCCTTCTTTTTAAAATAAAAACTGACATAAAACATTGCAACCAAACTGTACATAAAAAATGGGTGTACATCTTTCACTGAGACTGAGATTTTACAACACATCTACAGTCAAAGAACTCAAATGTCAGGAAAAGATGGTCACCTTCCATAAATTTGCAGCTGGTTATAAAAGATTCCAACAATAAGCAGACAGAAACCAGAAACTGTAAGAAAAAACACAAACAAAGGCCTCACACAAAATAAAGGTGAAAATAAGAAAAATCAAGTGCAGAAAAGATATGCAGCTCTGTTTGGATATATTTGATAAGCTAAAACATCTGCACATGTAATTCTATGTAGTAATTAGAATGAAGAAACACGTTTAAGTTTATAGTTTTTTTTCCCAATTCCATACCTTGTTCTGAATGACATCTTTCAAAATAGCAGTAATTCTGGCCAAAGACTCACATTTCTTTTCCATTTCACTAACATGGGTTAGATGAGCAACATTCTTATCATCCTGAAAAATAAAAATATAAAAAAGAATAACTTGATGAATAATTGTGAATGGCCTCAAAATATAAGCAATAAACAAAGACAAATTAATCATATCACATGTTTATAATCCGAAGGAAGAAAATATGTACTGATAATTTTCTTTGTTTCTGGTAAATATTTATTACAATGTTCACTCAAATATTAACTTCCAAACTTTCAACAACAAGCGTTCCAGGGATTTAAATGGGACCAGCAATACTACAAGAGAGGCTAAAGTCAGTGACATGGCATGTGTAGGTAACACCATGGAAATGGCACATTATAGTTGAGTATACCTTATCATAGTGGACCCATGCCAGCAATGGCCCAGATGTTCATGCCAATTCATGGAAATTTTAATGATTCCACATAGCAGACTGAAGACAACAGCATGTAGCATGAGAGTAATTTTATCACTCCATGTTTGACATAATTTATGATTGGCTGTCAACCTATTGGCAACCCTCTAATTCTGGTTCCTAATCCAAGCTGAGGAAAGTTTCAGAAAGAGAGGAAGCATAAAAGGTCTGTTAGCAATTTGGAACATTCTTATTTGGAGCAAATTCGACAAAATGTTAGATGTAAGAAGAGTAAAAAAAAATCGGTATTATAATTTTATAAGAAGCAATGAACATCTCAATGGATGAATAAACTCATGCAATGTGCATCTCAATGGATGAATAAACTCGTGCAATGTGCATCTCAATAAATGAATAAACTGATGAGTCTATAAAACATTGTTACCTAAGTCAATGTTGCCACAAAAGGATCTGTTAGTAAGTCCACAAAAGAAGATGAAATAAGTTGGAGTTGCCAGGAGAGGTAGAGGAAGAACTTGTGAAGATTTTGATAGAAACTATAGAAAAGAAATTGGTGCCCCTTGAATTTGCCAGCAAAACTGCCCGTAACACAACTCAATAACATGAACAGATCCATGAACCTGAACCAGAGTAGCAAATTACAGGCATTCTTATAGAAGCTAGTGTTCCTACTTTATATCTATTCTAAAATCTAAATATCCAATATTTCATACATCCTATTTTGTTCCAGTTTACATCTAAAAGAGCTTTATGATGCAAATCAGTAGCTAAAAACTTGAAGTATCTTAAAGGTCTTTTAAGATGCCTCTCATATATGTCTAGCAGAACACACTCAAGTGCCATAGGCATTCACATTCTCTTGATGGCATGAAGTGAATCTGCTTCTGATTATACAACTGACCATTTCAATAAGAATCTAATAAAAATGACTATTTGAAAATTTGGTGCTACATAATGGCATGCAGTTAGTTATGAAAGTATGTGTGAATATATTTTTTTCTGCTATTAAATTTAAGTATGTTGCAGCAAAATCACACAGCAAAGACTCTTGTGTGGGTTCTTTATTTCTGAAAGCATTAGATGACTAGTGGCCACTGTACGTTCACTAGGGTGTACGGAATCTTCGAATTTTTAAACACAGGAACATTGAGGAACCCACCTCACTTAAAACAAAAGATTATAAGACCAACATATGTGCATGAAGAGATCTCACTAAATAATATCAAAAACTTAAGTAAATTATTATAATTGTTTAAACATCCTTGTATATTTGTTCTATGTGTTATGATTTGTGATAATATTTATCATCATTTTAGCAGTTGAAGTATGAAAGAAGAATAACAATAACAAAGCGACTTGAAAATATATGATGGTAGTTAAAAAGCAGAATCGCACTCAAGAGTAATGTATATGGAAGCGTCTGCTTTTTCACCTTTCGTCCTTGAAGTTCCACTTGCAAATTGGCTATATTTCTCTGTGCAGTAGTAAGCTCTCTCAAAACCCTTATCAAGTCATCTCCTTTATCCGCGGCAATGGAATTTGACAAGCCCTGTTGATCATCCTGCAAGTGTTCACAGGACAGGATGTTGCGTGATGAATTGAGCATATAAGTGGCTAAACCATTCAGCAAAACAAATACATCCTCAAAAATTGTATACCCTTTGAAAGAAACCCAATTCTTGTGGATCGAAGTACTTCGATCATGAGGAAACTGGACGAATTGAATATGAAGTCGAAAACAGAAGATTTAATGGATTCAAGAAAATTTAAGGGCAAAGCGAAGATTATGACCTGGACAGGAGGGATGGGGAAGCCGAGATCGGAGGCAATGGCGAGGGCTTCGGCCATCCCGCCGAGCCGCCTGGAGGCCTTCTTCCCCGCGCCTCCCGTGTCGCTCGACACCGACATTTCGGCGATCCGATCCCGATCTCCGGAGGAGGGTGGAGAGGGAGTTGGTCGGGTATGGGGAGGGGGGGTTGCTGTAAATTGGGAGGGGAGCAAGGAGCTATCCGAGGAGGAGGAGGAGGAGGAGATGGGGCAGTCGGGGTATCGGATGTCGATGGGGTGGTTGTCGGTTGGGAAGGGAAGACGGAGGAGGGAGGAGGAAAGAGAGGGCGCTGTCAGGGTTCGGGAGCTGTCAGGAATGAGGAGGAGGCTGTCGGGGAAGCTCGGGCGGATCCCAGTAATACAAATGGTGGTAAATCAAATGATGCAGACCCTAATGATCGGAAGAGTACGATGGAGAGGTGGTGGTGACGGTGGCACGCGGGGAAGCCGGTGAAGGGAGCGGAGGCAGCGAGTGGCTTAGGGTTGCTTTGCACCGCCGTCGATTAACGGGTCGGATGGATAACGCTCGATAATTACACACCGAAGCCTGACCCGAATCCGACCCATTAGCGGGTTAGGAGTTAGAAATCGACCCGTGAGCTTGTGGGTCGATTCTTTTATTCCGATTCCACACTTGCACAAATATCAAATAATTATTAGTAATTTTGAAAGAAAACCTCTAATCCCTTTATTATTATTATACTCTATTGTTGATAATATTTATGGAGAAAACTCATTGCATCCACTTATATAATTGATATAAAAAATATTATTATCTTTTCCTTGTCCAACGCATGACCCCACACGTGCAGTACAATTAACACAGGGGACAACGCCTCTCTGCGCACGCGCGGATTGACTCCGTCGGTCAGCAGCCAAGTGGTTGCCTTAACTTGAATTGCTTAAACATCAAGATTTACTTGAAGCATGATAAGTATCCAAGCCAATGCTCGATGATGGACTTTGATACTCCTTGGCATTGTCATGATTTAGCAATCATCGTTATCTTACTGTACCAGCTAAATGCAGTTTCCTTATCGTATGATCAATATATTAATTAGATTCACATTAAACAATTTTTGGATTTTTTTTTTTTTTTTGCAGAGAGCCACTTGGATTTGGGCTTGTCCAATTTGTTCATCCTGCTGATGCAGCTGAGGCTAAGTATCGTATGGATGGGCACATCCTTCTTGGCATGGAACGGAGTGTTGTATTTTCAGAGAAGAACAAAAAAAAACAAAAAAAAAACATTCAAGATAATTTTTGTCTTTTGTGTTCGTCCAACTCGTAGATAGCTTTGGACGGACTGGTTTAAGTTCATGTCTGATTTATTAAAAAGAAAAGAAAAAAGAAGAAGTGAAGATGAGAAGGAAGTGTGCGAAGAAGAAGAACAAAAACAATGGCGGCGCATACTAGAGAGAGAAAAATTAGAATTTTGAAACTTTTGCAAGACAATCAAGCAGTAAAAATTTAGTAGTCTTGGCTCAAATCTTATTTGGAGAATTCTTATGGTAAGCTTTACAATCTTAACGATGATGATCTATAATCTATCATCTCTAAAATGCTTTTCTACTATATTTACTCGATAAGATCTAAATTTTTTTTATATGATGATGATGATGATATGTTATTGTTGAGTCAAGATTTATGTTCTTAATGTTATTATGATTCTTTAGTTATTCTAGAATTTAATTATGTTATCATTATTAGTAATAATATTGTAAATATGTTATTATTATTAGTAATAATAGAGAATTTAAAGTGTATTACGGTTTCATAGTTTTTTTCGTATTGGATTTTCTACGAATATTTTCTATGGAAAAAATTCGATATCTCACTTTATGATTGATTCATTGTTCTACTGTTTTTGTTGTTCTGGTTAATATTTATTTTTGGTAACAAGTTGGTATTTTGATTAAAAAAATATAAAATTAAAAAAAATATTTCTCTATAATAATTTTTCTAACATTTTGATAATAAAATTCTAGATATGTTGATCTCGAGAGTTGTAATTTGTCTTCTCCTTCACAGGTCGGCTGCGCACATAGAGAGGTCTATGTTCCCAGTCTCCTGCAGGTAGCAGGTGGAGTCCGGAGGATCACCACCCACGAAGAGAGAGGCTCGGTGGTCATTCCCTTCATGTTTTCTCAAGCTTTCAACCCTTGACTCGATCTGCATCACCTCTGCAAAGCGTCAGACCTACGGTCCTATTGCGTATTACATGATGTCTGTCTGTGGCGTCACTGAGAGAATGGATGTGTCGTGTTCTTGCATCCAAACAGTCTGGAGAGGTCATGGATGATGGCTTGGGTGTTTCTTTGCATTAAAATGCATTGAGTCGTAGTTGGATCCATCTTTAATGGCCGCCCATCATTTATTTGGGAGGAGTTATGCGGTCGTTTGCTGTTGTGTTCTCTTTTTCTGCATCAAACAACCGACGCTTCTCTCTGGGGATCTCCGCTGTCTTCTTCTTCCTCTTAAAGCCTGCCGGAACGACGATGACAAACGAACGATCATGAAAACGATTGCATGCACGAACAAGCTGATCCTTATCTTTCACCGTCGGTTGTTGGCTTCGGTTTCCAGTTGAACGAGATGCCTCGATGCTGCTCTCGACGTGCGGTGCAAACGGTTCTCATGCTTTTCTTTTCCTTGGTCAACCAGTTCATCGTTGACTTCAGCATCGTCAACCCCACGTAAGCGTTGGCGTCATGCATCCTTCGATTTTATTCTTGTAAATAAAAAAATGTTTTTATCGATTAAGCATTATTCATCGAGAAGGTAAAGAAGTAAACTCGTTGAAATTTACTCCCTCAATTAAGCGAAAATAAAAGAGTGGACCAGATTCTCATTAATACGGATCTACATAGGATCGATAATTATATTTGTAAAGAATTATTCAAGATTATAGATCTCAATTCTGGTGACAAGAGTTTTACATATTTTATTCAGACAATAAATAGAATTGATGATGATGATGATGATGATATCACCATAATCCAACAGTAAGTTCGATTACCTACTCATGCAGATGTTGTTCCCGCTATGAATAAATGCTGGGTTGGAGTTGATTCTTGTCATGTCAAAATTTATAAGAATTTGCCAAATTAAAAAAAGGGTAAAACATCAAATTAAATTTGATAGTATAATTTATATTAGGATTTGTATTATTTTGATTTCTTAATTAGAGCGGCATCGAATTTGGATAAAAAAGCTCATAAATTTTTTTAGAAGGTCTAGAGATATTAAAATATATTTTTAAATTTTATATGAGAAAGTTTGAATTTAAGTTGAACTTTAAAAAATATTCTTTGAATTTTATTATTTTTATATGGTTAAAATTTTGATTTTTTATGAAGGTACAAAATACTGAATGCATGTTGTTCTAACATTACAAGCGAATTTTTGTTCACTATTTTGAATTTGTGTTTTTTTTTATTATTTTAGCATCGAGGTCTTTTTTCTAATAATTCATAAATACTTTTTATTATTTTATAGTCATGTAATATTATATATATATATATTATGGGTGATTTCTGTAGAAAAATCTCTCATTTTGGGGTTTTTTTCAAAAGATGCTCAAAATTTTAAGTTTTATCATTTTGTACTTTGATTTTTTATAATACTCATAATATCTCTCATCTCTCATCGTCTTAACCTCGTTATCAGACGGATGGTTATATACATTATAAGCTCACCCTCCTCTTCACTTTTTTTATCTGCATATTTCATCATCCAAAAAATGATTCTAGATAATTTCATCATTCATAATCTCTTTTATCTTCTATTCTTGCAAAGCTATTGGTGTAGGCATTATGAACGTTGATAGCTTCTCATCACCCCTCATCTTTGAATCATCTCATAAAAAATGTTTCACGAGATGAATACTTCATTAGATAAAGACTTAAATAATGAAGACAACAAGTAACAAGGGACAGTCTTCGATTCTCAAATGACTATCGATGGGGGCAAAGCTAGCCCCGTAAGAGACCTTACGACATAATAGAGGCGATCACATGGATACAACAGAGCCTTGCGACAAGATAAGATAAAGGATATAACCAGTATTTTATAAGAAATAACACACAAATCATATTATTTTTATAGGCTTTGAACATGAAAATAAAATAAAATGAAACAAACCAAAGAAAAGGTTATATATTTTAGTCATCTTCATGTTGACTGTACTCTATCCACATGTAGGATCGCAGGAACACGTGGATTGATAATTTGGAGGCCCCCACCGTCTCTCTTCACCCTATTCGGGTACACTGTCTCGGATTAGGGGACTAATGGCGCAAAACTACCCCCCTAAGCACCTCACATCGGCATCACCCCAAACAAGCCCCTCTTCTTTCTCCCTACCACTCCTCCCCTGCCATCACCATCCCCTTCATCTCTTTTTCCTCCTCCTCCTCTTCTCTCCCTCACTTCATCCATCCGCCACCTCTCCCTCTCTCTCTTTTCCCCACAACCTGTTGTGTGACACCGAAGGCAGAGGAGGCCAACGCGAGGCTTATCTTCTCACCTTGTTGTAAGTAAATTTGTTTGTCTTCTCTCTGCAACTTCATTGAGTTCGAGTTGGAAGTAATGTGGATCTTGTAATCACCGTGTGCTTCTTCTGATGAATAGAAAGAACATTTGAATGGGTTTGTGATCTTTATTTGATGCAATTTGCTGTTCTTTTCAATCTAATTTCTTTTGGGGCTCTGATTTTGTTTGTTCCTTGTGATGGATGCCAAACCAAAATGATCGCTCTCATGTGGTTTGAAGTTGAGGAATCAAATGTTTAAGGCAGCAAAAAACTGCTTCTTGATTGTGTTTTTGTTCTTCTTTGCAGGCTGAGATCTAAATCTCATACTGTCATCAAAAGCTTTGTCCATTCACGAGAAACATGAGATATCTGAAGTCAAGAGCTCTTCCATCTCACGTCAACATTCATCGCTATGGTTCTATGAATGATACCTTGGAAGCGCTCATCAAGAAATCCATCAGCTTCCGTGACGAAGTGAAGTCGAAACAGAGATCCATCAGCTTCGATGGCAGAGACTGCGAGGCTGCCATCCTCCAGGCTTTCGGCCCCGGAAATCTGCTGATCAAAGGATCTGTGAGCTTTAATGGCAGATTTATGGAGACAAAAGCCTCGGTAAAGGGTCCTAAACCTACCAATTCTGCTAATCCCAGAAGTTTGAGGTGTAGTCCTTTGAAGAAGAGATCTCTGGAGAAAACATTGGTTGGACCTGACAGCCCGAAGCATGAAGCAGCCTTGAAGCTACAGAAGGTCTACAGAAGCTTTCGGACAAGAAGGCAGCTTGCAGACTGCGCCGTCCTTGTAGAGCAGCGTTGGTATGAATTATTACCATTCATCAACTTAGATTTGGGAATCTAAATCTAAGTTTCTGTGTGTTTAGGTGGAAGTTGCTGGATTTTGCGTTGCTCAGGCTAAGTTCCGTGTCCTTCTTCGACGTCGAGAAGCCCGAATCAGCAGTCTCTCGATGGTCCAGAGCGAGAACCCGAGCCGCTAAGGTCTCTTCTACTGTTCACTGCAAACACATTCCAACTGTTCGACGTTATGCTTGGCATCGGTTGCGTTGCAGGTTGGGAAAGGCTTGTCCAAGGACGAGAAAGCTCAGAAACTTGCTTTGCAGCATTGGCTCGAGGCGGTGCGTTCTCGCAGATTAAGCAACATTGTTCTGAATCCTTTTGCTCGTATGTATTTGACTTTGATCCAAATGTACAGATTGACCCTCGGCATCGATATGGTCACAATCTCCAATCCTACTACAACTGTTGGCTTCAATGCAAGAGCTTGCAGCCCTTCTTCTACTGGTTAGTAGTCGTCCGAGTCCCATATCTCAAGTTCATCGATCAGAATACATGGGCTTAACCCATTGCTTTGGATTGTTAGGCTCGACGTCGGAGAAGGCAAGGAGGTCAACATCGAAGAGCAATGCACTCGATCGAAGCTTCAACAGCAGTGCATCAAGTATCTTGGCCCTGTAAGCTCTGTGTTCGACATCCCCTGGACATGAAATGGTTGCGGAGACTCATGTGAGCGAACTCTCTTGACTTGCAGAAAGAAAGGGAGGCCTTTGAAGTCGTAATTGAGGATGGAAAGTTGATGTACAGGCAGAGCAGGCAACTCCTGCACACATCCGACGATGGTTCGAAAGATGCCAAGTGGATCTTTGTGTTGAGCACATCAAAGAATTTGTATGTTGCTCAGGTGAAATCTCTTGTCACAGTGTTTGATGTTGTCTCTCCATTGCTTGATGTTGATTGCCCGATGCCATGAACTGTGTGCTGCAGAAGAGGAAAGGCACATTTCAGCACTCCAGTTTTCTTGCTGGAGGAGCTACTTCTGCTGCTGGCCAATTAGTAGTAGTAAATGGAGATCTAAAGGTAATAAGATCACTTAGAACAGTGCATGTTTCTCTCAAAACTGTGTATAATTATGCAGTTTAATTGAATTTTCAGGCTGTGTGGCCTCATAGCGGTCACTACCGCCCGACCGAAGAAAACTTCCAGGAATTCATGAGCTATCTGGAGGAAAACAGTGTCGATCTAGCTTATGTTAAGGTGAGCGACTTGCACTCCACATCAACAGTGCATGAATGAGTAATCTTGATCTTATCTTTGTGTTCTTTCAAGCAGAAAAGCCCAACAGGAGAGGAGGAAGATGAAGTCTGCAAGCCCGAAACCAGAAGTTTCAGTAGAACGGATACCTCTTCATCCGAGGAAGTGGACAGCAGCAGTTGTCTTTCTGATCTCAAACTAGGAGGAGGAGAAGAAGAGGCAAAAGGATCCATTGACACGCAGCAAAACTGCAAGCTTCACAAGCAGACGAGTGTCGACGATCACGAAGAGAACGAAGAAGAGTCATCCAACTCCAACGAGCAATACATCTTCCGGAAGAAGAATCTGTTTGCGGAGGAGGAAGGAGAGGACGTAGGAGTTTATGTGCCATCGGAGCTGATACTTCGAAGGATCAACTCGAAGAAGGGAATCGAGTCGTATCAGCTGGGGAAGCAGCTCTCGTGCAGGTGGACGACTGGCGCAGGGCCTCGAATTGGGTGCGTGCGAGACTACCCATGGGAGCTTCAGTTCCGAGCTTTGGAGCAGGTAAACTTGTCATCGACAAGCTTCGGGACTGTCAAGTGCTTGACTCCTACCACCAAGGACACGACTTTGAAGAAGAAACTGCAGCAGCAACCACGAAGACCTGCCAACCTTCGGAGAAGAAACCAATCTCTTTAAATATATATATCTTGTAGAGGGGGAAAAAAAAAAATCAAATTTGTATGTTAAGACCAAAAGTTGTATGAATGGCATAAAGAGATTGTGGCTTGCATGTGGTCTCCTACCTATAAGCATCCAGAATCACTCTTATGATTAATCCATTTGGTTCATCAAACTAAGGCATAGTTTGAACAGTTAAAAGAGTTGGAGAGATTAAAGAGATGTGGCAACAGAACAGCAACTTCCAAGGCCATAGAAAATACTTTGAATGGTTAAATCCATTATGAAAGCATGAGCAAGTCTTCGTGGTCAATCTGATATCTGCTCATTGAGATATGTTGAGATATATTGAACATAATCACACTTTGTTCTCAGCTGGAAGCACTCACTGAAATCAATTTCATGTATACGAAGGATGGAGTTATGAGATGCTTCCACTGGAGCAATTCTCAATTCATAGTAATATGCTGCATATGTTATGACAACTCATTTGCCCTCCTGTGGACCATTGGTTTGTTCCTGGAAAAGAAGCAACAAGTGATGCAGTAAATTAAGTTTCACTGCACTAAAAACCAGCAGCAAGTTGCCAATAGATTAAGACTCTAAAGAGACTGCAACAATTACATGGAACATAAATACACCACAACATGAAGAGGATGACATGACCTTGAGATGTTTAGTGATTCTTCAAGTCGTTCTTCGCCATTGCCCTTCGGTTCCTTGAGCTTTACTGCCACCTGTACATAGATCCAATCACAAGTCCTGTAGATCAACTGGAACAGAGCAATCCTGGTGCCATGTCTCAGATGTTATCTTTAAAAAATAACCTTATTTCTGGACAACACCAAATGCTCATTCATGAATCAAAACACTAAAACACATAAATACATGAAGTCTAAATAGACAATCTTAGCACTTAGCCACAGTTCAACTGATTCTTCGTCATTATTTTGGGCTTCAGCTTTCAGCTGCACATATCTCCATCCAGCCATAGATGTTGTCATTTTGTTGGAAGAGAGTAATCCTTAAGCCTTGCTTCATGATCACTACGCCGATAGAAACCCCAGAAACAACTATGAATCCCACGACAACGCTAGTAAAATCTCTATCAATTTCTTGTTCTAGTTTGACTCCTGCATCAGCTGAACTGGTGGCAATCTGTTTTTTATTATAGAAACCCCAAAATAGCAGCAAATCGGGAACTTATATAAAGCATTCTGGTAACACCTGAATCAAAGTTCTGCCAGTCCTGCAAAATATGATTTCCAAGAAAAAGGAACAAAAAATATATATATATACTCTCAGGTTATGAATACTGAAACAAGCGCATATATATAAAATGTTGATTATTAAAAATCATTCAAGAAATATAGAATATCTTTCTTAAGATAACTATATAATCAAAAGGTCTCAAGTTTTAGCACCCAAATGATAGGAATAAGCAGTCTAGAGTGGGATTGATATGAATTTATAAAACTTATTTATTAATAATAATTCACTTTTATAAAAAAAAATTGATGGACATGAATTTTATTTTTGCAGAAAAAAACATATGTACTTCGGTAGAAAATGAAGAGTGAGTCTCATACTGTATGAATTTTGAGGAGGATCAAAATATATAATCTCATCTCAGAAAACAAAGATTCGTCGCTCTAATAAGACATTGATTTCGGTCAAACACTAAGAGCATGTCCACAATAATGATTACAATTTTATTGTCCAATTGTCTCACTACACTGTGATTGTCATTATCTTTGTCTAATTTGAGCATAATAACATAATAGATTTTTATTTTCTATTGTAAGAACAATAACAGAAGAACACAATCTCCACTCTCAAACATTGATTAAATATAAGTAGATTAACTATTTTGTTAGCAAACAGAGTATGACATACACTCTTGCAATTCATCTTTTTAGTTGTCAAATATGTATCAATCCATAAGCGAAGGCCTGGCGATGGCAAAGTGATGATAGATGGAGATGTTATGATACTATAACTAATTCATATAATGTACACAGACCATCTATGATGCTTAGTGCAGCTTTTCATGATAGCATAACATGATAACATCATTACATGCTAACACAAGATTTTGATGAGACTAACTAGGAAGGACAACGATGGCATTAAGGTCTAATAGAAGAGGTGATGCACTCGAGCGCTTACCCACAATTCATGTCATCATTTGCCATTTGGATTTGAACTTCGCAAGCTTTATTGCAAATTGAACATAGATCCAGTCGCTGGTCTTGTCGATCCATCGAAGAAAGCAAATCTAATGGCCTGCTTCATGATGAGTGTGCCAATAAACAGCCAAAAGCCTACCACAAATCCAACCACAATATTGGTGTACTTCAATAATTTGTCGAGCTTCTCATCATATTTAACTCTGGCATCATGTGAAGTTTGATAAACAAAACAATCTGGCAGTGGCGTACCGCAGAGGTCTTTATTACCCACATAAGGCCATGAGTCAAAGGTCGACAATTGACCACTCGTGGGTATTTTTCCTGATAAGTTGTTGTAAGACAGATTCAAGCGATCCAGGAAATTCATAGAAGAAAAAGCTCAAGGTATCTCTCCGTGAGATTGTTCACCGATAAGTCAAGTGATTCAAGCTGTTTCATGTCACCAATGTTTTCTGGAATCCTCCCCGTCAAATGATTGTTGGATAAGTTTAGAAAGCGCAATCCGAGAAGCTTTGTCAATTCTTTTGGGATTTCACCAGAGAGATGATTATTTGACAAGTCTATATATGTCACTAGCCAGAGAATGGTTGTGTAATTAAACATTAGTCCTTTCGTTGTGATTAAGATGCTCTCGATATAAGAATATATTTCTTCAAGCAATGACTTGTATCATTTTGTACCTCAACCATGGCAATGAAATTTCCTAGAGATGTTGGTAGGCTGCCAAATAAATTGTTGGAAGAAAGATCCAAAACTTGAAGAGAAGTGAGATTCACTATGTTCTCAGGGATAACACCATATAACAAGTTTGACCTCAGACGAAGAACCTTCAATGATAAGTGGTTTCTTCCTATCCATATCGGAATTTTATCAAATAATTTATTTTCACCTAAATCAAGGGTAATTAATTGGTCACAGTGTTTCAAAAACGAAGGAATCCTTCCGGATAGGTTGTTATTATTTAAATGCAAAGATTGTAGAGATGTTGGAAATGAGTTATGACAATCCGGGACTTCTCCAATTAAGTGATTGTTAGACAAGTCGAGGACTCCAAGTAACTGTAAATTACACAAGAAGAAGGAGGCAAATCACCATTGATATGATTATGAGACAACGATAATAAAGAGAGGTTTGTAGCTTCTCCGAAGCTTAATGAATAGGTCCGACAAATGAGTTATCAGAGAGATCCAACATGTATTGAGGAGCAGAAGGTAATGGACCCATCAAATGGTTAGAGCTCAAGTTGAGTTCTTGCAAACCTTTTGAGAAATCTAAAAACCAAACAGGGAGGTCACCTGAGACCCCAACTCCAAATAGATAAAGACTTTGCAATCGTTGTTGGGTCTGAATCCAATCAGGAAATTTTGCTCCAATATGACAAAAGCTCATATCGATAGTCTCGGCACTAAAAGGAGGGCGCCAATCATTCGGTAGCATCACATTCACGGAGTTGGAAGCGATTGTCAATTCTAATAAGCTTGTGAGATTAGAAAAGTGCGCTTCGGTGATGTTGCCTTCCAGCGAGTTTGAGGAGAGATCTAACATGTATAACCGAGATAATTGACCCATACTTGTCGGAATAATCCCACTCAAATTATTATGGGACAAGAATAAGAGGATCAGATTGCATAGGCCACCCATTGTCATCGGGATCTGACCTGATAAGTTGTTGTATGACATGTCCAATAAAATCGGTGGATCTACCAATCATCTTTGTTATCTGTCCATTAATAGCATTCCATCCTAAATATAAATCCTGTAGATTTTGGAGGTCCCCAAAGTTTCTGGAATGCTTCCGATAATATTATTGCTTGATAAATCTAAATGAACCAAATTAGTGAGGTTCCCTATGCTGACCTCTCCGGTGATGCTATTGTTATACAAATTGAGGTACTCCAACCGCACAAAATTTCCCACGGTCGGTGGAATTTCTCCGCTGATCAAATTGTTCCGCAAGTCTAAATGTTGCAAGTTTGTGAGATTCCCTAGAGAAGCTAAGATATGAAGAGTGGCAATAGAATTCCATGATAAGTCGAGGTACTTCAACTGCACAAAATTTCCCACGGTCGGTGGAATTTCTCCGCTGATCAAATTGTACCGCAAGTCTAAATGTTGCAAGTTTGTGAGATTCCCTAGAGAAGCTAAGATATGAAGTGACAATAGAATTCCCTGATAAGTCGAGGTACTTCAACCGCACAAAATTTCCCACGGTCGGTGAAATTTGTCCGCTGATTGAATTGCCCCCCAAGTCTAAATGTTGCAAGTTTGTGAGATTCCCTAGAGAAGCTAATATATGAAGAGTGACAATAGAATTCTCTGACAAGTCCAATCCCTTCAGATTACTGAGAGCTCCTAGAGCAACTTGTAGCGACTCGATCGTGGGACGCCCACAGCCAGAAAGAAGGAGGAACTCGAGGCTGGTGGCGTTAGAAAGCCATCTTATCAGGGCAGACGTGATGTTGTAATTCCTAGACAGATCCAACGTAGAAATGGCTGTTAGATTGAAAGGGGGCAAAGGAGATGGAACATATGGCAGGTCTGCATCGCTCAAACGGAGCACTTCGAGTGCGGGAATGGAATTAATTACATAAAACCAATTGATTGCCTTGGAGAGGTCGACAGAACTCATGTCAAGATATTTTAGAGAAGGAATACGGGAGAGCCAATCGAGATCATCAACGTGTAGAAAATCATCATACCATCCCCGAAGGTCGAGATGGTGCAGGTTGGAGAGGTTCCCGAACTGAGGAGGAATTAGTCCATCGAACATGGCTTTCGATAGGTTGAGATATTCCAAGTGGACCAGTGAAGCGATCATTGTGGGCACAGGGGCGAGGGCGAAGTTATTCATGCTCAAATCCAAATACTTCAAATGCTTCAGTTCTTGCAAAGATGGATTTACCTTGCTGACGCCTATTCTTTCCCCATCGAAAAATAATCCCACATATCGTATGCTAGCGGAGGTCGAGCTTGGTGACATGGCCGGTGGTGTTGTCGCAGGCCACGCCTCTCCACCCACAGCAGTCTCTGCCGGTCCAAGAAGAAAACCTGTCGCCGGGGTCGTACATATCGGATTTGATGGCAAGGAGAGCTCTCCTCTCGCTCTCCATGCAACTGCTGCTGATCCCCTCCACCTCGACATGATCCTCATCACCGAAGCCATGGCCGAGACAGCAGGAGACGAGAAGTAAGGCCACGAGCATCCTGAGACGCTTCGAGGCAAAACGTCCGTTCTGGAAACTGCCGCTACCAGCCGCAGCCATCGATTGAGCGCTCAAGAGAAGAGAAGAGTGAAGGTGTGAGGTTGGAGAGGAGACCTCTGTGGGCATGTACATATAGGCACATCACCACCGGAAATCCCCATGACTTCTACGCACATTATCTGTAGAATTGTTGCTGTGGCAAATACAGAGTCAAGGTCAAGCATATTCGAACTTTAGTGTGGCTAAGAAGTCAAGGAAACTTGAGTCTGATGTGAGGGTTCCATCGAGCGTTCATTTACCAGCGTTACAAAGTGTAACACAAACTTACTTTCATCTTTCAATGGAGCAGGCAAATATGATATACATGTTGATTTCATTATTCTTTTCTATTTTTTAAGGTGATTCTAGGAGTTTCTTTAAGTGATATATTTCTATGTTGATTCTGTCATCGAATATAACATGGTATATGTACGAGTATAACGACATAAAGCTTAGTCAACTCAATTTTTTAATAGAAGATAAATACAACATTAAATAGTACTTTCATTGGGTTTTCTATTTTTAGATGATTTTAGATATTTTGGTTTTTTAAATCCAACTTGGATAGATTCACACCGTAAAACTATATAAAATCCTAAAATAAAGAGCTCTTTAGTAAATTCTCTTGATAAAAAAAACAAGAATGCTCTTCGATAAACACTAATTATGGTCAACTCTTCTAAATAAATTATCCAAAAATAATTTTATACAAACAAAAAGGATGTAAATGTTTATGTTCCCCGACGTGCTAAGTCAAGAAGACTTTTGGCGTTGGAAAATATGAATATTTCTTACGACGTAATGAATGGTTTGATATGGATGGAATGAAAAATTAAAAAAGATGACTCTTTCAATGATAGGTCAGGATGCCTTGATTTCCATCTTTTATCTTTCATGTGGTGTGAGGTTGGAGGGAAGTATTGGTACTAATCGAATGGTTGAGACGCAAGTCAAAGTCTTGCATCTTATGGGCAAAAATTAATGTGAATGAGACAAATACCTGCCTTTTGGAAACTCTAATGTCATTAATTAATGAGAATGAGGCACATATCTATCTCTGGGAAACTCTGATGCCAGAGTCGATTGATTAATATATGCGAATTGGGTGTTTCATGAACGTTGTAGATTTAGATGTGAAGAGCTTAACCGTGAAAGAATAATGATAAAGATGTGAGAGTCGGATGAATTCATCAACGTCGGAGATTTAGTCCACTAGCCAAGAGGAGTCACAATTGCTCGATTAATGTAGATGGAGTTCCAATTTATTCATTTTTAACTTGCAACGTAGTGTGGGCACACTTTTTATCTACCATGGGAAGAGTGGTTGGGACTTTAACGTGCTACTTCCCAAGTGTTTGATGTCAATTTTGATCGGTCTTTCAATGTCATAGAGCTAATTTGCTTCAAAATCACAAGATGAGTATCGAGATGGAGAGAATTTTTGAAAACTTATCAGCCAACGAGTCATATCCGACAAGAGCCTCCAACTCTCAAGTTAGAATGTACATAACTTGAGGAGCATTAATGACCGTACTTAGAGCCTTTTATAGGTAAAACATGTACCAACTATTCCATTTAAGTAGGTAGTTATTTTTTAATGAATAATTTTACCAAAACATTATCTATTACGCAAACAAAAAGTGTCATCCGAACCGTCAAGCATTAATGTTAATATTATGTGTTGATTATGCATCATTACATACGTAAGATTGATTATACATCTAACTTGGTGTCGGATTCATTCCAACATGGTCTTCAATTTTCCACTTGTTATTTTTCTTAAATCACTCAAATAACTGTTTATAAAGAAGAAAGTGCTTATAAAGAAGAGAGCATGATAAACCCAAGCTCTACTCAGAGCCAATGGACTAATGCCCACCAACTGAGCATCAACGTTATTATGTAAACATTATTTTCATTTGTTTTTCTATTTTAAGATGATTTTAGATATTTTTAAATCAAATTTGGACAGGTTCACACTCAAACCCTATAAAACTACGTAACAATCTTTAAAATAAAGAGCACACTTTTTCCTTTTTTATTTTTTCTTAAGGATGCTCCCAAGTAAACAATAAAAAAAAAAGAATGCTCTTAGGTAAAAAGCTAATTATGACGGATTTTTTTTGAGTAAATTATCTAAAAATATTTTCATACAAAGGAAAAAAAAATTTGTAAATGTTGATGTTCCCCGACGTGCATGTTAAGAAGATTTTTAATGTTGAAAAAAAAATATAAATATTTCTCATGATGCGAAGAATGATTGGAAGAGGTGAACTAGCATGTTTCGACCTTCTCTTCCATATGGTGTGAGGTTGAAAAGAAGTAGTTAGCTAGAAAAGTTTAAGGTCTGAACACTCATCCAAGCTTCTATTTTGCTCGGGGGCAAATCAATGTGAATAAGGCATGTATCTGTCTTTCGGAGATTTTGATGCATTCCATGGTTAAGAAATAAGATATGAGACATGATTAATTAATATATGAGACTTTTGAGTATTTCATGAATGTTGAGGATTTAGACGTGAAGAGTTTAACCGTGAAAGAAACAATTAACGTCAGAGATTTTATTGACCAGTCAATCAAAATCACATTTGCTCAATTATTATACATGAAGTTTCAATTTATTCATTAATAATGTAGTGTACCACAACAAATGTAGTTGCGCACATCACTTCCTAAGCGCCCACGATTTTGATTGTCTATTACATTTATCAATGTTATAGAGCTAACCTCCTTCCACGTTACCTTTGCCACAAGTTTAGTTTATTAAAATAGCCTTTATCTTTACCAGAGTACTTGACATTTTGATCCAATTTTTTAATCTCGTGTTTGCTATTAAGGCTTGGCAACCTGATAATTTTTGATAAAAAAAGCTTTGATATGATATATTGGAAGGCTGAGTAAGTTACATACCCATAAGATATAGATGGAGTCGGTGAAAAAAATAGGATGGCAAAGGACAAAATAAAAATAAGCGATTTAACATGGCTCGCATAAACGTTGTTGTTACGTCCACAAGAAGAAGAAAAATCAAAATAAAAAATTAAACCGTCGGAGGGTTTAACCACACAATCACGACTTCCTTAGAAAAAAAAAATGCCAAAATTTGCCTCCCCATAAAACAAAATTACAAAATTACCCCTGGTGCTGCAATGAGCACGGAGATCGCCGACCGGGATTCACGCCGGAGAAGAACTTTGGTCGGATTTGGGCTCCTTCCTCACTTCTCCTCTCTTCTTCTCTACTTCGCTTCCCTCGCTGTTGTTCCCCAAAGCTCCATTTATAGGAGCAAGGGAAGGTGGAGGGCTCGCCGCCTGCGAGCGGAGAGGTGCGACCACACGTGGGCCGTTGCGGCGGACGACTTCGGCGACTGTGGCTGCGGCGGGCGGTGCTGGCCGACGGGGAGGCTGCGGCCGCGGTGAGGACTGAGAGCGTGAAACGCCCCCGCGTGCGGCGGTGCACTGTGTGAACGCAGGCGCGGGGATCGGCTGCGGCGAGGAACGCAGGAGGGGCCGGTGAGAGGTTGACGTCGGTCAACAACCTTAGTTGAATGGATTCGAGCCCAAATTCGACTAACTATGAAGTCAGCTCCCACACTTATTTTGTGGAAGTGAAGGAAAATTATTCCACATAATCCTTTTTTTCTGTGATCATTAAATATGTTGAAGCAATTAATGTCGGTCGACCAAAACACTCATGCAGGAATTCTGATTACCAAAGAAAATATATCTTGAGATGGTTATTGAATTCTCAATCTTAAGCACCCGAATGATAGGCATAAGAAGTTTATACTCTCATAAAATATTTTTTGGACAAGTTTGCTTGGTTGAAGGCTAATTTTAATTTGAAAAAAAAATCTTTTTCTTATAAACAAGAATTCCTAAAAAATCAAGAATAATTTAAAGAAAGAGTCCCATTCTAATATGAATATAGAGGAAGATCAAAATTTTTTAATCTCAGTACTTCAATAAGTCATTGACTACCAAATAGGTCCATGTGTCAAAGGTTAATAATTGACTACTTGTGGGTATTTTTCCTGATAAATCGTTGTAAGACAGATTCAAACGATTCAGAAAATATAGAGTAGAAAAACTTGAAGGTATCTCTCCTATGAGATTATTCATTAATAAGTCGAGTGATTCCAATTGTTTCATATCACCAACCTTTTCTGGATCCTTCCTATCATATGATTCATCGACAGGCTTAGGAAGTGCACTCCGAGAAGTTTACTGACTTCTCTTGGGATTTCACCAAAGAGATGATTATTTGATAGGTCTATGTATGTCACGAGCAAGAGGGTGATGATCGTGTGATCAACCATTGATCCTTTTGTAGTCATCAAGATGCTCTCGCTATAATAATAATATTCAACATTAAACAATGACTTGGTATCATGTTGTACCTCAATCATGGCACTAAAACTTTCGAAAGCCAAAGAGATTGTTAAAAGAAAGATTCAAAACTTGAAGAAAATCGAGATCTACTATATTCTCTGGGATGGGACCATATAGTATGTTTGACCTCACATGAAGTACTTTCAATGATGAGATGTTTCTTTTTATGCATGTTGGTATGCTGCCATGCAAATTATTTTCACCCAAATCAACGGTAACTAATTAATTGGTCACAATATTTCAAAAATGATAGAATTGATCTAGACAAATTGTTATCATTCAAATGTAAAGATTGTAGAGAGGTAGGGAATGAGTTATGACAATCCAAGACTTTTCAAATTATACGATTGTTAGATAGGTCTGAATACATATTACAAAAGAAAAGAAATAGATTACCATTGATATGGTTACTAGACTAAGATAATAGAAGATTGTAGCTTGCACGAAGCTTAAAGGGATAGGTACGATAAATGAGTTATTGGAGAGATCCAACATAAATTGAGGAGCAGAAGGCAATTGACTCATCAAATGGTTGGAGCTTAAGTTAAGATCTTTCAAACCTTTTGAGAAATCTGAAAAACAAACAACGTGGCTACATGAGATTTCAACTCCGGATAGATAAAGACTTTGCAATTGTTGTTGGGTCTAAATCCAATCAAGAAAATTTGCTCTTATATGACAAAAGCTCACATCGATAGTAAAGACACTAAAAAGGAGAGAGCCAATCATTTGGAAAGATCACATTCAAGGAGTTGGATGCTATTGTGTAGTTAGATAGGTTTATGAGATTAGAAAAGTGTGCTTAAGTGATGTTACCTTCAGCGAGTTTAAGGAGAGATATAGTTCATTCAGCCGAGATAATTGGCCCATATTTGACGAAATAATCCTGCTTAAATTGTTACCCTCCAGATATAAGGATGATAAAGATGTTTCTTGTGAACAAGTGAATAAATCATGGAATAGATTCGAAAGCTCTCCATCAATGTTATTGTAAGACAAATCTAACAAGATCAAATTACATAGATTACCAAATGTCATCGGTATCTAACCTGATAAGTTGTTGTATGATGTGTCCACAAGTATTACAAGCGATAGAGTCTACCAATTGTCTTTTATATTCATCGTAATAGAGTTGCCCAATAAGGATAAATAACTTAGATCATGAAGATCCCAACGGTTTCTAGTATATGTCCAAAAATATCATTTTGAAACAAGATTAATATATTGAGATGGACTAGAGAACCCAAAGTACGTGGAATGCTTCCGACGATATCGTTGGATGATAAATCCAAATGTTCCAAATTTCCCAATATTGCGAGCTCGTGAGATTGCCCAATATTTCTAGAATATGTCCGATGACATGGATGTTCCCTGCCAAATCTAGAGACTCCAAGTGTCTAAGACTACACAGCTTGGGTAATATCTCCGGATAAATAATTACAGCTCAAGTCTAGATGCTCTAAGCCCCTACTGCTGACATTGCTAAGAATTCGAAGGACTTCTCCTCTAAGGGAGTTGTGTGGCAAATCCAATTCCTTCAGATTAAGGAGAGCTTCTGGAGCAACTTGTAGCGACTCAATAGTGAGACTCCCAGAGCGAGAAAGATCGAGGTACTCATGGTAGAAGTGATGTTGGAATTTCAAGATGGATCCAACCTAGCGATGGCCGTCAAATTGAAAGGGGGCAAAGGAGATGGAACATATCTTGACATCCTTGACCGTCGCCACGCAGCTGTTTTTCGCAGTGCAGGCGGGCAACTCTGTCCTGAGGACGCAGATGGTGGAACTCAGCAACAGGCTGCAGTCTCTCAATGACATCCTCTACTGCTTGAAAGCAAAATATTGCATCAGTAGTGGCCCCATGATCACTGACAACTTCATCAATCCGTGGAACCTCATGCGCATGAACCAGCCCATCATGGCTTTAGCAGAGAACATGTTTCAGTACTGAAAGATAAGAATCCATCAATGATGTAAAAGGGAAGGCTGCTGCCTGTACTGTTGCTGTTGGTGCTTTTAGAGCTTCAAATGCTCAAACTGTATAAAACTCCAGTATGTTAAGACCAAAAGTTGTATGAATGGTAAAAAAGCAAGCTTGGTCACAGATTGTGGCTTGTATGTGGTCTACTCCCTACATAAGCATCCAGAATCATTCTTATGATTAATCCATTTGGTCCATCAAACATAGGCATGATTTGAATAGTTAAAAGAGTTGGAGAGATTAAAGAGATCTGACAACAGAACAGCAACTTCCAAGGCTATAGAAAATACTTTGAACGGTTAAATCCATTATGAAAGCATGAGCAAGTCTTCATGGCCGATCTGATATCTGCTCATTGAGATATATTGAACATAATCACACTTTGTTCTCAGCTGGAAGCACTCACTGAAATCAATTTCATGTATATGAAGGATGGAGTTATGAGATGCTTCCACTGGAGCAATTCTCAATTCATAGCAATATGTTGCATATGTTATGTTAAAAAGAAGCAATAAGTGATGCAGTAAATTAAGTTTCACTGCACTAAAAACTAGCAGCAAGTTGCCAATAGATTTAAGACTCTAAAGAGACTACAATGATTACATGAAACATAAATACAGCACAACATGAAGAGGATGACATGAGCTTCAAGTCATTCTTCGCCATTTGCACTTCGGTTCCTTCAGCTTTACTGCCACCTGCACATAGATCCAATCACAAGTCCCGTCGATCAACTGGAACAGAGCAATCCTGATGCCATGTCTCGGATGTTATCTTTATACAATAACCTTATTTCTGGTCAACATCAAATGGTCATGCATGAATCAAAACACTAGAACACAAATACATGAAGTCTACATAGACAAACTTAGCACTTAGCCACAGTTCAATTGATTCTTCGTCATTATTTTGGGCTTCAGCTTTCAGCTGCACATATCTGCATCCAGCCATAGGTGCTGTCATTTTGTTGGAAGAGAGTAATCCTTAAGCCTTGCTTCATGATCACTGCGCCGATGGAAACCCCAGAAACAACAATGAATCCCACGACAACGCTAGGAACATCTAATATTATTGTTTCAAGCATATCACCATCATCATCTGCTTCTACTTTGACTCCTGCATCAGCCGAACTGGTGGCAATCTGCTTTTTATTATCGAAACCCCAAAATAGCAGCAAATCGGGAACTTATATAAAGCATTCTGGTAACACCTAAATCAAAGTTCTGCCAGTCCTGCAAAATATGACTTCAAGGAAAAAAGGAACAATTATATATATATATATATATATATATATATATATATATATATATATATATATATATATATATATATATATATATATATATATACTCATGAATACTGAAACAAACACACACAACATAAAATGTTGATTAACGAAAAAACTCAATCAAGAAACATCGAATATCTCTCTTAACATAATTATATAATCAAAAGGTCTCAAGTTTTAGCACCCAAATGATAGGTAAGCAGTCTAGAGTGGGACTGATATGAATTTATAAAACTTATTTATTAATAATAATTCACTTTTAGAAAAAAGAAATTGAGGGACATGGATTTTATTTTAAACAAAAAAAAAAAAAACATATGTACTCTGGTAGAAAACGAAGAGTGAGCCTCATACTATATGAATTTTAAGGAAGATCAAAATATACAATCTCTTCTCAGAAAACAAAGTTGTCACTTTAATAAGACATCGATTTCGGTCAAAAACTAAGAGAATGTCCACAATATTGATTGCAATTTTATTATCTAATTGTCTCTCCACACTGTGATTGTCATTATCTTTGTCTAATTTGAGCATAATAACATAGTAGATTTTATTTTCTATTGTAAGAGCAATAACAGAAGAACACAATCTCATCTCAAACATTGATTAAATATAGGTAGATTAACTATTTTTTATTTAGCAAACAGAGTATGACATACGCTCTTGCAATTCATCTTTTAGTGTCAAATATGTATCAATCCATAAGCGAAGGCTTGGCGATGGCAAAGTGATGATAGATGGAGATGTTATGATACTATAACTAATTCATATAATATATACATATATCATCTATGATGCTTAGTGTAGCTTTTCATGATAGCATAACATGATAACATCATTACATGCTAACACAAGATTTTGATGAGACTAACTAGGAAGGACAACATGGCATTAAGGTCTAATAGAAGAGGTGATGCACTCGAGCGCTTACCCACAATTCATGTCATCATTTGCCATTTGGATTTGAACTTCGCAAGCTTTACTGCAAACTGAACATAGATCCAGTCGCTGGCCTTGTCGATCCGTCGGAAGAAAGCAAATCTGATGGCCTGCTTCATGATGAGTGTGCCAATAAACAGCCAAAAGCCTACCACAAATCCAACCACAATATTGGTGTACTTCAATAATTTGTCGAGCTTCTCATCATATTTAACTCTGGCATCATGTGGAGTTTGATAAACATAACAATCTGGCAGTGGCGTACCGCAGAGGTCTTTATTACCCACATAAGTCCATGAGTCAAAGGTCGACAATTGACCACTCGTGGGTATTTTTCCTGATAAGTTGTTGTAAGACAGATTCAAGCGAGTCAGGAAATTCATAGCAGAAAAGCTCGAAGGTATCTCTCCTGTGAGATTGTTTACTGATAAGTCAAGTGATTCTAGCTGTTTCATGTCACCAATGTTTTCTGGAATCCTCCCCGTCAAATGATTGTTGGATAAGTTTAGAAAGCGCAATCCGAGAAGCTTTGTCAATTCTTTTGGGATTTCACCAGAGAGATGATTATTTGACAAGTCTATATATGTCACTAGCCAGAGAATGGTTGTGTAATCAAACATTAATCCTTTCGTTGTGATTAAGATGCTCTCGATATAAGAATATTTTTCTTCAAGCAATGACCATGTATCATTTTGTACCTCAACCATGGCAATGAAATTTCCTAGAGATGTTGGTAGGCTGCCAAATAAATTGTTGGAAGAAAGATCCAAAACTTGAAGAGAAGTGAGATTCACTATGTTCTCAGGGATAACACCATATAACAAGTTTGATCTCAGACGAAGAACCTTCAATGATAAGTGGTTTCTTCCTATCCATATCGGAATTTTATCAAATAATTTATTTTCACCTAAATCAAGGGTAATTAATTGGTCACAGTGTTTCAAAAACGAAGGAATCCTTCCGGATAGGTTGTTATTATTTAAATGCAAAGATTGTAGAGTGGTTGAAAATGAGTTACGACAATTCGGGACTTCTCCAATTAAGTGATTGTTAGATAGGTCGAGAACTCCAAGTAAGTCCATATTGCAAAAGAAGGGAGGCAGACTACCATTGATATGATTATAAGATAAAGATAATAAAAGGAGGTTTGTAGCTTCTCCGAAGCTCAATAGAATAGGTCCGACAAATGAGTTATTAGAGAGATCCAATATGAATTGAGCGGCAGAAGGTAATGGACCCATCAAATGGTTAGAGCTCAAGTTGAGATTTTGCAAACCTTTTGAGAAATCTAAAAACCAAACAGGGAGGTCACCTGAGACCCCAACTCCAGATAGATGAAGCATTTGCAATCGCTGTTGAGTCTGAATCAATCAGGAAATTTTGCTCCAATATGACAAAAGCTCATATCGATAAAGGCGGCACTAAAAGGAGGGCGCCAATCATTCGGTAGGATCACATTCAAGGAGTTGGAAGCTATTCTGAATTCATATAAGTTTGTGAGATTAGAAAAGTGCGCTTCGGTGATGTTGCCTTCCAGCGAATTTGAGGAGAGGTCTAGAAAATTTAACTGAGACAATTTTCCCATACTTGAAGGAATAATCCCGCTCAAATTGTTACCGTTCAACCGTAAAGTTAATAAAGATGCTCCTTGTGAACAAGTAGATAAACTATCCAATAGACTCGTTAGCTCCCCGCCCATGTTATTATGTGACAAAATTAACATGGTCAAACTGCATAGACCATCCATTGTCGTTGGTATCTGACCTGATAAGTTTTGTATGATAAATCCAAGTATTCAAGGTTGGTGAGGTTTCCTATGCTTGACGGTATCTCTCCAGTGATACCAGTCCCAGACAAATCTAGGTGCCCCAACTGAACAAAATCTCCCACGATTGGTGGAATTTCTTCGCCGATCAGATTATTTCCCTGTAAGCTTAAATATCGCAAGCTTGTGAAATTTCCTAGCAAAGTTGGCATACGTACGCTGACGTTGTAATTCCCTGATAAGTCGAGGTACTCCAGGTGTCTAAGGCTCTGTAGTGTTTCTGGCATATCTCCGGATAAATAATTCCCCATCAAATCTAGCTGCTTTACGCCCCTGCTACTGACATTGTTCAGAATTCCAAGAATTTCTCCTTCAAGGAAGTTGAATGACAAATCCAATTCCTTCAGATTGGCAAGAGATGCTAGAGCAACTTGTAGCGGCTCCATAGTGAAACTGTCACAGCCAGAAAGAAGGAGGTACTCAAGGCTGGTGGCGTTAGAAAGCCATCTTAGCATGGTCGACGTGATGATGGAATTCCCAGACAGATCCAACGTAGCAATGGTTGTTAGATTAAAAGGGGGCAAAGGAGATGGAACATAGGGCAGGTCCACAAAATTCAAATGCAGCACTTCAAGTGTGGAGATTGAATTAATTACATAAAACCAATTGGTTGCCTTGGAGAGGTTGACTTCACTCATATCAAGATATTTTAGAGAAGGAATACGGGGGAGCCAATCGAGATCATCAACGTGTAGATGATCATAATACCATCCCCCAAGGTCGAGATAGTGTAGGTTGGAGAGGTTCCCCAGCCGACGAGGAATCGGTCCATCGAACATGGCATTCGACAGGTTGAGATATTCCAAGTGGACAAGTGAAGCGATCATTTTGGGCACAGGAGCACCCGAAAAATTGTTCATGCTCAAATCCAAATACTTCAAATGCTTCAGTTCTTGCAAAGATGGATTTACTTTGCTCTCGCCTATTCTTTCGCAAAAGTAACGGATATAATACATATCGTATGTGTCGGTGTAGCGGAGGTCGAGCTTGGTGACATGGCCGGTGGTGTTGTCGCAGGCCACACCTCTCCACCCACAGCAGTCTTTGCCGGTCCAGGAAGAAAACCTGTCGCCGGGGTCGTACATATCGGATTTTATGGCGTGGAGAGCTCTCCTCTCGCTCTCCATGCAACTGCTGCTGATTCGCTCCACCTCCACATGATCCTCGTCGCCGAAGCCTTGCCCGAGACAGCAGGAGACGAGAAGTAAGGCCACGAGCATCATGAGACGCTTCGAGGCAATACGTCCGTTCTGGAAACTGCCGCTACCAGCCGCAGCCATCGATTGAGCGCTCAAGAGAAGAGAAGAGTGAAGGTGTGAGGCTGGAGAGGAGACCTCTGTGGGCATGTATATAAAGGCACATCACCACCGGAAATCCCTATGACATCTGCGCACATTCACTGTAGATTTGATACCGTGGCTAACACGCAGTCAAAGGTCAAGCATACTCGAACTTTAGTGTGGCTAAGATGCGAGTCAAAGTCAAGGGGCCTAACTTCCACTCGCGATGCAACAACATGATAGGACCTGGGAAGCACTTAATTCTAATGCGAGCGAGAGTTGGACGATTCAGGTAAGTTGGAGAGGGCCCTAATTTCCTAAATGTCTACATCGATTTTGACTGGCTGTCACGTTTATAAATATTACACTGCTAATCTCCTTCGAGATATCCTTTGTCCTATGATCAGTATCACGATGAAATGATCTGCACGAAAGCTAAATCAGAAGCATAATCGACAACACCACAAAAATCACGTGAGGCCTCCACGGGTATATATGCATATGACTGGCACATCACCTGGAAACTCCGTCCTCGTGATTTCCATGGGTTCCCTGTAGATTTCATCATGGGTGGTTGAGGTCAACAGGACTTAGAAGTTTATTGTGGAGGGTGACATTCAAGTCAAGGTCAATGACATTCGAGTCTATTGATGGGTCTTCCCAGATAAGTATCAAAAAAGTTTATTCCATCCTCCACTTCACTTGTGGAATCATTACGTTGAATTTTTTTAAGAAAAATTATCTTAGTGTTTTTTTTCTCACAAATACAACAAATTTTAAAAAAATTATAGTGTTTTTTGAAATTTATCAATTTATCCATTTTGATCATCGCTCTCCATCATATTTGGTCGTCTTCATTTATCGGTCATCTCCTTCTCCTCTTCTTCTTTTGTTGCACATGTTTGTACATGCATGTTTCTAATCACTTATGCCTTTATGCAAGGGTGATGGATCAGACTGCCAAACGTGGTCGGAGCTAGGTTACTATAATTTTTTTTAATTATAAAGATAAAATAATCTTTTTATGCAACCAAAGATGCTTAGTGATAAATTTTTAAACTCTAGACGTTCTAAAAAAAAAACACCAAGGTTTTACGGAATTCGCCCATCGTCAACCGCTACGATGTCAAGCGGGCATCACTATTTAACTGCTAACAATGCAAACCATTCTGAATTGGCGCTCAACAGTTCGTTGTCCATCTAATAAACCTTCACCAACAAAAACGATCTTTCTTCCGACAAAGCAACAAAAATTATTATTTTCATTATGTCATCAGCATTATTTACTCTCATAAGTTTCAAGACTGATAGAATATATAATTGACATAAAAAAAATTTTTGTTTAGTTATTTATTTTTTAAATAATACTGATATCTATTTTTATGTGAATTAAGTTTTTTATTGGATCTTGAATATATTTATCAGAGTTATAATGTTTTTAAGTACGCTTATAGTGTTTTGAAGAAAATATCAAAAATATTGTAAACATATTCACATGTAGTATAATTTATGCTATACACATGAGGATTAGATCGGTCCATAACCCATAGTATAATAATAATAGATCAGTCCAAAGGATATAGTGTATCTGCTTAGTATAGTGATAATAGAATTGACAAATATGAGAAGGGACACCTCGAAAAAAATAAAAAAAATCTTAAAAATTCGCACTAAAACATATGTAACACAAACAAAAATTACCTTGTTGCACTAATAAATTTCTATTATAATTTTTGAATAATCAAATTATCCTATTTTGAATTTCAAGATTTTTAAGTATTTAAAAATTAGTTTACTAAAATTTAATTTGATGAACATCATTCGGATCGGTGTCATCTGTTTCTCCTCGATATTTTTCTCGTTTACTGCTCTCGATTTTTCTTTTTTTTTTCTTTAAGGTTAATAAATTGTGTGATTTCTGAAGGGTTTTCTTCTAAAAATTCGATTTTGTAGAGTTTTCTGCCATAAAGATCGCATTTTGTGCTCAATTGGCAGGATTTTGGATGATCTCATGGCAGGTGGAGCCTGATCGCCAACGCGGGCAGTGCCTCCGCGCACCTCCTCCTCGCCCGGCGGCTACTGCTCCTCTCCCTCCGCCGTCCGCCTGCGTCCACCTCAGGCGGTGGCGATCTCCACAAACGCCGAGACGAGGAGTACGACCCGATGTAAGCCACCGAGGCCGACTCCAACTGCGCAACCACAGTGATTGATGAGTTATCCCCATCATTGCTGTATCTGCATAAACGCCAACTATTCCATGATGTAAGTCAGCAGCTCTCATCCATTATAAAACAGATCGATATGCATGAATGCCTGCTTCAAGGAATTCAAGAACGAGCACTGCACGTGAACATAGATTAATTATTTCGACTGTTTCGCATTGATGAGTGAGACCAAAAGCAGACCAGGATGTCTGCGTTCCTGTCATTTCCGTGTCCTGTTCCTCGATGAAAAGAACGCACTTAGCAGCATTCATGAAGATGACGACGCCATCAACAGCCACTACAATTTAGAGCTGTTGTAGTGGGAAGTGATGGCTTCAGATCATATTCTAATTCATGGCCTCTGCACTTCCGAGGAGCAGTTGAGAAGGATAGCAGAGAACAGTTCATACTGCTGATTCCTATCTAGCAAAGACCATTGCAGGATTGCTTTTAGCTCTGCAATGAACCCTTTGGATCATTCTCGCTGGAGAACAAAGCACAATAAGGAATGACATAGCAACAGCTTTGTAGGGCATATCGATCCTGTACGGTAGCAGGAGAAAGCAAGTACATGCCATGACCCTTCTCAGTTCCAATCAACAAGCACTGCCGTTGAAGGAAAAGGATGGCGTGTCAATAGTTCCAACAACACGAAGAAGGACAATCCATGGAGAGCTGCTTCATCTTCCTCCGGAGACAGAGTTGAGACATATCAAGTTCTGGCCTTATCATCCACCCATGAATAGTTTCATTCTTTGTGTTAAACAACTGTGCGCGTAAAAGATCAACTGATCACTATTATTAGATCTACAGCTTTGTTTGATTAGACTGTAAAAAGATGCATTAGAGAAGGAAAAGGGCAGAGATTTCTATTGTGCTCCTACAGTTCATGCATGGAATGGGCCAGATCATTCAAGGAGCATATATTTCATAGAGCCCCCCTACTCCGCCGATAGCTCAGAATCTCTTTTGCTGGCATCGAACTTCTTGCCATGATAGCTCGTCAGATGGAATTTGATACAGACATCAACATAGAATTGAAATATGTATCAACAGTTGCTGCAGACAGAGAAGCAACTTGTGCTTTTGGAGGTACTCTCTCTGTTTGCCGCAAAGCACATGGGATCCATGAGACCAGAGACATTTGCTCATAATGATGATGAGAGAGATGGATGGATATATTGAGACTATGACAATACTAGGATACAACTGCCAGCTCTACGAGATTCTAGTGGAAGGTAACGAGCATTAATGGAGTGAAGGAATGAGAGAAGGAAGAAGAAGAAGAACTTTCTTTATTATATTAGCCTTATTAACAACGAAAAACCAAAAAGGAGGAGAAAATTGTGACCAAAAACAGACCAGAAGGGCAAGCTATGGTGAATTCAACTGGAATGAATAGAGAGAGGTAACGTGCATCGAAGAAACTCTAGATGAATTCCACATTGAATTCGCCTACCGATGCTTCTCGAGGGCCATTGAAGCAGATATCTGTGAGATCACGAGGCAGTGAACCCACTGGTTCTGTGCTGAAATCTTCTGAGCTCATTACATGTTGACTCTCTCGCCAAGAACTATGCTTGTGTTCGTGAGGCTCCACAAGTGTTTCCGCCTTCCTCACAGATACCCAATTCAATGCTTCACTTCCAACCATATGCTTCATCTCAGGTGCTACGTTGCAGTTCCAGCTGCCGCTGTTGCTGGAGCTCTCCCCGTAGCCAAAGTTCTCTGGAACATTCATGACACCGCCATTATCACATAACTCTGGTTTGACAAAGCATTCATTCTGGCTAAGTGGCTCAAAAGGCTAGTGGAATTGGTAGTAAAAGTTCGCGTTGCTCTCTATTGAATCCAAACATGTCTGGATTTCGATCAGCGGGAAGGGATCAAATGCCGGCTTCTCCGGCAACTGCTCAAAGTTAGCACCAGAAATCGAGTAATACATTCTGATCGCCTCTTCCTGTGTTTCCACCTCGTTCAGTGGCCTATGGGCGGTCGGGTCGATTCCCCTCAGTCGCAGTTTCTTCTCGAGGCATGAGTTCCAGAAGTTCTTGATCTCGTTGTCTGTTCTTCCATGTAGACTTATGATCACGTCCTCTTCATGCTGAGAGAAGCTGCCTCTTTTAAGGTCTGGCCTCAGGTAATTGATCCACCGGAGTCTACAGCTCTTCCCGCAGCGCTGCAGTCCTGCGAGAGCAAAGACGAGGATGGCGAAGAAAGAGTTTTGGCACGGAGCTCCAACACAATTCTGAAATCATAATCGATTTTTTTTCAAAGAAAAATGTATATAATTTTTTTTTATGGATATACAAAAATTGTTTGATAACAATAATAAAAATAGTAAAAATCTTATTATTTGTAATCAACAGCTTTAGGAACTTGTCAGTTTCTATTTGCCATCACGCGGAAACGTCAGCAGTTATCGAGTTGATTGCATCCACCGTGTCAGGACGTGGATTAGCCGATCTTGCTTTCTCGGAATCATTCTCCGCCACGAGAGTCCTCTCCGTCTTCCCCGCTCCCATGGCGGCCGTGCTCGCCTCAGCGCCGCCGCAGCCCCTCCCCAAGATCCCTCACCCTGTCCCTGTTCCCGGCCGCCTCCCTGCTCGCATCCGCCGGTGTGAAGGCCGCCCCCACCACCGCCGCCGTACCCTCCACTCCGCCCCTGCCGAGTGGCCCCTCGAGCAGTGGATCCGGGAGTCGCTGGCCATCCTCGACCTCATGGAAGCCCAGTCCATCTCCCCCGACCCGGAACTCCTCGCCGCTCTTCTCAAGAGCTGCGCCGACGCCCGCACGCTCCGCCTCGGCCGCGTCGTCCACGACAAAGCTACCCAGGCCCACCTCCAGTCCCACCCCCTGGTCGCCAACAACTTGATTCTACTCTACGGCAGGTGCGGCCAACTCGGTCTCGCTCGTCGCCTGTTCGACGAAATGACCGCTCGGAATGTCGTCTCTTGGACCACCATAATTTCCGTGTACCACCACGCCGGCTTCCCTCACGACGCGCTCGACTTGTATCGCTCTATGCTTCTGGATGGAGGAGTACGGCCGAACGTCTTTACTTTCACGATCGCTCTGAATTGTTGCGCCAGCGTGGAAGACTTGGACTTGGGTGTTAGAATCCATGAAGACATTGTGAAGGATGGATGTGATGGTGATGAGTTCATCATCGTCGCACTGATTGACATGTACGCCAAGTGCGGACGCCTGAGTGATGCTCGCGAGGTGTTCGACCGTGTGACCAACCCATCGGTCGAGGCTTGCACAGCTATGATTGAAGGGTACAATGGCAACGGCGAGGCAAATAAGGCAATGGATGTCATGAGGAGGATGTTCCGAACTGGGCTGAGCAGTGAGGCCGCTAGTAAATTGGGGTTTGCATCGATGATCAGGTCATGCGCCATGGAGTTGGCTCTGAGACAGGGGCAGGAGATCCACGCACGCATCATCAAGTTTGGGCATCAACCGGGCTCAAAAGCTCTAAGTACATTGGCTGATTTGTATGAAAGAAGTGATAGAATGATTGCGGCCAAACATGTTTTCGACTGTTTGGTAGTGAAAGATCGCGATTTGTGGGCGAGAATGGTTTCTGGATTTGCGAGGAATGAACAATACGTCAATGCTTTGAATCTTTACGTCGAAATGGTAGCTCACGATGCCAGATTGAATCCTCAAATCATGTCTTTGGCCGTCAAGGCATGCATAGGGATGTCAGGCCTCGAGGAAGGGAAACAAATGCATGGTATACTGATCAAATTGTGTCACTTGTTGGATGAGTCTGTTATTAGCAGTCTTGCAGAGTTGTACAGAAGTTGCGGAGAGTATGAAACAGCTCAGAAGCTACTGAAGAATAATTGAATTTGTTTGTACTATTAAATTTTGTTGAAGGGAAAGCTGGATGTTTTTGGTTGTATTGGATCTAACACTCTATCTTTGACAAGTATATACAAGTGTTCCTCTTCTTGGCTCTGAATGATCTATGATTTGATGTTTCTTATGAACATGCGAACTTCCTGAACAATTGTTTGTACATTTAGGTTTTGTTGAAGGGAGAGCTGGATGTTTTGGGTTGTATTGGTTCTAACAACTCTATCTTTGACAAGTATATACAAGTGTTCCTCTTCCTGGCTCTGAATGATCTACGATTTGATGTATCTTTTGAACATGTGAACTTCTTGAACATTTGTTTGTACAATTAGGTTTTGTTGAAGGGAAAGCTGGATGTTTTTGGTTGTATTGGATCTAACACTCTATCTTTGACAAGTATATACAAGTGTTCCTCTTCTTGGCTCTGAATGATCTATGATTAGATGTTTCTTATGTACATGTGAGCTTCTTGAACATTTGTTGAAACCATTGAGGTACTTTTCGATCCCATATCCATCCTTAGAACATCTACAGTGACCTACTCAAGAATCAAAGTGATCACGCCGTGTCTCATTTCTTCAGGTTGCTTCAGATTCCTGGGGGATCTCTGTGCGTTTCATCAGCATTATCTTGCTCCCAATAGTTGGCAACGCAGCGGAGCATGCAGGTGCCATCATTTTTGCCTTCAAGAACAAGCTGGTACATGCGACTCAACCTCAACATACCTCCGCACTGTTAGTTTGGCAAGTCCTTTAGTCCCACATCGGGAAAACCAGATTTTCTATCCCCTATTGATGCTATAAAAAGGGGTCTAAGCTTTCTAGTTAGAGGCACCACATGCACCACAGGCACCACAAGAAAAGTCGCTTTGGACTTAATTTCATTAAGTCCATATTAAACTTTTGGGCTTTTTTTGTTTAGTAATTTCAGGTGCTTTATGGCCTAGGAATAATTTCCTAAGGCATTTGTAATTGTCTCATTGTTAGTAGAGATTTGCTCCTCCCTTCGTCCGTGGACGTAGGTCTATTGACCGAACCACGTAAATTTGGTGTCCCTGTCTCTTTTATTCTGTTTGTTTATTGTCTTCATCGGGTTGCCAAATTACCTTGTGGTAATTTTCTCGGGGCCAGCTCTAACAAGCTGGTATCAGAGCCTGGTTTTGGGATCTTTTGGCAACAATGACAATAACAAAGATTGTTGTCGAGAAATTCGACAGAAATGTCAACTTCGGCATGTGGCAACTCAAGATGGAGGCCATTCTAGTTCAAGACGGAGTTGATTTGGCACTACAGGGAGCTGAGAAAATTCCAGATAGCATGTCAGAGGAAGATTTTGCAGGTATGGATAAGAAGGCTCGATCTAGCATTATTCTAAATCTTTCTGATGAGGTTTTACGGGAGGTAGCTACGGAGACTACGGCTAAGAGCATGTGGGACAAGCTTAAAGCCTTGTATATGAAGAGGACAGTGGAGAACCGTCTCTACTTGAAGCAGAGTTTGTATATGCTTCGGATGACTGAAGGTACATCTATAATCTCACATCTTGATAGATTTGATTCCTTAGTTATGGATTTGGAGAATATAGATGCAAAGATTGATGATGAGGATAAGGCCCTATTACTTTTGTGTTCTCTCCCCCAATCCTTCAAGTATTTCCGTGATACTATGATTTATGGAAAAGAAACAATTTCATATCAGGAAATTAAATCTGCATTAAAATCTAAGGAGCAGATTGATAGGGATATCACTGGGGAAAGTAGAGGAAATCAGGCCGAGGGTCTGGTTGTCAGGGGTAGAACTGATAAAAGAGAATTTGACAGTAGAGATCTAAATCTAGATCTAAATCCAGGATATAGAAATTTGGAATGCAGATATTGTCATAAAATGGGGCACATTAAGGTGATTGCTTTAAATTGAAAAATAAATTAAAGCAAAAGGAAAAATTATTGAGAAAACTATCGAGTCATTGAAGCTAGTGTTGCAAAATGATGAGAATTTTAGAAATATTTTCTTTGCTCTTGATGACGAGACAAGGTCTAAAAATGAATGGATTTTAGATTCGGGTTGTTCTTATCACATGTGTCCCAGTAGGGATTTGTTTTCCACATATGAATCTTGTAATGGTGGAATTGTTTTGATGGGCAATAATGCCGCATGTGATGTTATTGGTAGAGGCACAATCCGAATTAAAATGCATGATGGTATTGTGAGGACGCTCACTAATGTTAGACATGTTCCTGATTTGAAAAAGAATCTCATCTCTTTAGGCACCCTAGCGGCTCTTGGGTGCAAATACACAGCTGAATGTGGAGTTATGAAAGTTTCTAGAAATGCCCTTATTGTTATGAAAGCTTATAGGTCTGGTAGCTTATATATTTTGCAGGAACTCATCACAGGATCGATTCTAGCCTCGTCATCATCATTGTCTAATTCTGAAAAAAGTTTGAGCATATTAAGCAAAAGGGGTCTTCTTTGCGGACAGAATACTGGGCCATTGGATTTCTGTGAACACTGCATTTTTGGGAAGCAGAAAAGAGTCAGCTTCGATTCTCCTGTGTCTAATGATAAAGATATTCCAGAGGAAGAGGAATATTCCATAGCCAAGGATAGACCACGGAGAGTTATTCGACCACCACAAAGATATGCAAATTTGGTTGCATATGCTTTGTCTGTTGCAGAAGAAATTGGTGGAGTTGGTGAGCCTACTACATACTCAAATGCAGTTTGTTGTGATGATATCATTGCTGAGGGAAAGGTCCTTGTTCAGAAAATTCATACAAAGGACAATCCAGCTGATATGCTTACGAAGCCACTTCCGGTTTACAAGTTCAAGCAGTGCTTGGACTTGGTTGGTATTCATTGTTGATGATTGCCCGTTGGGGCTTTTGTGAAGAAGGTGGAGCAAGTTTTGTTGGGACATGCCAAGGTGGAGATTTGTTAGTTTGGCAAGTCCTTTAGTCCCACATCGGGAAAACCAGATTTTCTATCCCCTATTGATGCTATAAAAAGGGGTCTAAGCTTTCTAGTTAGAGGCACCACATGCACCACAGGCACCACAAGAAAAGTCGCTTTGGACTTAATTTCATTAAGTCCATATTAAACTTTTGGGCTTTTCTTGTTTAGTAATTTCAGGTGCTTTATGGCCTAGGAATAATTTCCTAAGGTATTTGTAATTGTCTCATTGTTAGTAGAGATTTGCTCCTCCCTTCGTCCGTGGACGTAGGTCTATTGACCGAACCACGTAAATTTGGTGTCCCTGTCTCTTTTATTCTGTTTGTTTATTGTCTTCATCGGGTTGCCAAATTACCTTGTGGTAATTTCCTGGGGCCAGCTCTAACACGCACTCCTTTACCCATGGAGATCATGCGTGTAACCCTGAAATGTTGCAGGATATCACTCTTGGTGTTTCACTTGGATCAGCAACCCAGATCTCCATGTTCGTGGTAAGATTTCACAGTGCAAGTTCCTTCCCTTACATGGAATATAGATGATCCCTGACAACACCTTTGGCCTGGTTTAGGTTCCATTAAGTGTGATTGTAGCCTGGATAATGGGAATCAAGATGGATCTTGATCTTGAACTGCTGGAAACTGGCTCACTCATCATGGCAATACTGATAACAGCCTTCACTTTACAGGTATACTTCTGTGGATTGCTTACACTCTGAGATCATAATGAATCTGAGTTCATTGCATTCCTCAGGATGGCACTTCTCACTACTTGAAGGGACTTGTACCGCTCCTTTGTTACCTGGCAATTGGTGCATGCTTCTTTGTGTCCAAACCCCGACCAAGTGAGTATGAATCGAGGAATAGCTCATCGTTTAGGAAACACTTAAAGCATGGATTTGGACTAAAACTTGAACATATGACAGATCAAATAAATGATGTGAATGCTGGTGCTCTGACCACATCAACCTGAGTTGCTGTGGCCTGGTTAACAGGCAAGCTCACTCTGCTTACATGCATTATCTGTTTCTATTTCTTGTTCGAATACTGATGTACATTAAGCTCACCTTGTTGTAAGTATATTTGCTTGTCTTCTCTCTGCAACTTCATTGAGTTCGAGTTGGATGTAATGTGGATCTTGTAATGCTGCTATCACCGTGTGCTTCTTCTGATGAATAGAAAGAACATATGAATGGGTTTGTGATCTTTATTTGATGCAATTTGCTGTTCTTTTCAATCTAATTTCTTTTCGGGCTCTGATCTTGTTTGTTCCTTGTGATGGATGCCAAACCAAAATGATCGATCTCATGTGGTTTGAAGTTGAGGAATCAAATGTTTAAGGCAGCAAAAACCTGCTTCTTGATCGTGTTTTTGTTCTTCTTTGCAGGGTGTGTTAGAGCTAGCCCCAGGAAATTACCACACGGTAATTTGGCAACGCAACAAAGACAATAAACAGAAAAATAAAAGAGGAGACAAGGACACCAGAATTTACGTGGTTCGGTCAATTGACCTACGTCCACGGACGAAAGGAGGAGCAAATCTTTACTAACAGAGACAATTACAAATGCCTTAGGAAATTGTTCCTAGGCCATAAAACACCTTCAACTACTAAACAAGAAAAGCCCAAAAGTTTAATATGGACTTAATGAAATTAAGTCCAAAGCGGCTTTTCTTGTGATGCCTGTGGTGCATCTGGTGCATCTGTCTTCAAAGCCTAGACCCCCTTTTTATAGCATCAATAGGGGATAGCAAAACTGATTTTTCCGATGTGGGACTAAAGGACTTGCCAAACCTAACAAATCTCCACCTTGGCATGTCCCAACAAAACTTGCTCCACCTTTTTTCACAAAAGTCCCAACGGGCAATCATCAACAATAAATACCAACCAAGTCCAAGCACTGCTTGAACTTGTGAACTGAAAGAGGCTTCGTAAGCATCATAATCAACCACTTAGCGGAATCATCACAAGAAATTGCATCTGAGTAGGTAGTAGGCTCAAAGAACTCCACTGCTTCTTCTGCAATAGATAAAGCATATGCAACCATATTTGCATATCTTTGTGGTGGTCGAATAACTTCCCATGGTCTATCCTTGGCTGTGGAATATTGCTCTTCCTTTGAATCACTTTTGTCAGTAGACTCGGGAGAATTGAAGCTGACTCTTTTCTGCTTCCCAAAAATGTAGTGTTCACAGAAATCCAATGGCCCAGTATTCTGTTTGCAAAGAAGACCCCTTTTGATTAATATGCTCAAACATTTTTCAGAATTAGACAATGATGATGAGATGAATCAGCCTGTGATGATGAGTTCCCTGCAAAATATATAAACTACCAGACCTACAAGCTTTCATAACAATAAGGGCATTTCTAGAAACTTTCATAACTCCACCTTCAGTTGTGTATTTGCACCCAAGAGCCTCTAGGGCGCCTAAAGAGATGAGATTCTTTTTCAAATCAGGAACATGTCTAACATTAGTGAGCATCCTCACAATACCATCATGCATTTTAATTCGGATTGTGCCTTTACCAATAACATCACATGCGGTATTATTGCCCATCAAAACAATTCCACCATTACAAGATTCATATGTGGAAAACAAATCCCTATTGGGACACATGTGATAAGAACAACCCGAATCTAAAATCCATTCATTTTTAGACCTTGTCCTGTCATCAAGAGCAAAGAAAATATTTCCAAAATTCTCATCACCGCAACACTAGCTTCAATGGACTCGAGTTTTTCTCAATAATTTTTTCCTTTTGCTTTAATTTATTTTTCAATTTAAAGCAATCACCTTAATGTGCCCCATTTTATGACAATATCTGCATTCCAAATTTCTATGTGCGGATATAGATCTAGATTTAGATCTACTCATCAAATTCTCTTTTATCAGTTCTACCCTTGACAACTGCACCTCGGCTTTGATTTCTCTATTCTCCCAAAGTGATATCCCTATCAATCATCCTTAGATTTTAATGCAGATTTAATTTCATGATATGAAATTATTTCTTTTCCATAAATCATTGTATCACGGAAAAACTTAAAGGATTGGGGGAGAGAACACAAAAGTAACAGGGCCTTATCCTCATCATCAATCTTTGCATCTATATTCTCCAAATCCATAACTAAGGAATCAAATCTATCAAGATGTGAGATTATAGATGTACCTTCATCATCAAAAGCATATACAAGCTCTGCTTTAAGTAGAGACGGTTCTCCACTGCCTCTTCATATACAAGGCTTTAAGCTTGTCCCACATGCTCTTAGCCGTAGTCTCCGTAGCTACCTCCCGTAAAACCTCGTCAGAAAGATTTAGAATAATACTAGATCGGGCCTTCTTATCCATACCTGCAAAATCTTCCTCTGACATGCCATCTGGAATTTTTCTAGCTCCCTGTAGAGCCAAATCAACTCCGTCTTGAACCAGAATGGCCTCCATCTTGAGTTGCCACATGCCGTTGACATTTACGCGAATTTCTCAACAACAATCTTTGTTATTGTCATTGTTGCCAAAAGATCCCAAAACCAGGCTTTGATACGGTTTGTTAGAGCTAGCCCCGGAAATTACCACACGGTAATTTGGCAACGCAACAAAAGACAATAAAGAAAAATAAAAGAGGAGACAAGGACACCAGAATTTACGTGGTTCGGTCAATTGACCTACGCCCACTGACGAAAGGAGAGGAGCAAATCTTTACTAACAGAGACAATTACAAATGCCTTAGGAAATTGTTCTAGGCCATAAAACACCTTCAACTACTAAACAAGAAAAGCCCAAAGTTTAATATGGACTTAATGAAATTAAGTCCAAAGCGGCTTTTCTTGTGATGCACAATGGTGCATCCGGTGCCTCTGTCTTCAAAGCCTAGACCCCCTTTTATAGCATCAATAGGGGATAGCAAAACTGATTTTCCCGATGTGGGACTAAAGGACTTGCCAAACCTAACAGGGTGAGATCTAAATCTCATACTGTCATCAAAAGCTTTGTCCGTTCACGAGAAACATGAGATATCTGAAGTCAAGAGCTCTTCCATCTCACGTCAACATTCATCGCTATGGTTCTATGAATGATACCTTGGAAGCGCTCCTCAAGAAATCCATCAGCTTCCGTGACGAAGTGAAGTCGAAACAGAGATCCATCAGCTTCGATGGCAGAGACTGCGAGGCTGCCATCCTCCAGGCTTTCGGCCCCGGAAATCTGCTGATCAAAGGATCTGTGAGCTTCAATGGCAGATTTATGGAGACAAAAGCCTCGGTAAAGAGTCCTAAACCTACCAATTCTGCTAATCCCAGAAGTTTGAGGTGCAGTCCTTTGAAGAAGAGATCTCTGGAGTCAACATTGGTTGGACCTGAGAGCCCGAAGCATGAAGCAGCCTTGAAGCTACAGAAGGTCTACAGAAGCTTTCGGACCAGAAGGCAGCTTGCAGACTGCGCCGTCCTTGTAGAGCAGCGTTGGTATGAACTATTACCATTCATCAACTTAGATTTGGGAATCTAAATCTAAGTTTCTGTGTGTTTAGGTGGAAGTTGCTGGATTTTGCGTTGCTCAGGCTAAGTTCCGTCTCCTTCTTCGACGTCGAGAAGCCCGAATCAGAAGTCTCTCGATGGTCCAGAGCGAGAACCCGAGCTGCTAAGGTCTCTTCTACTGTTCACTACAAACACAATCCAAGTGTTCGACGTTATGCTTGGCATCGGTTGCGTTGCAGGTTGGGAAAGGCTTGTCCAAGGACGAGAAAGCTCAGAAACTTGCTTTGCAGCATTGGCTCGAGGCGGTGCGTTCTCGGAGATTAAGCAACATTGTTCTGAATCCTTTTGCTCGTATGTATTTGACTTTGATCCAAATGTACAGATTGACCCTCGGCATCGATATGGTCACAATCTCCAATCCTACTACAACTGTTGGCTTCAATGCAAGAGCTTGCAGCCCTTCTTCTACTGGTTAGTAGTCGTCCGAGTCCCATATCTCAAGTTCATCGATCAGAATACATGGGCTTAACCCATTGCTTTGGATTGTTAGGCTCGACGTCGGAGAAGGCAAGGAGGTCAACATCGAAGAGCAATGCACTCGATCGAAGCTTCAACAGCAGTGCATCAAGTATCTTGGCCCTGTAAGCTCTGTGTTCGACATCCCCCCTGCGACATGAAATGGTTGCGGAGACTCATATGAGCGAACTCTCTTGACTTGCAGAAAGAAAGGGAGGCCTTTGAAGTCGTAATCGAGGATGGAAAGTTGATGTACAGGCAGAGCAGGCAACTCCTGCACACATCCGACGATGGTTCGAAAGATGCCAAGTGGATCTTTGTGTTGAGCACATCAAAGAATTTGTATGTTGCTCAGGTGAAATCTCTTGTCACATTGTTTGATGTTGTCTCCCCATTGCTTGATGTTGATTGCCCGATGCCATGAACTGTGTGCTGCAGAAGAGGAAAGGCACATTTCAGCACTCCAGTTTTCTTGCTGGAGGAGCTACCTCTGCTGCTGGCCAATTAGTAGTAGTAAATGGAGATCTAAAGGTAATAAGATCACTTAGAACAGTGCATGTTTCTCTCAAAACTGTGTATAATTATGCAGTTTAATTGAACTTTCAGGCTGTGTGGCCGCATAGCGGTCACTACCGCCCGACCGAAGAAAACTTCCGGGAATTCATGAGCTATCTAGAGGAAAACAGTGTCGATCTTACTTATGTTAAGGTGATCGACTTGCACTCCACATCAACAGTGCATGAACGAGTAATCTTGATCTTATCTTTGTGTTCTTTCAAGCAGAAAAGCCCAACAGGAGAGGAGGAAGATGAAGTCTGCAAGCCCGAAACCAGAAGTTTCAGTAGAACGGATACCTCTTCATCCGAGGAAGTGAACAGCAGCAGTTGTCTTTCTGATCTCAAACTAGGAGGAGCAGAAGAAGAGGCAAAAGGATCCATTGACACGCAGCAAAACTGCAAGCTTCACAAGCAGATGAGTGTCGACGATCACGAAGAGAACGAAGAAGAGTCATCGAACACCAATGAGCAATACATCTTCCGGAAGAAGAATCTGTTTGCGGCGGAGGAAGGAGAGGACATAGAAGTTTATGTGCCATCGGAGCTGATACTTCGAAGGATCAACTCGAAGAAGGGAATCGAGTCGTATCAGCTGGGGAAGCAGCTCTCGTGCAGGTGGACGACCGGCGCAGGGCCTCGAATTGGGTGCGTGCGAGACTACCCATGGGAGCTTCAGTTCCGTGCTTTGGAGCAGGTAAACTTGTCATCGACAAGCTTCGGGACTGTCAAGTGCCTGACTCCTACCACGAAGGACACGACTTTGAAGAAGAAACTGCAGCAGCAACCACGAAGACCTGCCAACCTTCGGAAAAGAAACCAATCTCTTTAAATAAATAAATATATATATATATATATATATATATATATCTTGTAGAGGGAAAAAAAAAATCAAAATTGTATGTTAAGACCAAAAGTTGTATGAATGGCAAAAGAGATTGTGGCTTGCATGTGGTCTCCTACCTACATAAGCATCCAGAATCACTCTTATGATTAATCCATTTGGTTCATCAAACTAAGGCATAATTTGAACAGTTAAAAGAGTTGGAGAGATTAAAGAGATCTGGCAACAGCACAGCAACTTCCAAGGCCATAGAAAATACTTTGAATGGTTAAATCCATTATAAAAGCATGAGCAAGTCTTCATGGTCAATCTGATATCTGCTCATCGAGATATGTTGAGATATATTGAACATAATCACACTTTGTTCTCAGCTGGAAGCACTCACCGAAATCAATTTCATGTATACGAAGGATGGAGTTATGAGATGCTTCCACTGGAGCAATTCTCAATTCATAGTAATATGCTGCATATGTTATGACAACTCATTTGCCCTCGTGTGGACCATTGGTTTGTTCCTGGAAAAGAAGCAACAAGTGATGCAGTAAATTAAGTTTCACTGCACTAAAAACCAGCAGCAAGTTGCCAATAGATTAAGACTCTAAAGAGACCACCAATTACGTGAAACATAAATACAGCACAACATGAAGAGGATGACATGAGCTTCAAGTCATTCTTCGCCATTTGCACTTCGGTTCCTTCAGCTTTACTGCCACCTGCACATAGATCCAATTACAAGTCCCGTCGATCAACTGGAACAGAGCAATCCTGATGCCATGTCTCGGATGTTATCTTTAAACAATAACCTTATTTCTGGACAACACCAAATGGTCATGCATGAATCAAAACACTAGAACACATAAATACATGAAGTCTACATAGACAAACTTAGCACTTAGCCACAGTTCAATTGATCCTTCGTCATTGTTTTGGGCTTCAGCTTTCAGCTGCACATATCTGCATCCAGCCATAGGTGCTGTCATTTTGTTGGAAGAGAGTAATCCTTAAGCCTTGCTTCACGATCAGTACGCCGATAGAAACCCCAGAAACAACAATGAATCCCACGACAACGCTAGTAACATCTAATATTATTGTTTCAAGCATATCACCATCATCGTCTGCTTCTAGTTTGACTCCTGCATCAGCCGAACTGGTGGCAATCTGCTTTTTATTATAGAAACCCCAAAATAGCAGCAAATCGGGAACTTATATAAAGCATTCTGGTAACACCTAAATCAAAGTTCTGTCAGTCCTGCAAAATATGACTTCCAGGAAAAAAGGAACTATATATATATATATATATATATATATATATATATATATATATATATATATATATATATATATATATATATATATATATATATATATACTCTTAGGTTATGAGTACTGAAACAAACACACACAACATAAAATGTTGATTAACGAAAAAAACTCAATCAAGAAACATCGAATATCTCTCTTAACATAATTATATAATCAAAAGGTCTCAAGCTTTAGCACCCAAATGATAGGAGTAGGCAGTCTAGAGTGGGATTAATATGAATTTATAAAACTTATTTATTAATAATAATTCACTTTTAGAAAAAAGAAATTGAGGGACATGGATTTTTTTTTTGCAAAAAAAAATATGTACTCTTGTAGAAAATGAAGAGTGAGCCTCCTACTATATGAATTTTAAGGAGGATCAAAATATACAATCTCTTCTAAGAAAACAAAGTTTTGTCGCTCGAATAAGACATCGATTTCGGTCAAAAACTATGAGAATGTCCACAATAATGGTTACAATTTTATTGTCTAATCGTCTCTCCACACTGTGATTGTCATTACTTTATCTAATTTGAGCATAATAATATTGTAGATATTTATTTTCTATTGTAAGAACACAATCTCTACTCTCAAACTTTTATTAAATATAGGAAGATTAACCTTTTCATTAGCAAACAGAGTATGACATACACTCTAGCAATTAATCTTTTTAGTTGTCAGATATGTCTCAATCCATAAGTGAAGGCCTGGCGATAGCAAAGTGATGATAGATGAAGATATTATGATACTAGAACTAACACATGTAATGTATATAGAGAATCTATGATGCTTATTTCAGTTTAATCATCACAGCATAATATGATAACATCATTACATACTAACATAAGATTTTGATACGACCAAAGACAACATGACATTAAGGTGTTGTAGAAGAATTGATGCACTCGAGCACTTACCGGCAGTTCATGTCATCGTTTGCCATTTGGATTTGAGCTTTGCAAGCTTTACTACAAACTGAACATAGATCCAGTCGCTAGACTTGTCGATCCACCGAAAGAAAGCAAATCTGATAGCCTGCTTCAAGATGAGTGTGCTAATAAACAACCAAAAGCCAACCACAAATCCAATCACAATACTGGTGTACTCCAATAATTTTTCCAGCTTCTCATCATATTTAACTCTGGCATCAGGTGGAGTTTGATAAACATAACAATCTGGTAGTGGCGTACCGCAAAGGTTTTGTTACCCACATATGTCCATGAGTCAAAGGTTGACAATTGACTACTAATAGGTATTTTTCCTGATAAGTTGTTGTAAGATAGATTCAAGCGTTCCAGGAAATGCATAGAAGAAAAGCTCAAAGGTATCTCCCCTGTGAGATTGTTCACCGATAAGTCAAGCGATTCAAGTTGTTTCATGTCACCCATTTTTTCTGGAATCCTCCCCGTCAAATGATTGTTGGATAAGTTTAGGAAGCGCAATCCGAGAAGCTTTGTCAGTTCTTTTGGAATTTCACCAGAGAGATTATTATTCGACAAGTCTATACTTGTCACCAGCCCGAGAATGGTTGTGTACTCAACCATTGATCCTTTTGTTGTTAATGAGCTGCTCTCGATATAAGAAAACATTTCCTCAATCATTGGGCTGGTATCATTTTGTAACTCAACCATGGCAGTGAAATTTCCTAGAGATGATGGTGGGCTACCAAATAAATTGTTGGAAGAAAGATCCAAAACCTGAAGAGAAGTGAGATTCACTATGTTCTCAGGGATAACACCATGTAATAAGTTTGACCTCAGACGAAGAACCTTTAATGATGAGTGGTTTCTTCCTAACCATGTTGGTATTTCACCAGATAATTTATTTTCACCTAAATCAAGGATAATTAATTGGTCACAATGTTTCAAAAATGAAGGAATACTTCCGGATAGATTGTTATTATTTAAATGCAAAGATTGTAGAAAGGTTGAAAATGAGTTATGACAATCCGGGACTTCTCTAATTAAGTGATTGTTAGATAGGTCGAGAACTCTAAGTGAGTCCATATTACAAAAGAAGGGAGGCAGACTACCATTCATATGATTATGAGACAAAGATAATAAAAGGAGGTTTGTAGCTTCTGTGAAATTTAATGGAATAGGTCCGACAAATGAGTTATTAGAGAGATCCAATATGAATTGAGGAGCAGAAGGTAATGGACCCTTCAAATGGTTAGAACTCAAGTTGAGATCTTTCAAACCCTTTGAGAAATCTAAAAACCAAACAGGGAGGTCACCTGAGACCCCAACTCCAGATAGATAAAACCTTTTCAATCGCTGTTGAGTCTGAATCCAGTCAGGAAACTTTGCTCCTAAATGACAAAAGCTCATATCGATAAGGGAGGCACTAAAAGGAGGGCGCCAATCATTCGGTAGCATCGCATTCAAAGAGTTGGAAGCTATTCTGAAGTAATATAAGTTTGTGAGATTAGAAAAGTGCGCTTCGGTGATGTTGCCTTCTAGCGAGTTTGAGGAGAGGTCTAGATAATATAACCGAGACAATTTTCCTATACTTGGAGGAATAATCCCGCTCAAATTGTTACCGTCCAACCGTAAAGTTGATAAAGATGCTCCTTGTGAACATAAACTATCCAATAGACTCGTTAGCTCCCCGCCCATGTTATTATGAGACAAAATTAATGTGGTCAACTTGCATAGACCATCCATTGTCGTTGGTATCTGACCTGATAATTTGTTGTATGATAAATCCAAGTATTCAAGGTTGGTGAGGTTTCCTATGCTTGACGGTATCTCTCCAGTGATACCAGTAACAGACAAATCTAGGAGCTCCAACTGAACAAAATCTCCCACGTTTGGTGGAATTTCTCCACCGATCAGCTTATTTCCCCGTAAGCTTAAATGTCGCAAGCTTGTGAAATTTCCTAGCAAAGTTGGCAGACGTACGCTAACGTTGGAATTCAATGATAAGTCGAGGTACTCCAGGTGTCTAAGGCTCTGTAGTGTTTGTGGCATATCTCCGGATAAATAATTCTTTCTCAAGTCTAGCTGCTCCAACTGAACAAAATCTCCGCACGTTGATCAGCTTATTTCCTTTAAGCCCCTGCTACTGACATTGTTCAGAAGTTCAAGAATTTCTCCTTCAAGGGAGTTGAATGACAAATCCAATTCCTTCAGATTGATAAGAGATGCTAGAGCAACTTGTAGAGGCTCCATAGTGAAACTCCCACAGCCAGAAAGAAGGAGGTACTCAAGGCTGGTGGCGTTAGAAAGCCATCTTAGCATGGTCGACGTGATGTTGGAATTCCAAGACAGTTCCAACGTAGCGATGGCTGTCAGATTGAAAGGGGGCAAAGGAGACGGAACATATGGCAGGACTGCATTGCTCAAACGCAACACTTCGAGTGTGGGAATGGAATTAATCACATAAAACCAATTGGTCGCCTTGGAGAGGTTGACTTCACTCATGTCAAGATATTTTAGAGAAGGAATACGGGAGAGGCAATCGAGATCAACAACGTGTAGATGATCATCATACCATCCCCGAAGGTCGAGATGGTGCAGTTTGGAGAGGTTCCCGAACTGAGGAGGAATTAGTCCATCAAACATGGCATAAGATAGGTCGAGATATTCCAAGTGGACTAGTGAAGCGATCATTTTGGGCACAGGAGCACCCGAGAAGTTATTCATGCTCAAATCCAAATACGTCAAATTCTTCAGTTCTTGCAAAGATGGATTTACCTTGCTCCCACCTATACTTTCGAGAGCTCGATGGTGTCTGTAGGGGTAGCGGAGGTCGAGCTTGGTGACATGGCCGGTGCTGTGGTCGCATGCCACACCTCTCCACCCACAGCAGTCTTTGCCGGTCCAAGAAGAAAACCTGTCGCCGGGGTCGTACATATCGGATTTGATGGCGAGGAGAGCTCTCCTCTCGCTCTCCATGCAACTGCTGCTGATTCCCTCCACCTCGACATGATCCTCGTCGCGGAAGCCTTTCCCGAGACAGCAGGAGACGAGAAGTAAGGCCACGAGCATCATGAGACGCTTCGAGGCAATACGTCCGTCCTGGAAACTGCCGCTACCAGCCGCAGCCATCGATTGAGCGCTCAAGAGAAGAGAAGAGTGAAGGTGTGAGGTTGGAGAGGAGACCTCTGTGGGCACGTAAATATAGGCACATCACCACCAGAAATCACCATGACTTCTGCGCACATTATCTGTAGAATTGATGCTGTGGCTAATCAAGGTCAATCATACTCGAACTTTAGTGTGGCTAAGAAGTCAAGGAAACTTGAGTCTGATGTGAGGGTTCCATTGAGCGTTCATTTACCAGCGGTACAAAGTGTAATACAAACTTACTTCCATCTTTCAATAGAGCAGGCAAATATGATATACATGTTGACTTCATTGTTCTTTTCTATTTTTTAAGGAGATTCTAGGAGTTTCTTTAAGTGATATATTTCTATGTTGATTCTGTCATCGAATATAACATAGTATATGTATGAGTATAATGACATAAAGCTTAGTCAACTCGATTTTTTAATAGAAGATAAATACAACATTAAATAGTACTTTCATTGGGTTTTCTATTTTTAGATGATTTTAGATATTTTGGTTTTTTAAATCGAACTTGGATAGATTCACACCGTAAAACTATATATAAATCCCTAAAATAAAGAGCTCTTTAGTAAATTCGGATAAAAAGGATGCTCTCAGATAAATACTAATTATGATCGACCCTACTAAATAAATTATCGAAAAATAATTTTATATAAAACAGAAAAGGATGTAAATGTTTATGTTCCCCGACGTGCTAAGTCAAAAAGACTTTTGGCATTGGAAAATATGAATATTTCTTACGACGTAATGAATGGTTTGATATGGATGAAATGGAAAATTAGAAGAGATGACTCTTTCAATGATAGGTCACGATGTCTTGATTTCCATCTTTTATCTTCAATATGGTGTGAGGTTGGAGGGAAGTATTCGTACTCATCGAATGGTTGAGACGCAAGTCAAAGTCTTGCATCTTATGGGCAAAGATTAATGTGAATGAGACAAATACCTGCCTTTTGGAAACTCTGATATCATTGATGAGAATGAGACACATATCTATCTCTTGGAAACTCATGCCAGAGTCGATTGATTAATATGTGCGAATTGTGAAGAGCTTAACCGTGAAAGAATAATGATAAAGATGTGAGAGTCGGATGAATTCATTAACGTCGGAGATTTAGTCCACTAGCCAAGAGGAGTCACAATTGCTCAATTAATGTAGATGGAGTTCCAATTTATTCATTTTTAACTTGCAACGTAGTGTGGGCACACTTTTTATCTACCATGCGAAGAGTGGTTGGGACTTTAACGTGCTACTTCCCAAGTGTTTGATGTCAATTTTGATCGGTCTTTCAATGTCATAGAGCTAATTTGCTTCAAAATCACAAGATGAGTATCGAGAAGGAGAGAATTTTTGAAAACTTATCAGCCATCGAGTCATGTCCGACAAGAGCCTCCAACTCTCAAGTTAGAATGTACATAACTTGAGGAGCATTAACGATCACACCAATGAGCCTTTAATGATCGTACTTAGAGCCTTTTATAGGTAAAACATGTAACAAGTATCTCCATTTAAGTAGATAGTTATTTTTTAATGACTAATTTTACCAAAACATTATCTATTACGCAAACATAAAGTGTCATCCGAACCGTCAGGCATTAATGTTAATATTATGTGTTGATTATGCATCATTACATACGTAAGATTGATTATACATCTAACTTGGTATCGGATTCATTCCAACATGGTCTTCAATTTTCCACTTGTTATTTTTCTTAAATCACTCAAATAACTGTTTATAAAGAAGAGAGCATGATAAACCCAAGCTCTACTCACATATTGAAGGAGCCAATGGACTAATGCCCACCAACTGAGCTGATTCAACGTTATTATGTAAACATTATTTTCATTTGTTTTTCTATTTTAAGATGATTTTAGATATTTTTAAATCAAATTTGGACAGGTTCACACTCAAACCCTATAAAACTACGTAACAATCTTTAAAATAAAGAGCACACTTTTTCCTTCTTTTTTTTTTTTCTTAAGGATGCTCCCAAGTAAACTAAAAAAAAAAAAAGAATGCTCTTAGGTAAAAAGCTAATTATGACGGATCTTTTGAGTAAATTATCTAAAAATATTTTCATACAAAGGAAAAAAAATTTGTAAATGTTGATGTTTCGCGACGTGCATGTTAAGAAGATTTTCAATGTTGAAAAAAAAGTATGAATATTTCTCGTGATTCGAAGAATGATTGGAAGAGGTGAATTAGCATGAAAGGTCATTTCGACCTTCTCTTCCATATGGTGTGAGGTTGAAAAATAGTTAGTCATGAAAGTTTAAGGTCTGAACACTCATCCAAGCTTCTATCAGGTGGTCGAGAAAGTTTTGTATTTTGCCCGGGGGAAAATCAATGTCAATAAGGCATGTATCTGTCTCTCGGAGATTTTGATGCATTCCATGGTTAAGAAATAAGATATGAGACATGATTGATTAATATATGAGACTTTTGGGTATTTCATGAATGTTGAGGATTTAGACGTGAAGAGTTTAACCGTGAAAAAAAAAATTAACGTCAAAGATTTTGTTGACCAGTCAATCGGAATCACATTTGCTCAATTATTATAAATGAAGTTTCAATTTATTCATTAATAATGTAGTGTGGATACACATTTTCTTACCACAACAAATATAGTTGCGCACATCACTTCCTAAGCTTCCACATAGATTTTGATTGTCTATTACATTTATCAATGTTATAGAGCTAACCTCCTTCCACGTTACCTTTGCCACAAGTTTAGTTTATTAAAATAGCCTTTATCTTTACCAGAGTTCTTGACATTTTGATCCAACTTTTTAATCTCATGTTTGCTATTGAGGCTTGGCAACCTGATAATTTTTGATAAAAAAGCTTTGATATCATATATTGGAAGGATTAGTAAGTTACATACCCATAAGATATAGATGGAGTCGGTGAAAAAATAGGATGGCAAAGGACAAAATAAAAATAAGCGATTTAACATGGGTCACATAAACGTTGTTGTTACGTCCACAAGAAGAAGAAAAATCAAAATAAAAAATTAAACCGTCGGAGGGTTTAACCACACCATCACGACTTCCTTAGAAGAAAAAAAATATTCCAAAATTTGCCTCCCCATAAAACAAAATTACAAAATTACCCCTGGTGCTGCAATGAGCACGGAGATCGGCGACCGGGATTCACGCCGGAGAAGAACTTTGGTCGGATTTGGGCTCCTTCCTCACTTCTCCTCTCTTCTTCTCTACTTCGCTTCCCTCGCTGTTGTTCCCCAAAGCTCCATTTACAAGAGCAGGGGAAGGTGGAGGGCTCGCCGCCTGCGAGCGGAGAGGTGCGACCACACGTGGGCGGTTGCGGCTGCGGCAGGCGGTGCGGGCGCACGGGGAGGCGGCGATGAAGACCGCGGTGAAGACTGAGAGCGTGAAACGCCCCCGCGTGCGGCGGTCCACCGTGTGAACGCAAGCGCGGGCGACGGCTGCGGCGACGAGCGTAGTTGGGGCCGGTGAGAAGTTGACTTGGGTCAACATCCCTAGTTGATTCGAAAGGAGCCCAAATCCGGCTCAATTTGGAGTCAGTTCCCACACTTAATTCTGTGTAAGTGAAGGCAAATTATTCCACATAATCATTTTTTGCTGTGATCATTAAATATGTGGAAGCAATTAATGTTGGTTGACTAAAAAACACATGCAGGAATTCTGATTGCCATTCTTGAGATGGTTATTGAATTCTCAATCGACTGATAGGCATAAGAAGTTTATACACATAAAAAAAAAAAAATTGGACAAGTTTGCTTGGTTGAACACAAATTTTATTTTGAAAAAAAAAACTTTTTCTTGTAAAAAATAATTTTGAAAAAATTAAGAATAATTTAAAGAAAGAGTCCTGTGCTAATATGAATATCGAGGAGGATCAAAATTATATAATCTCATCTAAAAAAAAAAAAAAAACGACTCACACTTGAATAAGTCATTGACTACCAAATATCAAGAGCATGCCCACAATAATGGCCACAATTGTATTTTATAATCATACGATCTCTCTTTTATGAATGTGTATCTTTATTTAATTGAGCATAATAACATACTTGAATTTCTTTCTTTTTTTTTTCTAAAGGAAAAAAAAACTGAAAAAAAAATATCCCAACAAATTGCAACTATATTTACTATCTCATTAGCAAACATTGCATGACAGACATTCCATAAAATAATAATAAAAATTTTTTGCATATAATCTCAAGAAATATAATTCTTTACTGATTTTAGAACACATAGGATTGTGTTCTTGTAATTAATCTTTTAGTTGCCATATATGTGTAAGTGACCTTTGATTGTCTTGAAAGCAACATGATACCGAAATGATTATATGCATGGAGATGTCACAGTAACAATTGCATGTAATGTATAAAGACCATTTGGTTTATTGTGACATTACATGCTAACGCAAGAAATATAAGAGGTGAAACACTTGATGGTTCATGTCATCGTTTGCCATTTGGATTTGAGCCTTGCAAACTTTACCACAAACTTAACATAGATTCAATCGTTCATGTCCACGAGTCAAAGGTCGACAATTGACTACTCATGAGTATTTTTCCTGATAAATTATTGTAAGACATATTCAAACGAGTTAGGAAATACAAAGAAGAAAAGCTTGAAGGTATCTCCCCTGTGAGACTGTTCACCGATAAGTCAAGTGATTCAAGCTGTTTCATGTCACCAATCTTTTCTAGAATCCTCCCCATTAAATGATTCTTGGATAAGTTTAGGAAACGCAATCCAAGAAGCATTGTTAGTTCTTTTGGGATTTCACCAGAGAGCTGATTATTTGACAAGTGTTACCAGCCTGAGAATAGTTGTGTATTGAACCATTGATCCTTTTGTTGCTATTAAGATGCTCTCGCTATAATAATAGTTGTAGATACGAAGCACTGACTTGGTATCATTTTGTATCTCAACCATGACATTGAAATTTCTTAGAGATGATGGTAGACTACCAAATAGATTGTTGGAAGAAAGATCCAAAACTTGAAGGGAAGCCAGATTTGCTATATTCACTGGGTTGGTACCATATAATAAGTTTGACATTAAACTAAGAACCTTCAAGTATAAAAGGTTTTTTTCTATCCATGTTGGTAGTTTCCCAGATAATTTATTATCACTAATATCAAGGGTAATTAAGTATTTATAATATTTTAAGAACGAAGGAAATGGTTCGATTATTATTATTCAAATGTAAAGCTTATAGAGAAGCAGGAAATGAGTCATGACAATATGGAATTTCTCCAATTAAGTGATTGTTGGATAGGTTAAGGACCTGAAGTGATTTTATGTTGCAAAAAAAAGGGAGGAAAACCACCATTGATGCGATTATGAGACAAAGATAATAGAGAGAGGTTCGTAGCTTTTACGAAGCTTGAGGGAATGGATCCCACGAATAAGTTATTGGAGAGATCTAAAATCAATTGGGGAGCAGAAGGTAATCGACCTTGCAAATTGTTGGACCTCATGTTAAGATTATACAAACCTCTTGAGAAATTCGAAAACCAAATCAAGAGGTTGCCCGAGAGTCCAACTCGAGATAAATGAAGGCTTGCTAATTGCATCTGAGTTTGAAGCCAAGCTGGTAATTTTGCGCCAATATGACAAAAGCTCATGCCAATATAGTTGGCATTAAAAGGGGGATGCCAATCATTTGATAGGATTACGTTCAAGGAGTTGAAAGATATTGTAAATCCTAATAAGTTTGTGAGATTAGAAAAGTGTGCTTCGGTGATGTTACCTACCAGTGAGTTCGAGGAGAGGTATAGATATCGTAATTGAGATATTCGACCCATACTTGAAGGAATAGTACCATTTAAATGATTGCGCTGCATATAATAAGGATAGTAAATACGTCCATTGTGTGCAGGCAGATAAACCATCAAATAGATTTGTTAGCTCCCCACTGATGTTGTTATGAGATAAACCTAGCATGGTCAAGTTGCATAGACCACCGATTGTTCTTGGTATATGACCTGATAAATTGTTGTTTGATATGTCCAAGTACTCCAAGCCGTGGAGTCTTCCGATCGTATCAGGTATTTGCCCAATAAACGAGTTACCTCCTAAATGTAACTCATATAGGTTTTGGAGACCCCCAATGGTTGCTGGTATTTCTCCGGAAACTTGGTTGTCAATGAGAAATAATACCTCCAGATGGATGAGAGCACCGATAGTTTTTGGAATACTTCCCATGATAACAAGTTGGTGAGGTTGCCTATGCTCGGTGGTATCTCTCCGGTGATCAAATTGCGCCTCAAGAATAAGCATCGCAAGCTTATGAGATTCCCCGGCACAGCTGGGATATGTCCCGTGACATTGGCATTCCGCGATAAGTCAATTAAGTTTGTTCCTGGAAAAGAAGCAACAAGTGATGCAGTAAATTAAGTTTCACTGCACTAAAAACCAGCAGCAAGTTGCCAATAGATTAAGACTCTAAAGAGACTACACCAATTACATGAAGAGGATGACATGAGCTTCAAGTCATTCTTCGCCATTTGCACTTCGGTTCCTTCAGCTTTACTGCCACCTGCACATAGATCCAATCACAAGTCCCGTCGATCAACTGGAACAGAGCAATCCTGATGCCATGTCTCGGATGTTATCTTTAAACAATAACCTTATTTCTGGACAACACCAAATGGTCATGCGTGAATCGAAACACTCGAACACATAAATACATGAAAGCATACATAGACAAACTTAGCACTTAGCCACAGTTCAATTGATCCTTCGTCATTATTTTGGGCTTCAGCTTTCAGCTGCACATATCTGCATCCAGCCATAGGTGGTGTCATTTTGTTGGAAGAGAGTAATCCTTAAGCCTTGCTTCACGATCAGTACGCAGATAGAAACCCCAGAAACAACAATGAATCCCACGACAACGCTAGTAACATCTAATATTATTGTTTCAAGCATATCACCATCATCGTCTGCTTCTAGTTTGACTCCTGCATCAGCCGAACTGGTGGCAATCTGCTTTTTATTATAGAAACCCCAAAATAACAGCAAATCGGGAACTTATATAAAGCATTCTGGTAACACCTAAATCAAAGTTCTGCCAGTCCTGCAAAATATGACTTCCAGGAAAAAAGGAACTATATATATATATATATATTTATACTCTCAGTTTATGAATACTGAAACAAACACACAACATAAAATGTTGATTAACAAAAAAAACTCAATCAAGAAACATGGAATATCTCTCTTAACATAATTATATAATCAAAAGGTCTCAAGCTTTAGAACCCAAATGATAGGAATAAGCAGTCTAGAGTGGGATTGATATGAATTTATAAAACTTATTTATTAATAATAATTCACTTTTAAAAAAAGAAATTGAGGGACATGGATTTTATTTTTGCAAAAAAAAAATATGTACTCTGGTAGAAAATGAAGAGTGAGCCTCCTACTATATGAATTTTAAGGAGGATCAAAATGTTACATCTCTTCTATCGAGCGTTCATTTACCAGCGTTACAAAGTGTTCCATCGAGCGTTCATTTACCAGCGTTACAAAGTGTAACACAAACTTACTTCCATCTTTCAATAGAGCAGGCAAATACGATATACATATTGATTTCATTGTTCTTTTCTATTTTTTAAGGTGATTCTAGGAGTTTCTTTGAGTGATATATTTCTATGTTGATTCTGTCATCTAATATAACATGGTATATGTATGAGTATAATGACATAAAGCTTAGTCAATCCGATTTTTTAATAGAAGATAAATACAACATTAAATAGTACTCTCATTGGGTTTTCTATTTTTAGATGATTTTAGATATTTTGGTTTTTTAAATCAAACTTGGATAGATTCACACCGTAAAACTATGTATAAATCCATAAAATAAAGAGCTCTTTAGTAAATTTAGATAAAAAGAATGCTCTCAGATAAACGCTAATTATGATCGACTCTTCTAAATAAATTGTCGAAAAATAATTTTATACAAAACAGAAAAAGATGTAAATGTTTATGTTTCCCGACGTGCAAGTCAAGAAGACTTTTGATGTTGGAAAATATGGATATTTCTCACGACGTGATGAATGGTTTGATATGGATGGAGTGGAAAATTGGAAGAAACGAATCTTTCGGGATATGTCTCAGCACCTAAATTTCCATCTTATCTTCGTGAGGTTCGAGGGAAGTCATCTGTACTCATCGAAGCTTCCAACATGTGGCTGAGACGCAAGTCAAAGTCTTGCATCTTATTGTGTTGCTCGACTGCAAGTCAACGTGATTGCGACACATGACTATCTCTCGGAGACTTTGACATGTAATTTGAGGAACAGTACTTTTACTTAAAACTTATCAATCAACGAGTCAGAAAACTAAGTCAAGAATACATCCGACACGAGTTGAGGTGCAGTAACATATAATAAGAGCTTATCAGCCAGTGAGTCTTCAAAGATCATACCTAGAGCGTTTCATAGGCGAAATATGTTACTATCTCCATTTAGTAGATAGTTATTTTGTAATGAATCTTACAGGAAATAAATTGATTAAATTAATAAAATAAAATAAATCTCATTCAACTCAAACCCGACTTCAAAAAGACTTAAACACCTTTTTACATATATCTTAAAACATGATTTTATAAATAAAACCTAATAATACTCACCCGTTTTAAGATTATGAGATTGATAAGGCTTGTATAGAACAATCAAATCGTAACTGGTAAGGATTTTTTTTCACACTTGGATTGTTTTTTATAATGTTATTCTTCAAGTAATTTGAGTCAACTTGGTAATCGTGACAAGTAATTCATAGATATTTGCTATCCAATTAAGTCTTAGGTTATTGCATTCAATTTTTTATGTCTTCAATTCGAGATGATTTGGTAGGACACTAATTGACCATATTTGGGCGTCAACATGTCACCAGCAAATAGAGTGTGATATGCCATTATGTGAATATAACATTCTTTTTATATAAATGATCTAAAGAAATTGTCAAACTAGTAACGGTCTGTTCTTGCAATTAACATTTTATTACACTGTCGTGGAAATTCAATGATGACTCAAATAAAACCTCGACTTACACTAAATTTATAATAGATGAAGAAAAAGAAACACCCATTATAATAAAAAGATTGTTATATGTAGTTAGATGTAAGGTTGCAAAGTGCAAGAACCCAAACAAATCGACGGAAAAAATTATTTTGAAGGCCTTAGAAAAGGCCAACCTTGAATGATGGGAAACATAATTATTCCATACAGGCTCACTTGAATGAATCAATTTTGCAAAGAATCACATAAGGATGTTTTGAGACTTATGAAATCTTCACAGTGATATAGAACGACTAGCCAAGAAAATTAATACCATTATCTTTTAACACATACGATTTGTCGAAAGAGTTGCAATCATTTTATCTGCATGTCCTGCAAAATGTGATTTCCAGGAAAAAGAAACAAAAAAAAAAAGCCCTAAGAGTTAAGTATACTGAAACAATCACACACAACATAAAATGTTGATCTGCCAAAAAAAAGTCATTCAAGAAACATGGAATATCTTTCTTAAGATAATTATATAATCAGATGTCTCAAGCTTTAGCACCCGATCAAAATATACGATCTCATCTCAGAAAAAAAAAAAAAGGATTCAATACTAGAATAAGACATCAATTTTGGACAAATACCAATAGCATGTTATTGGCCAAATACCAAATACAACAACAATAACAGGTTATTGTTTAATTGTATCATTAGAGCATAATAACATGGTTGGATTTTTTTTTCATTGTAACAACAATAACAGGAGAAAACAATCTCTATGAAACAATGAAATTTGTATATAATCTCAAGAAATATAATTGGTTTTGGCAAAAAAAAGGGACCAAAATGATGATAGATGGAGATGTTATGACACTATAACTAATACATATAACGTATATAGACCATCTACAATACTTATTTCAGCTTAAACATGATAGCATAATATGATAACATCATTATGTGCTAACACAAGATTTCGATGCAACTACAAAGGACAACATGACGCATTACCCATAGTTCATGTCACCGTTTGCCATTTGGATTTGAGCTTCGCAAGTTTTACTGCAAACTGAATATAGATCTAGTCGCTAGTCTTGTCAATCCATCATAAGAAAGTGAATATATATATATATATATCAGTTATAATGTTTTTAAGTACACTTATAGTATTTTGATGAAAATATCAAAAATATTGTACATGTATTCACAGGTAGTATAATTAATACTATATACATGAGGATTAGATCGATCTATAACCCATGGTATAGTGATGACATCATTCGGATTGGTGTCATCTGTTTCTTCTCGATATTTTCTCGTTTACTACCCTCGATTTTTCTTTTTCTTTTTTTTCCTTTTTAAGGTTAATAAATTGTGTGATTTCTGATGGGTTTTCTTCTAAAAATTTGATTTTGTGGAGTTTTCGCATGGCCACGGCCGCACCGCGCACATGTCCTCGTCGTCGCTGCGCAAGAAGTCGGACCTGTCGTTGGTGTCGAAGGTCCGCTGCGGCCTCAGGACCATCCTCACCAACCTGCAGGAGATCCTCCTCGGCACCAAGCTCTTCATCCTCTTCCCCGCCGTCCCCCTCGCCATCGCCGCCAACTACCTCCATTTTGGACGCGTAATTGCCCTCTTCCTCAGCTTACGCCATCATCATCATCATCAATGGCCGGTCATCTAGCATGAACGAGAAGTTTCATTGCATGAAATGTCTACTGTAAGTTAACGATAGCTCATTTCACCTTTGGAAGCAGGCCTGGTTGTTTGCTTTGAGTCTGCTTGGCCTCACCCCTCTCGCCGAGCGTGTCAGCTTCCTCACAGAGTGAGTTCGTCTCCCTTCATCGTCATCTTCTTTGCATTTCTGTGTCTTCAATCAGTATAAATGCAACATTAATTCGATCCTCTTTCTCTGTTTCTTTCTTGATCGGGCTCTGGAATCACAGGCAAATCGCATATTACACTGGTCCTACTGGTACATATGAGCGCATGAACTCTCCTTCTACTCGAAGCAATTCAAGCAATGTGCCATTAATTCCTGTTGTGCTGCAGTTGGCGGGCTGCTGAACGCAACCTGTGGCAACGCCACGGAGCTGATCATAGCTCTATTTGCGTTGCACCGTGGGAAGATCGAAGTGGTGAAGTGCTCCTTGGTTGGATCTATCCTATCCAACCTACTACTTGTTCTTGGATCCTCCCTCTTCCTGGGAGGCATCGCCAACCCGCACAAGGATCAGTCCTTCGATCGAGTAAGTACCGAAGTGGAGGCCATACCACGTTGCTGCCATCTCCTGCGTCCTTCTCACCATGATCTCGGCCTTCTGCTGCATCTCGCAGAAGCAAGCTGACGTGAACACCGGTCTTCTGCTGCTGGGCGCGCTTTGCCACATCTTGTCGTTCGCGTACGAGCACGCAGTCAGCTCCGGCGAGCACTCAGCGGACGCGTCTCCAGGACTGGGGCTGTCGAGGGCGTGCAGCATCCTCATGCTCCTCGCCTACGTTGCTTACCTTTTCTTCCAGCTGAAGACCCACCGCCAACTATTCGAGTCGGAAGAGGTGAGCGTTCATAAACCCGACGACACTCACTCCGTTTCAACCGAATCCGAATGGGTTAGAGATGGTGTTCTCTTCGGATGAACAGGAGGAAGACGATGACAACGACGATGCGGTAGCTCAAGACGAGGCAGTCATTGGATTCCCCAGCGCACTGGCATGGTTGCTGGGCATGACGGCTGTGATTGCCGTACTGTCTGAGTACGTTGTTGCAACCATTGAGGTACTTTTCGATCCCATGTCCATCCTTAGAACATCTACAGTGACCTACTCAAGAATCAAAGTGATCACGTCGTGTCTCATTTCTTCAGGCTGCTTCGGATTCCTGGGGGATCTCTGTGCGTTTCATCAGCATTATCTTGCTCCCAATAGTTGGCAACGCAGCGGAGCATGCAGGTGCCATCATTTTTGCCTTCAAGAACAAGCTGGTACATGCGACTCAACCTCAACATACCTCCGCACTCCTTTACCCATGGAGATCATGCGTGTAACCCTGAAATGTTGCAGGATATCACTCTTGGTGTTTCACTTGGATCAGCAACCCAGATCTCCATGTTCGTGGTAAGATTTCACAGTGCAAGTTCCTTCCCTTGCATGGAATATAGATGATCCCTGACAACACCTTTGGCCTGGTTCAGGTTCCATTAAGTGTGATTGTAGCCTGGATAATGAGAATCAAGATGGATCTTGATCTCGAGCTGCTGGAAACTGGCTCACTCATCATGGCGATACTGATAACAGCCTTCACTTTACAGGTATACTTCTGTGGATTGCTTACACTCTGAGATCATAATGAATCTGAGTTCATTGCATTCCTCAGGATGGCACTTCTCACTACTTGAAGGGACTTGTACCGCTCCTTTGTTACCTGGCAATTGGTGCATGCTTCTTTGTGTCCAAACCCCGACCAAGTGAGTATGAATCGAGGAATAGCTCGTCGTTTAGGAAACACTTAAAGCATGGATTTGGACTAAAACTTGAACATATGACAGATCAAATAAATGATGTGAATGCTGGTGCTCTGACCACATCAACCTGAGTTGCCGTGGCCTGGTTAACAGGCAAGCTCACTCTGCTTACATGCATTATCTGTTTCTATTTCTTGTTCGAATACTGATGTACATTAAGTTCACCTTGTTGTAAGTATATTTGCTTGTCTTCTCTCTGCAACTTCATTGAGTTCGAGTTGGATGTAATGTGGATCTTGTAATGCTGCTATCACCGTGTGCTTCTTCTGATGAATAGAAAGAACATTTGAATGGGTTTGTGATCTTTATTTGATGCAATTTGCTGTTCTTTTCAATCTAATTTCTTTTGGGGCTCCGATTTTGTTTGTTCCTTGTGATGGATGCCAAACCAAAATGATCGATCTCATGTGGTTTGAAGTTGAGGAATCAAATGTTTAAGGCAGCAAAAACCTGCTTCTTGATCGTGTTTTTGTTCTTCTTTGCAGGCTGAGATCTAAATCTCATACTGTCATCAAAAGCTTTGTCCATTCACGAGAAACATGAGATATCTGAAGTCAAGAGCTCTTCCATCTCACGTCAACATTCATCGCTATGGTTCTATGAATGATACCTTGGAAGCGCTCATCAAGAAATCCATCAGCTTCCGTGACGAAGTTAAGTCGAAACAGAGATCCATCAACTTCGATGACAGAGACTCCGAGGCTGCCATCCTCCAGGCTTTCGGCCCCGGAAATCTGCTGATCAAAGGATCTGTGAGCTTCAATGGCAGATTTATGGAGACGAAAGCCTCGGTAAAGAGTCCTAAACCAACCAATTCTGCTAATCCCAGAAGTTTGAGGTGTAGTCCTTTGAAGAAGAGATCTCTGGAGAAAACATTGGTTGGACCTGACAGCCCGAAGCATGAAGCAGCCTTGAAGCTACAGAAGGTCTACAGAAGCTTTCGGACAAGAAGGCAGCTTGCAGACTGCGCCGTCCTTGTAGAGCAGCGTTGGTATGAACTATTACCATTCATCAACTTAGATTTGGGAATCTAAATCTAAGTTTTTGTGTGTTTAGGTGGAAGTTGCTGGATTTTGCGTTGCTCAGGCTAAGTTCCGTGTCCTTCTTCGACGTCGAGAAGCCCGAATCAGCAGTCTCTCGATGGTCCAGAGCGAGAACCCGTGCTGCTAAGGTCTCTTCTACTGTTCACTGCAAACACATTCCAACTGTTCGACGTTATGCTTGGCATCGGTTGCGTTGCAGGTTGGGAAAGGCTTGTCCAAGGACGAGAAAGCTCAGAAACTTGCTTTGCAGCATTGACTTGAGGCGGTGCGTTCTCGCAGATTAAGCAACATTGTTCTGAATCCTTTTGCTCGTATGTATATGACTTTGATCCAAATGTACAGATTGACCCTCGGCATCGATATGGTCACAATCTCCAATCCTACTACAACTGTTGGCTTCAATGCAAGAGCTTGCAACCCTTCTTCTACTGGTTAGTAGTCGTCCGAGTCCCATATCTCGAGTTCATCGATCAGAATACATGGGCTTAATCCATTGCTTTGGATTGTTAGGCTCGACGTCGGAGAAGGCAAGGAGGTCAACATCGAAGAGCAATGCACTCGATCGAAGCTTCAACAGCAGTGCATCAAGTATCTTGGCCCTGTAAGCTCTGTGTTCGACATCCCCCCTGGGACATGAAATGGTTGCGGAGACTCATATGAGCGAACTCTCTTGACTTGCAGAAAGAAAGGGAGGCCTTTGAAGTCGTAATTGAGGATGGAAAGTTGATGTACAGGCAGAGCAGGCAACTCCTGCACACATCCGACGATGGTTCGAAAGATGCCAAGTGGATCTTTGTGTTGAGCACATCAAAGAATTTGTATGTTGCTCAGGTGAAATCTCGTCACATTGTTTGATGTTGTCTCTCCATTGCTTGATGTTGATTGCCCGATGCCATGAACTGTGTGCTGCAGAAGAGGAAAGGCACATTTCAGCACTCCAGTTTTCTTGCTGGAGGAGCTACCTCTGCTGCTGGCCAATTAGTAGTAGTAAATGGAGATCTAAAGGTAATAAGATCACTTAGAACAGTGCATGTTTCTCTCAAAACTGTGTATAATTATGCAGTTTAATTGAACTTTCAGGCTGTGTGGCCGCATAGCGGTCACTACCGCCCGACCGAAGAAAACTTCCGGGAATTCATGAGCTATCTAGAGGAAAACAGTGTCGATCTTACTTATGTTAAGGTGAGCGACTTGCACTCCACATCAACAGTGCATGAATGAGTAATCTTGATCTTATCTTTGTGTTCTTTCAAGCAGAAAAGCCCAACAGGAGAGGAGGAAGATGAAGTCTGCAAGCCCGAAACCAGAAGTTTCAGTAGAACGGATACCTCTTCATCCGAGGAAGTGAACAGCAGCAGTTATCTTTCTGATCTCAAACTAGGAGGAGGAGAAGAAGAGGCAAAAGGATCCATTGACACGCAGCAAAACTGCAAGCTTCACAAGCAGATGAGTGTCGACGATCACGAAGAGAACGAAGAAGAGTCATCGAACTCCAATGAGCAATACATCTTCCGGAAGAAGAATCTGTTTGCGGAGGAGGAAGGAGAGGACGTAGGAGTTTATGTGCCATCGGAGCTGATACTTCGAAGGATCAACTCGAAGAAAGGAATCGAGTCGTATCAGCTGGGGAAGCAACTCTCGTGCAAGTGGACGACCGGCGCAGGGCCTCGAATTGGGTGCGTGCGAGACTACCCATGGGAGCTTCAGTTCCGAGCTTTGGAGCAGGTAAACTTGTCATCGACAAGCTTCGGGACTGTCAAGTGCTTGACTCCTACCACCAAGGACACGACTTTGAGGAAGAAACTGCAGCAGCAACCACGAAGATCTGCCAACCTTCGGAGAAGAAACCAATCTCTTTAAATATATATATATATATATATATATATATATATATATCTTGTAGAGGGAAAAAAAAAATCAAATTTGTATGTTAAGAACAAAAGTTGTATGAATGGCATAAAGAGATTGTGGCTTGCATGTGGTCTCCTACCTACATAAGCATCCAGAATCACTCTTATGATTAATCCATTTGGTTCATCAAACTAAGGCATAATTTGAACAGCTAAAAGAGTTGGAGAGATTAAAGAGATCTGGCAACAGAACAGCAACTTCCAAGGCCATAGAAAATACTTTGAACGTTTAAATCCATTATGAAAGCATGAGCAAGTCTTCATGGTCAATCTGATATCTGCTCATTGAGATATGTTGAACATAATCACACTTTGTTCTCAGCTGGAAGCACTCACTGAAATCAATTTCATGTATACGAGGGATGGAGTTATGAGATGCTTCCACTGGAGCAATTCTCAATTCATAGTAATATGCTGCATATGTTATGACAACTCATTTGCCCTCCTGTGGACCATTAATTTGTTCCTGGAAAAGAAGCAACAAGTGATGCAGTAAATTAAGTTTCACTGCACTAAAAACCAGCAGCAAGTTGCCAATAGATTAAGACTCTAAAGAGACTACACCAATTACATGAAACATAAATACAGCACAACATGAAGAGTATGACATGAGCTTCAAGTCATTCTTCGCCATTTGCACTTCGGTTCCTTCAGCTTTACTGCCACCTGCACATTGATCAAATCACAAGTCCCGTCGATCAACTGGAACAGAGCAATCCTGATGCCATGTCTCGGATGTTCTCTTTAAACAATAACCTTATTTCTGGACAACGCCAAATGGTCATGCATGAATCAAAACACTAGAACACATAAATACATGAAGTCTACATAGACAAACTTAGCACTTAGCCACAGTTCAATTGATCCATCGTCATTATTTGGGGCTTCAGCTTTCAGCTGCACATATCTGCATCCAGCCATAGGTGCTGTCATTTTGTTGGAAGAGAGTAATCCTTAAGCCTTGCTTCACGATCACTACGCCGATAGAAACCCCAGAAACAACAATGAATCCCACGACAACGCTAGTAACTTCTAATATTATTGTTTCAAGCATATCACCATCATCATCTGCTTCTAGTTTCCTGCATCAGCCGAACTGGTGGCAATCTGCTTTTTATTATAGAAACCCCAAAATAGCAGCAAATCGGGAACTTATATAAAGCATTCTGGTAACACCTAAATCAAAGTTCTGCCAGTCCTGCAAAATATGACTTCCAGGAAAAAAACAATATATATATATATATATATATATATATATATATATATATATATATATACTCTCAGGTTATGAATACTGAAACAAACACACAACATAAAATGTTGATTAACGAAAAAACTCAATCAAGAAACATGGAATATCTCTCTTAACATAATTATATAATCAAAAGGTCACAAGCTTTAGCACCCAAATGATAGGAATAAGCAGTCTAGAGTGGGATTGATATGAATTTATAAAACTTATTTATTAATAATAATTCACTTTTAGAAAAAAAGAAATTGAGGGACATGGATTTTATTTTTGCAAAAAAAAATGTACTCCGGTAGAAAATGAAGAGTGAGCCTCCTACTATATGAATTTTAAGGAGGATCAAAATATACAATCTCTTCTCAGAAAACAAAGTTTTGTCGCTTGAATAAGACATTGATTTCGGTCAAAAACTAAGAGAATGTCCACAATAATGGTTACAATTTTATTGTCTAATTGTCTCTCCACACTGTGATTGTCATTATTTTATCTAATTTGAGCATAATAACATTGTAGATAATTATTTTCTATTGTAAGAACAATAATAGAAGAACACAATCTCCACTCTAAAACTTTGATTAAATATAGATAGATTAACCTTTTCATTAGCAAATATGATATACACTCTAGCAATTAATCTTTTTAGTTGTCAGATATGTATCAATCCATAAGTGAAGGCCTGGCGATAGCAAAGTGATGATAGATGAAGATATTATGATACTAGAACTAATACATGTAATGTATACAGAGAATCTATGATGCTTATTTCAGTTTAATCATGATAGCATAATATGATAACATCATTACATACTAACATAAGATTTTGATACAACCAAGGACAATATGACATTAATGTGTTGTAGAAGAATTGATGCACTCGAGCACTTACCGATAGTTCATATCATCGTTTGCCATTTGGATTTGAGCTTCGCAAGCTTTACTACAAACTGAACATAGATCCAGTTGCTAGTATTGTCGATCCACCGAAAGAAAGCAAATCTGATAGCCTGCTTCAAGATGAGTGTGCTAATAAACAACCAAAAGCCAATCACAAATCCAACCACAATATTGGTGTACTCCAATAATTTTTCCAGCTTGTCATCATCTTCATATTTAACTCTGGCATCAAGTGGAGTTTGATAAACAGGGCAATCTGGCAATGGCATACCGCAAAGGTCTTTATTACCCACATATGTCCATGAGTCAAAGGTCGACAATTGACTACTAATAGGTATTTTTCCTGATAAGTTATTGTAAGATAGATTCAAGCGTTCCAGGAAATGCATAGAAGAAAAGCTTAAAGGTATCTCCCCTGTGAGATTGTTCATCGATAAGTCAAGCGATTCAAGTTGTTTCATGTCACCCATTTTTTCTGGAATCCTCCCCGTCAAATGATTGTTGGATAAGTTTAGGAAGCGCAATCCAAGAAGCTTTGTCAGTTCTTTTGGGATTTCACCAGAAATTTGATTATTTGACAAGTCTATATATGTCACTAGCCAGAGAATGGTTGTGTAATCAAACATTAATCCTTTCGTTGTGATTAAGATGCTCTCGATATAAGAATATTTTTCTTCAAGCAATGACCATGTATTATTTTGTACCTCAACCATGGCAGTGAAATTTCCTAGAGATGTTGGTAGATTACCAAATAAATTGTTGGAAGAAAGATCCAAAACCTGAAGAGAAGTAAGATTCACTATGTTCTTAGGGATAACACCATATAATAAGTTTGACCTCAGACGAAGAACCTTCAATGATGAGTGATTTCTTCCTATCCATGTTGGAATTTTATCAAATAATTTATTTTCACCTAAATCAAGGGTAATTAATTGGTCACAGTGTTTCAAAAATGAAGGAATCCTTCCGGATAGGTTGTTATTATTTAAATGCAAAGATTGTAGAGAAGTTGAAAATGAGTTATGACAATCTGGAACTTCTCCAATTAAGTGATTATTAGATAGGTCGAGAACTCCAAGTGAGTTCATATTGCAAAAGAAGGGTGGCAGACTACCATTGATATGATTATGAGACAAAGATAATAAAACGAGGTTTGTAGCTTCTGTGAAGTCTATTGGAATAGGTCCAACAAATGAGTTGTTGGAGAGATCCAATATGAATTGGGGAGCAGAAGGTAATGGACCCATCAAATGGTTAGAGCTCAAGTTAAGTATTTGCAAACGCTTTGAGAAATTTAAAAACCAAACAGGGAGGCCACCTGAGACCCCAACTCCAGATAGATATAGATCTTGCATTTGTTGTTGAGTCTGAATCCAATCAGGAAACTTTGCTCCAATATGACAAAAGCTCATATCGATAGTCTCGGCACTAAAAGGGGGGCGCCAATCATTTGGTAGCATCACATTCATGGAGTTGGAAGCTATTTTGAATTCATATAAGCTTGTGAGATTAGAAAAGTGCGCTTCGGTGATGTTGCCTACCAGCGAGTTTGAGGAGAGGTCTAGATAATATAATTGAGATAATTGGCCCATACTTGGAGGAATAATCCCGCTCAAATTGTTACCGTTCAACCATAAAGTTGATAAAGATGCTCCATGTGAACAAGTAGACAAACCATCGAATAGATTCGTTAGCTCCCCACCAATGTTATTATGGGACAAGAATAAGAAGGTCAAATTGCATAGGCCACCCATTGTCATCGGGATCGGACCTGATAAGTTGTTGTATGACATGTGTAAGACTCGCAAGCTGTAGAGTCTACCAAAAGTCTCTGGAATGTTTCCGACATTGTTCCGTGATAAATCCAAGTATTCAAGGTTGGTGAGGTTTCCTATGCTTGACGGTATCTCTCCAGTGATACCAGTCTCAGACAAATATAGGTACTCCAACTGAACTAAATCTCCCACGATTGGTGGAATTTCTCCGCCGATCAGCTTATTTCCCTGTAAGATTAAATATCGCAAGCTTGTAAAATTTCCTAGCAAAGTTGGCATACGTACGCTGACGTTGGAATTCCATGATAAGTCGAGGTACTCCACACCTCTCCGGAAAAATAATTCCAGCGGAGGTCGAGCTTGGTGACATGGCCGGTGGTGTTGTCGCAGGCCACACCTGTCCACCCACAGCAGTCTTTGCCGGTCCAAGAAGAAAACCAGTCGCCGGGGCCGTACATATCGGATTTGATGGCGAGGAGAGCTCTCCTCTCGCTCTCCATGCAACTGCTGCCGATTCCCTCCACGTCCACTTGATCCTCATCGCCGAAGCCATGGCTGAGACAGCAGGAGACGAGAAGTAAGGCCACGAGCATGATGAGACGCCTCGAGGCAATACGTCCGTCCTGGAAACTGCCGCTACCAGCCGCAGCCATCGATTGAGCGCTCAAGAGAAGAGTGAAGGTGTGAGGTTGGAGAGGAGACCTCCGTGGGCATGTACATATAGCCACATCACCACCGGAAATCCCCATGACTTCTGCGCACATTATCTGTAGAATTGATGCTGTGGCTAATACGGAGTCAAGGTCAAGCATACTCGAACTTTATTGTGGCTAAGAAGTCAAGGAAACTTGAGTCTGATGTGAGGGTTCCATCGAGCGTTCATTTACCGGCGTGCGTTACCAAGTGTAACACAAACTTACTTCCATCTTTCAATAGAGCAGGCAAATATGATATACATGTTGATTTCATTGTTCTTTTCTATTTTTTAAGGTGATTCTAGGAGTTTCTTTAAGTGATATATTTCTATGTTGATTCTGTCATCGAATATAACATGGTATATGTATGAGTATAACGACATAAAGCTTAGTCAACTCGATTTTTTAATAGAAGATAAATACAACATTAAATAGTACTTTCATTGGGTTTTCTATTTTTAGATGATTTTAGATATTTTGGTTTTTTAATCCAACTTGGATAGATTCACACCGTAAAACTATATATAAATCCCTAAAATAAAGAGCTCTTTAGTAAATTCGGATAAAAAGAATGCTCTCGATAAACACTAATTATGATCAACTCTTCTAAAAAAATTGTCAAAAATAATTTTATACAAACCAGAAAAGAATGTAAATGTTTATGTTCCCAGACGTGCTAAGTCAAGAAGACTTTTGGCGTTGGAAAATATGAATATTTCTTACGACGTAATGAATGGTTTGATATGAATGGAATGGAAAATTAGAAGAGATGACTCTTTCAATGATAGGTCAGGATGCCTTGATTTCCATCTTTTATCTTCCATGTGGTGTGAGGTTGGAGGAAAGTATTGGTACTCATCGAATGGCTGAGACGCAAGTCAAAGTCTCGCATCTTATGGACAAAAATTAATGTGAATGAGACAAATACCTGCCTTTTGGAAACTCTAATGTCATTAATGAGAATGAGACACATATCTATCTCTTGGAAACTCTGATGCCAGAGTCAGATTGATTAATATATGCGAATTGGGTGTTTCATGAACGTTGTAGATTTAGATGTGAAGAGCTTAACCGTGAAAGAATAATGATAAAGATGTGAGAGTCGGATGAATTCATTAACGTCGGAGATTTAGTCCACTAGCCAAGAGGAGTCACAATTGCTCAATTAATGTAGATGGAGTTCCAATTTATTCATTTTTAACTTGCAACGTAGTGTGGGCACACTTTTTATCTACCATGCGAAGAGTGGTTGGGACTTTAACGTGCTACTTCCCAAGTGTTTGATGTCAATTTTGATCGGTCTTTCAATGTCATAGAGCTAATTTGCTTCAAAATCACAAGATGAGTATCGAGATGGAGAGAATTTTTGAAAACTTATCAGCCAACGAGTCATATCCGACAAGAGCCTCCAACCTCAAGTTAGAATGTACATAACTTGAGGAGCATTAATGATCGTACTTAGAGCCTTTCTTAGGTAAAACATGTAACAAGTATCTCCATTTAAGTAGATAGTTATTTTTTAATGACTAATTTTATCAAAACATTATCTATTACGCAAACAAAAAGTGTCATCCGAACCGTCAAGCATTAATGTTAATATTATGTGTTGATTATGCATCATTACATACGTAAGATTGATTATACATCTAACTTGGTGTCGGATTCATTCCAACATGGTCTTCAATTTTCCACTTGTTATTTTTCTTAAATCACTCAAATAACTGTTTATAAAGAAGAAAGTGCTTATAAAGAAGAGAGCATGATAAACCCAAACTCTACTCACATATTGAAGGAGCCAATGGACTAATGCCTACGAACTGAGCATCAACGTTATTATGTAAACATTATTTTCATTTGTTTTTCTATTTTAAGATGATTTTAGATATTTTTAAATCAAATTTGACAGAGTTCACACTCAAACCCTATAAAACTACGTAACAATCTTTAAAATAAAAGAGCTCACTTTTTCCTTTTTTTTTTTTTTTCTTTCTTAAGGATGCTCCCAAGTAAACTAAAAAAACAAAGAATGCTCTTAGGTAAAAAGCTAATTATGACGGATTTTTTGAGTAAATTATCTAAAAATATTTTCATACAAAGGAAAAAAAAATTGTAAATGTTGATGTTCCCAACGTGCATGTTAAGAAGATTTTTAATGTTGAAAAAAAAGTATGAATATTTCTCGTGATGCGAAGAATGATTGGAAGAGATGATTTAGCATGAAAGGTCATTTCGACCTTCTTTTCCGTATGGTGTGAGGTTAAAAAATAGGTAGCTATGAAAGCTTAAGGTCTGAACACTCATCCAAGCTTCTATCATGTGGTCGAGAAAGTTTTGTATTTTGCTCGGAGCAAATCAATGTGAATAAGGCATGTATCTGTCTCTCGAAGACTTTGATGCATTCCATGGTTAAGAAATAAGATATGAGACATGATTGATTAATATATGAGATTTTTGGTGTTTCATGAATGTTGAAGATTTAGATGTGAAGAGTTTAGCAAGAAAAAATCTCATGATAAAGATGCAAGAGTCAATCGGAATCACATTTGCTCAATTATTATAAATGAAGTTTCAATTTATTCATTAATAATGCAGTTTGGATACACATTTTCTTACCACAACAAACGTAGTTGCGACTTTCACACATCACTTCCCAAGCGTCCACATCGATTTTGATTGTCTATTACATTTATCAATGTTATAGAGCTAACCTCCTTCCACGTTACCTTTGCCACAAGTTTAGTTTATTAAAATAGCCTTTATCTTTACAGAGTACTTGACATTTTGATCCAATTTTTAATCTCATGTTTGCTATTGAGGTTTGGCAACCTGATAATTTTTGATAAAAAAGCTTTGATATCATATATTGGAAGGATTAGTAAGTTACATACCCATAAGATATAGAACGAGTCGGTGAAAAAATAGGATGACAAAGGACGAAATAAAATAAGCGTTTTCACATGGCTCGCATAAACGTTGTTGTTACGTCCACAAGAAGAAGAAAATCAAAATAAAAATTAAACCGTCGGAGGGTTTAACCACACCATCACGACTTCCTTAGAAAAAAAAAAAAATTTCCAAATTTGCCTCCCCATAAAACAAAATTACAAAATTACCCCTGGTGCTGCAATGAGCACGGAGATCGGCGACCGGGATTCACGCCGGAGAAGAACTTTGGTCGGATTTGGGCTCCTTCCTCACTTCTCCTCTCTTCTTCTCTAGTTCGCTTCCCTCGCTGTTGTTCCCCGAAGCTCCATTTACAGGAGCAAGGGAAGGTGGAGGGCTCGCTGCCTGAGAGCGGAGAGGTGCGACCGCTTGTGGGCGGTTGCGGCGGGCGACTGTGGCTGCGGCAGGCGGTGCGGGCGCACGGGGAGGCGGCGATGAAGACCGCGGGCTGCGGCCGCGGTGAGGACTGAGAGCGTGAAACGCAGGCGCGGGCGACGGCTGCGGCGACGAGCGTAGTTGGGGCCGGTGAGGAGTTGACTTGGGTCAACATCCCTAGTTGATTCGATCGGAGCCCAAATCCGGCTCAATTTGGAGTCAGTTCCCACACTTAATTCTGTGTAAGTGAAGGCAAATTATTCCACATAATCATTTTTTGCTGTGATCATTAAATATGTGGAAGCAATTAATGTTGGTTGACTAAAAAACACATGCAGGAATTTTGATTGCCATTCTTGAGATGGTTATTTCATTCTCAATCTTTAGTACCCGACTGATAGGCATAAGAAGTTTATACACAAAAAAATTTGGACAAATTTGCTTGGTTGAACACAAATTTTATTTTGAAAAAAAAATCTTTTTCTTGTAAAAAAGAATTCCGAAAAAATTAAGAATAATTTAAAGAAAGAGTCCCGTGCTAATATGAATTTCGAGGATCAAAATTATATAATCTCATCTAAAAAAAGAGAAAAAAAAAATGACTCACACTTAAATAAGTCATTGACTACCAAATATCAAGAGATTGCCCAAAATAATGGCCACAATTATATTTTATAATCATACTATATCTCTTTTATGAATGTGTATCTTTATCTAATTGAGCATAATAACATACTTGAATTTCTTTCTTTTTTTTTCTTTTCTAAAGGAAAAAAACTGAAAAAAAATATCCCAACAAATTGCAACTATATTTACTATCTCACTACCAAACATTGCATGACAGACATTCTATAAAACAATTTTTTTTTGCATATAATCTCAAGAAATATAATTCTTTACTGATTTTAGAAAAAAAAAAAAAAAAGGGGAATTCGCCCATCGTCAACCGCTACGAGAGGGCATCATTATTTAACTGCTAGCAATGCAAACTATTATGAATTGGCGCTCAGTAGTTCATTGTCCATCTAATAAACCTTCACTAACAAAATATGTAACACAAACAAAAATTACCTTGTCGCACTAATAAATTTCTATTATAATTTTGAATAATCAAATTATCCTATTTTGAATTTTCAAGATTTTTAAGTATTTAAAAATTAGTTTACTAAAATTTAATTTGATGAACATCATTCGGATCGGTGTCATCTGTTTCTCCTCGATATTTTTTTCGTTTGCTGCTCTCGATTTTTCTTTTTTTTTTTTCTTTAGGGTTAATAAATTGTGTGATTTCTGAAGGGTTTTCTTCTAAAAATTCGATTTTGTGGAGTTTTCTGCCATAAAGATCGCATTTTGTGCTCAGTTGGCGGGATTTTGGATGATCTCATGGCAGGTGGAGCCTGATCGCCAACGCGGGCAGTGCCTCCGCGCACCTCCTCCTCGCCCGGCGGCTACTGCTCCTCTCCCTCCGCCGTCCGCCTGCGTCCACCTCAGGCGGTGGTGATCTCGACAAACGCCGAGACGAGGAGTACGACGCGATGTAAGCCACCGAGGCCGACTCTCTCTGTTTGCCGCAGACAATTGCTGCAGACAGAGAAGCAACTTGTGCTTTTGGAGGTACTCTCTCTGTTTGCCGCAAAGCACATGGGATCCATGAGACCAGAGACATTTGCTCATAATGATGATGAGAGATGGATATACTGATATCCTGCTCGCATCCGCCGGTCTGAAGGCCTCCCCTACCACCGCCGCCGTACCCTCCACTCCGCCCCTGCCGAGTGGCCCCTCGAGCAGCGGATCCGGGAGTCGCTGGCCATCCTCGACCTCATGGAAGTCCAGTCCATCTCCCCCGACCCGGAACTCCTCGCCGCTCTTCTCAAGAGCTGCGCCGACGCCCGCACGCTCCGCCTCGGCCGCGTCGTCCACGACAAGGCTACCCAGGCCCGCCTCCAGTCCCACCCCCTGGTCGCCAACAACTTGGTTCTCCTCTACGGCAGGTGCGGCCAAGTCGGTCTCGCTCGTCGCCTGTTCGTGGTTAGATTTCACTTGGATCAGCAACCCAGATCTCCATGTTCGTGGTAAGATTTCACAGTGCAAGTTCCTGCCCTTTCATGGAATATAGATGATCCCTGACAACACCTTTGGCCTGGTTTAGGTTCCATTAAGTGTCATTGTAGCCTGGATAATGGGAATCAAGATGGATCTTGATCTTGAGCTGCTGGAAACTGGCTCACTCATCATGGCGATACTGATAACAGCCTTCACTTTACAGGTATACTTCTGTGGATTGCTTACACTCTGAGATCATAATGAATCTGAGTTCATTGCATTCCTCAGGATGGCACTTCTCACTACTTGAAGGGACTTGTTCCCTCCTTTGTTACCTGGCAATTGGTGCATGCTTCTTTGTGTCCAAACCCCTACCAAGTGAGTATGAATCGAGGAATAGCTCATCGTTTAGGAAACACTTAAAGCATGGATTTGGACTAAAACTTGAACATATGACAGATCAAATAAATGATGTGAATGCTGGTGTTCCGACCACATCAACCTGAGTTAACAGGCAAGCTCACTCTGCTTACATGCATTATCTGTTTCTATTTCTTGTTCGAATACTGATGTACATTAAGCTCACCTTGTTGTAAGTATATTTGCTTGTCTTCTCTCTGCAACTTCATTGAGTTCGAGTTGGATGTAATGTGGATCTTGTAATGCTGCTATCACCGTGTGCTTCTTCTGATGAATAGAAAGAACATATGAATGGGTTTGTGATCTTTATTTGATGCAATTTGCTGTTCTTTTCAATCTAATTTCTTTTGGGGCTCTGATCTTGTTTGTTCCTTGTGATGGATGCCAAACCAAAATGATCGATCTCATGTGGTTTGAAGTTGAGGAATCAAATGTTTAAGGCAAAAAAACCTGCTTCTTGATCGTGTTTTTGTTCTTCTTTGCAGGCTGAGATCTAAATCTCATACTGTCATCAAAAGCTTTGTCCATTCACGAGAAACATGAGATATCTGAAGTCAAGAGCTCTTCCATCTCACGTCAACATTCATCGCTATGGTTCTATGAATGATACCTTGGAAGCGCTCATCAAGAAATCCATCAGCTTCCGTGACGAAGTGAAGTCGAAACAGAGATCCATCAGCTTCGACGGCAGAGACTGCGAGGCTGCCATCCTCCAGGCTTTCGGCCCCGGAAATCTGTTGATCAAAGGATCTGTGAGCTTTAATGGCAGATTTATGGAGACAAAAGCCTCGGTAAAGAGTCCTAAACCCACCAATTCTGCTAATCCCAGAAGTTTGAGGTGTAGTCCTTTGAAGAAGAGATCTCTGGAGAAAACATTGGTTGGACCTGACAGCCCGAAGCATGAAGCAGCCTTGAAGCTACAGAAGGTCTACAGAAGCTTTCGGACAAGAAGGCAGCTTGCAGACTGCGCCGTCCTTGTAGAGCAGCGTTGGTATGAATTATTACCATTCATCAACTTAGATTTGGGAATCTAAATCTAAGTTTCTGTGTGTTTAGGTGGAAGTTGCTGGATTTTGCATTGCTCAGGCTAAGTTCCGCGTCCTTCTTCGACGTCGAGAAGCCCGAATCAGCAGTCTCTCGATGGTCCAGAGCGAGAACCGGGCCGCTAAGGTCTCTTCTACTGTTCACTGCAAACACATTCCAACTGTTCGACGTTATGCTTGACATCGGTTGCGTTGCAGGTTGGGAAAGGCTTGTCCAAGGACGAAAGCTCAGAAACTTGCTTTGCAGCATTGGCTCGAGGCGGTGCGTTCTGCAGATTAAGCAACATTGTTCTGAATCCTTTTGCTCGTATGTATATGACTTTGATCCAAATGTACAGATTGACCCTCGGCATCGATATGGTCACAATCTCCAATCCTACTACAACTGTTGGCTTCAATGCAAGAGCTTGCAGCCCTTCTTCTACTGGTTAGTAGTCGTCCGAGTCCCATATCTCAAGTTCATCGATCAGAATACATGGGCTTAATCCATTGCTTTGGATTGTTAGGCTCGACGTCGGAGAAGGCAAGGAGGTCAACATCGAAGAGCAATGCACTCGATCGAAGCTTCAACAGCAGTGCATCAAGTATCTTGGCCCTGTAAGCTCTGTGTTCGACATCCCCCCTGGGACATGAAATGGTTGCGGAGACTCATTTGAGCGAACTCTCTTGACTTGCAGAAAGAAAGGGAGGCCTTTGAAGTCGTAATTGAGGATGGAAAGTTGATGTACAGGCAGAGCAGGCAACTCCTGCACACATCCGACGATGGTTCGAAAGATGCCAAGTGGATCTTTGTGTTGAGCACATCAAAGAATTTGTATGTTGCTAAGGTGAAATCTCTTGTCACATTGTTTGATGTTGTCTCTCCATTGCTTGATGTTGATTGCCCGACGCCATGAACTGTGCTGCAGAAGAGGAAGGGCACATTTCAGCACTCCAGTTTTCTTGTTGGAGGAGCTACCTCTGCTGCTGGCCAATTAGTAGTAGTAAATGGAGATCTAAAGGTAATAAGATCACTTAGAACAGTGCATGTTTCTCTCAAAACTCTGTATAATTATGCAGTTTAATTGAACTTTCAGGCTGTGTGGCGCATAGCGGTCACTACCGCCCGACCGAAAGAAAACTTCCGGGAATTCATGAGCTATCTGGAGGAAAACAGTGTCGATCTTACTTATGTTAAGGTGAGCGACTTGCACTCCACATCAACAGTGCATGAATGAGTAATCTTGATCTTATCTTTGTGTTCTTTCAAGCAGAAAAGCCCAACAGGAGAGGAGGAAGATGAAGTCTGCAAGCCCGAAACCAGAAGTTTCAGTAGAACGGATACCTCTTCATCCGAGGAAGTGAACAGCAGCAGTTGTCTTTCTGATCTCAAACTAGGAGGAGGAGAAGAAGAGGCAAACGGATCCATTGACATGCAGCAAAACTGCATGCTTCACAAGCAGACGAGTGTCGACGATCACGAAGAGAACGAAGAAGAGTCATCCAACTCCAACGAGCAATACATCTTCCGGAAGAAGAATCTGTTTGCGGCGGAGGAAGGAGAGGACGTAGGAGTTTATGTGCCATCGGAGCTGATACTTCGATGGACCAACTCGAAGAAGGGAATCGAGTCGTATCAGCTGGGGAAGCAGCTCTCGTGCAGGTGGACGACTGGCGCAGGGCCTCGAATTGGGTGCGTGCGAGACTACCCATGGGAGCTTCAGTTCCGAGCTTTGGAGCAGGTAAACTTGTCATCGACAAGCTTCGGGACTGTCAAGTGCTTGACTCCTTCCACCAAGGACACGACTTTGAAGAAGAAACTGCAGCAGCAACCACGAAGACCTGCCAACCTTCGGAGAAGAAACCAATCTCTTTATATATATATATATATATATATATATATATATATATATATATATATATATATATATATATATATATATATATATATATATATATCTTGTAGAGGGGAAAAAAAATCAAATTTGTATGAATCGCATAAAGAGAATGCTTGGTCACAGATTGTGGCTTGCATGTGGTCTCCTACCTACATAAGCATCCAGAATCACTCTTATGATTAATCCATTTGGTTCATCAAACTAAGGCATAATTTGAACAGTTAAAAGGGTTGGAGAGATTAAAGCGATCTGGCAACAGAACAGCAACTTCCAAGGCCATAGAAAATACTTTGAATGGTTAAATCCATTATGAAAGCATGAGCAAGTCTTCATGGTCAATCTGATATCTGCTCATTGAGATATGTTGAGATATATTGAACATAATCACATTTTGTTCTCAGCTGGAAGCACTCACTGAAATCAATTTCATGTATACGAAGGATGGAGTTATGACAACTCATTTGCCCTCCTGTGGACCATTGGTTTGTTCCTGGAAAAGAAGCAACAAGTGATGCAGTAAATTAAGTTTCACTGCACTAAAAACCAGCAGCAAGTTGCCAATAGATTAAGACTCTAAAGAGACCACCAATTACATGGAACATAAATACACCACAACATGAAGAGGATGACATGAGCTTCAAGTCATTCTTCGCCATTTGCACTTCGGTTCCTTCAGCTTTACTGCCACCTGCACATAGATCCAATCACAAGTCCCGTCGATCAACTGGAACAGAGCAATCCTGATGCCATGTCTCGGATGTTATCTTTAAACAATAACCTTATTTCTTGACAACACCAAATTGTCATGCATGAATCAAAACACTAGAACACATAAATACATGAAAGCATTCATAGACAAACTTAGCACTTAGCCACAGTTCAATTGATCCTTCGTCATTATTTTGGGCTTCAGCTTTCAGCTGCACATATCTGCATCCAGCCATAGGTGCCGTCATTTTGTTGGAAGAGAGCAATCCTTAAGCCTTGCTTCAGGATCACTACGCCCATAGAAACCCCAGAAACAACAATGAATCCCACGACAACGCTAGTAACATCTAATATTATTGTTTCAAGCATATCACCATCATCATCTGCTTCTCGTTTGACTCCTGCATCGGCCGAACTGGTGGCAATCTGCTTTTTATTATAGAAACCCCAAAATAACAGCAAATCGGGAACTTATGTAAAGCATTCTGGTAACACCAAAATCAAAGTTCTGCCAGTCCTGCAAAATATGACTTTCAGAAAAAAAGGAACAAAAATATATATATATATATATATATATATATATATATATATATATATATATATATATATATATATACTCTCAGGTTATGAATACTGAAACAAACACACAACATAAAATGTTGATTAACGAAAAAAACTCAATCAAGAAACATCAAATATCTCTCTTAACATAATTATATAATCAAAAGGTCACAAGCTTTAGCACCCAAATGATAGGAATAAGCAGTCTAGAGTGGGATTGATATGAATTTATAAAACTTATTTATTAATAATAATTCACTTTTAGAAAAAAAGAAATTGAGGACATGGATTTTATTTTTGCAAAAAAAAAAATGTACTCTGGTAGAAAATGAAAAGTGAGCCTCCTACTATATGAATTTTAAGGAGGATCAAAATATACAATCTCTTCTCAGAAAACAAAGTTTTGTCGCTTGAATAAGACATTGATTTCGGTCAAAACTAAGAGAATGTCCACAATAATGGTTACAATTTTATTGTCTAATTGTCTCTCCACACTGTGATTGTCATTATTTTATCTAATTTGAGCATAATAACATTGTAGATAATTATTTTCTATTGTAAGAACAATAATAGAAGAACACAATCTCCACTCTCAAACTTTGATTAAATATAGATAGATTAACCTTTTCATTAGCAAATATGATATACACTCTAGCAGTTAATCTTTTTAGTTGTCAGATATGTATCAATCCATAAGTGAAGGCCTGGCGATAGCAAAGTGATGATAGATGAAGATATTATGATACTAGAACTAATACATGTAATGTATACAGAGAATCTATGATGCTTATTTCAGTTTAATCATGATAGCATAATATGATAACATCATTACATGCTAACATAAGATTTTGAAACAATCAAGGACAATATGACATTAATGTGTTGTAGAAGAATTGATGCACTCGAGCACTTACCGACAGTTCATGTCATCGTTTGCCATTTGGATTTGAGCTTCGCAAGCTTTACTACAAACTGAACATAGATCCAGTTGCTAGTCTTGTCGATCCACCGAAAGAAAGCAAATCTGATAGCTTGCTTCAAGATGAGTGTACTAATAAATAGCCAAAAGCCAACCACAAATCCAACCACAATATTGGTGTACTCCAATAATTTTTCCAGCTTGTCATCATCTTCATGTTTAACTCTGGCGTCAAGTGGAGTTTGATAAACAGGGCAATCTGGCAATGGCATACCACAAAGGTCTTTGTTACCCATATATGTCCATGAGTCAAAGGTCGATAATTGACTACTAATAGGTATTTTTCCTGATAAGTTGTTGTAAGATAGATTCAAGCGTTCCAGGAAATGCATAGAAGAAAAGCTCAAAGGTATCTCCCCTGTGAGATTGTTCACCGATAAGTCAAGCGATTCAAGTTGTTTCATGTCACCCATTTTTTCTGGAATCCTCCCCGTCAAATGATTGTTCGATAAGTTTAGGAAGCGCAATCCAAGAAGCTTTGTCAGTTCTTTTGGGATTTCACCAGAGATTTGATTATTTGACAAGTCTATATATGTCACTAGCCAGAGAATGGTTGTGTAATCAAACAGTAATCCTTTCGTTGTGATTAAGATGCTCTCGATATAAGAATATTTTTCTTCAAGCAATGACCATGTATTATTTTGTACCTCAACCATGGCAGTGAAATTTCCTAGAGATGTTGGTAGACTGCCAAATAAATTGTTGGAAGAAAGATCCAAAACCTGAAGAGAAGTAAGATTCACTATGTTCTTAGGGATAACACCATATAATAAGTTTGACCTCAGACGAAGAACCTTCAATGATGAGTGATTTCTTCCTATCCATATCGGAATTTTATCAAATAATTTATTTTCACCTAAATCAAGGGTAATTAATTGGTCACAGTGTTTCAAAAATGAAGGAATCCTTCCGGATAGGTTGTTATTATTTAAATGCAAAGATTGTAGAGAAGTTGAAAATGAGTTATGACAATCTGGAACTTCTCCAATTAAATGATTATTAGATAGGTCGAGAACTCCAAGTGAGTTCATATTGCAAAAGAAGGGAGGCAGACTACCATTGATATGATTATGAGACAAAGATAATAAAACGAGGTTTGTAGCTTCTGTGAAGTCTAATGGAATAGGTCCGACAAATGAGTTATTTGAGAGATCCAATATGAATTGGGGAGCAGAAGGTAATGGACCCATCAAATGGTTAGAGCTCAAGTTAAGTATTTGCAAACGCTTTGAGAAATTTAAAAACCAAACAGGGAGGCCACCTGAGACCCCAACTCCAGATAGATATAGATCTTGCAATTGTTGTTGAGTCTGAATCCAATCAGGAAACTTTGCTCCAATATGACAAAAGCTCATATCGATAGTCTCGGCACTAAAAGGAGGGCGCCAATCATTCGGTAGCATCACATTCATGGAGTTGGAAGCTATTTTGAATTCATATAAGCTTGTGAGATTAGAAAAATGCGCTTCGGTAATGTTTCCTTCCAGCAAGTTTGAGGAGAGGTCTAGAACATGTAACTGAGATAATTGGCCCATACTTGGAGGAATAATCCCGCTCAAATTGTTACCGTTCAACCATAAAGTTGATAAAGATGCTCCATGTGAACAAGTAGACAAACCATCGAATAGATTCGTTAGCTCCCCACCAATGTTATTATGGGACAAGAATAAGAAGGTCAAATTGCATAGGCCACCCATTGTCATCGGGATCGGACCTGATAAGTTGTTGTATGACATGTCCAAGTGTCGCAAGCTGTAGAGTCTACCAAAAGTCTCTGGAATGTATCCGACATTGTTCCGTGATAAATCCAAGTATTCAAGGTTGGTGAGGTTTCCTATGCTTGACGGTATCTCTCCAGTTAAATGATTCCAGCTCAAGTCCAAGTATTCAAGGTTGGTGAGGTTTCCTATGCTTGACGGTATCTCTCCAGTGATACCAGTCTCAGACAAATATAGCTGCTCCAACTGAACAAAATACCACGATTGGTGGAATTTCTCCACCGATCTGCTTATTTCCCTGTAAGCTTAAATATCTCAAGCTTGTGAAATTTCCTAGCAAAGTTGGCATACGTACGCTGACGTTGGAATTCTCTGATAAGTCGAGGTACTCCAGGTGTCTAAGGCTCCTGAACATCTCCAGATAATTGATTCCATCTCAAATCCAAGTATTCAAGGTTGGTGAGGTTTCCTATGCTTGACGGTATCTCTCCAGTGATACCAGAAAAGACAAATCTAGGTGCTCCAACTGAACAAAGTCTCCCACGATTGGTGGAATTTCTCCACCGATCTGCTTATTTCCTGTAAGCTTAAATATCTCAAGCTTGTGAAATTTCCTAGCAAAGTTGGCATACGTACGCTGACGTTGGAATTCTCCGATAAGTCGAGGTACTCCAGGTGTCTAAGGCTCTGTAGTGTTTGTGGCATATCTCCGGATAAATAATTCCCCATCAAGTCCAAGTGCTTCAGGCCCCTGCTACTGACATTGTTCAGAAGTTCAAGAATATCTCCTTCAAGGAAGTTGACTGACAAATCCAATCCTTCAGATTGACAAGAGATGCTAGAGCAACTTCTAGCGGCTCCATAGTGAAACTCCAACAGCCAGAAAGACCAAGGTACTCGAGGCTGGTGGCGTTAGAAAGCCATCTTAGCATGGCAGACGTGATGTTGGAATTCCCAGACAGATCCAACGTCGCAATGGCTGTTAGATTGAAAGGGGGCAAGGGAGATGGAACATATGGCAGGTTTGCATGGTACAAATATAACTCTTCAAGTGTGGGAAGGGAATTAATCACATGAAACCAATTGGTCGCCTTGGAGAGGTTGACAGAACTCATGTCAAGATATTTTAGAGAAGGAATACGGGAGAGCCAATCGAGATCATCAACGTGTAGATGATCATCATACCATCCCCGAAGGTCGAGATGGTGCAGTTTGGAGAGGTTCCCGAACTGAGGAGGAATTAGTCCATCGAACGTGGCATAAGATAGGTCGAGATATTCCAAGTGGACTAGTGAAGCGATCATTTTGGGCACAGGAGCACCCGAGAAGTTATTCATGCTCAAATCCAAATACTTCAAATGCTTCAGTTCTTGCAAAGATGGATTTACCTTGCTGACGCCTATTCTTTCCCCCTCGTAAAACACATCCCACATATCGTATGTGTCGGGGTAGGGGAGGTCGAGCTTGGTGACATGGCCGGTGGTGTGGTCGCAGGCCACGCCTCCCCACCCACAGCAGTCTTTGCCGGTCCAAGAAGAAAACCTGTCGCCTGGGTCGTACATATCGGATTTGATGGCGAGGAGAGCTCTCCTCTCGCTCTCCATGCAACTGCTGCCGATTCCCTCCACCTCCACATGATCCTCGTCGCCGAAGCCATGGCCGAGACAGCAGGAGACGAGAAGTAAGGCCACGAGCATGATGAGACGCCTCGAGGCAATACGTCCGTCCTGGAAACTGCCGCTACCAGCCGCAGCAATCGATTGAGCGCTCAAGAGAAGAGAAGAGTGAAGGTGTGAGGTTGGAGAGGAGACCTCTGTGGGCATGTATATAAAGGCACATCACCACCGGAAATCCCCATGACATCTGCGCACATTCCCTGTAGATTTGATACCGTGGCTAACACGCAGTCAAAGTCAAGGGACCTAACTTCCACTCGCGATGCAACAACATGATAGGACCTGGGAAGCACTTAATTCTAATACGAGTGAGAGTTGGACGATTCAGGTAAGTTGGAGAGGGCCCTAATCTCCCAAATGTCTACATCGATTTTGACTGGCTGTCACGTTTATAAATATTACACTGCTAATCTCCTTCAAGATATCCTTTGTCCTAAGATCAGTTTCACGATGAAATGATCTGCACGAAAGCTAAATCAGAAGCATACTCGACAACACCACAAAAATCACGTGGTATATATGTTTATAGCTGGCACATCACCAGGAAACTCCGTCCTCGTGATTTCCATGAGTTCCCTGTAGATTGCATCATGGGTGGTTGAGGTCAACAGGACTTAAAAGTTTATTGTGGAGGGTGACACTCAAGTCAAGGTCAATGACATTCGAGTTTATTGACGGGTCTTCCCAGATAAGTATCAAAAAGTTTATTCCATCCTCCACTTCACTTGTGGAATCATTACGTTGAATTTTTTAAGAAAAATTACCTTAATTTTTTTTTCTCACAAATACATCAAATTTAAAAAAAAATTTATAGTATTTTTTGAAATTTATCAGTTTATCCATGTTGATCATTGCTCTCCATCATGTTTGGTCATGTCTTAATTTGTTGGTCACCTCCTTCTCTTCATCTTTTGTTGCATTCATTTTTACATGCATATTGATTCATT